>CM059426.1:95631121-95941652 GCA_030390025.1 Squalus acanthias
CAGGAAGACCAGTCTTTTATTGCGGCTGAGATTTCTCGGCTTTTAGCAGAGGATATCATCGAGCCTTGTTCGTCGCCATGGCGCGCCCAGGTCGTTATTGTTAAGAACCCTCTACAACCTCACAAGAAACGGCTGTGCATTGACTATTCACAGACCATCAATCAATATACGGACTTGGACGCATACCCATTGCCGCGCATCGATGATATGGTTAATAAACTGGCTGAGTACACGGTGTTCTCAACATATGATCTGAAAAGTGCCTATCATCAGGTACCCTTGAAGGTCTCAGACAAGCAGTATACGGCCTTTGAAGCCAATGGACGGCTGTATCAATTTCGTCGCCTCCCCTTTGGGGTCACTAATGGAGTGGCTGTCTTCCAGCGAGCAATGGATGACCTGGTCAAACAGGAAGAATTGAAGGATACGTTTCCTTATCTGGACAATATTACTGTCGCAGGTCGCAATCAGCGGGAACATGACGCCAATCTCCAACGATTTTGGGATGCACTCCAGCACCGTAATTTGACATTAAATGCGGCTAAATCCATTGAGTCACAACCAACCATCAACATCCTTGGCTATTGTGTGGGCAATGGCATCATTAAACCTGACCCTGAAAGGCTTCGCCCACTCCAAGAACTCCCGCCACCTAAGAATCCGGCCTCCTTGCGCCGGGCCCTCAGCCTGTTTGCATACTATGCTAAATGGATTCCTAACTTCTCGGACCGAATCCAACCTCTACTGAAGGCCAGCACATTCCCACTGGACACAGCGGCTGTTGCAGCCTTTAACCTCCTGAAAAAACAGTTGGAGAAAGCGGCTCTTCACTCCATCGATGAGAGTCTTCCTTTTGTTGTTGAGTGTGATGCCTCGGAGGTGGCGATCTCGGCCACTCTGAATCAGGAAGGTCGTCCGGTGGCATTTTTGTCCAGGACTTTTCAAGGGGCTGAGCTACATTATCCTCCAGTCGAGAAAGAAGCTACAGCCATCATAGAGGCAGTACGGAAGTGGACTCATCTCCTAGCTCGCCAGCACTTTACCTTAATCACGGACCAGCGATCGGTCGCCTTCATGCTCGATAATCGAAAACGGACCAAAATTAAAAATAATAAAATCCAGCTTTGGCGGCTGGAATTGGCCTCTTTTGGTTACACCATCCACTATCGACCTGGCAAGGAGAATGTGGCTCCGGATACCCTCACACGAGCATTCTGCTCCGCCATGGCACCCTCTACGCTCGTAGACATCCATGATGGGTTGTGTCATCCAGGCGTTACTCGCATGCTACACTTCGTGCGGTCCCGAAATCTCCCATTCTCTACCGGGGATGTAAAGAAGATGTGCTCGGACTGCAGAGTCTGTGCGGAATTGAAACCTCAGTTTTTCCGCCCCTCGGGTGGTATACTCATACATGCGACCCAGCCAATGCAACGGCTTAGCATCGATTTTAAGGGGCCGTTGCCCTCTTCAACTCGCAACACTTATCTATTGACCATGGTCGATGAGTATTCCCGTTTTCCGTTTGCCTTTCCCTGCCCCAATATGCTGACGACCACGGTTATCAGCTGCCTTGAGCAGGTATTTGCTTTCTGTGGCATGGCATCCTATGTTCATTCAGATCGGGGCCCTTCTTTTATGTCAGGAGAACTCAAGGCCTATCTCTCGGAACGGGGTATTGCTGCCAGCAGAACAACGCCTTATCATCCGGTCGGGAATGGGCAAGTCGAGCGTTTTAACGCTATCATCTGGAATGCGGTACGTCTGGCTTTGAGATCTCGGGGCCTACCCAACCAGCAATGGGAAGCAGTACTTCCAGACGCATTACACTCCACACGGTCCCTCCTTTCGACCGCCACAAATACGACGCCTCATGAACGGTTCTTCCGATTTCAGCGTCGCTCATCCTATGGGATATCTCTCCCGTCGTGGCTGACTACACCGGGACCAGTGCTACTCCGAAGATATGTCCGGGCGTCTAAGAATGACCCCCTGGTAGATGAAGTTGAGCTCACTGACGTCAACCCTACCTACGCCTATATTCGGTATCCTGACGGTCGGGAATCTACCGTGTCATTGCGGGATCTGGCTCCCTGCCCGCCGAAACATAGAGGGACACCAGGGGATGATATTGTACCAGGCACATCTCTGGGCTCGCCAGGTGCCTCTCATCACGATCTGGATCTGACGCCGGCTGGTACCTCACTCCAGCGTGCCGACCTGGGGCAGACTGACTATGAGCCCGTCGGGGCTCGCACGCACAGCCACGATCCACCCCGTACCATACGCTCGGAAATGGATCTGCCACAGCCCTGCCCGACACCCGTTCGGGCACCAGTACACAGTCAGGATCGTCCTGACCCCTCACAGAGCGGGCCGGATCACTCGGACTCTGGTCCACGGCCCGCGCCGGTTAAACGGGCTAGGGGCCCTCTACCGCTACGAGAACCCAAACGGGTGCGGCTCTCCCTCGTCCGGCGGCTACGAAATGGAGGGAGCATCCCGGCCTCCTAATCTTTTGGGGGGGGAGAATGTGGTAACACAATACAGCTTCCTGTGACTCGAACTTTATTGCATCACTTCCTGTGATTAGTCCAGGATAAATACTGGACTGATCAGTTGAATCCTGGAGAGGCATAGAGTAAGACCTCTTTTGTATGTAGCACCTTTTTAGTTGATTAAAGCTTACTTTAAGTTCACCACGCGTAAGGCTCATTCTTACGACAAAATCTCTCTCAATTATTTTTTTTATTTGTTCATAGGATGTGGGCGTCGCTGACAAGGCCAGCATTTATTGCCCATCTCTAATTGCTCTTGAGATTTATTACCCATCCCTAATTGCCTTCTTGAACCGCTGCAGTCCGTGTGGTGAAGGTACTCCCACAGTGCTGTTAGGGAGGGAGTTCCAGGATTTTGACCCAGCGACTATGAAGGAACAGCAATATATTTCCAAGTCAGGATGGTGTGTGACTTGGAGGGGAACTTGTAGGTCGTGGTGTTCCCATGCGCCTGCTGCCCTTGACCTTCTAGGTGGTAGAGGTCACGTGTTTGGGCGGTGTTGTCGAGAGTAACATAGGAACAGGAGTAGGCTGTTCAGCCGCATATGCCTGTTCCATCATTCTGTTAGATCATTCTATATACAGTGTGAGATTTAGCTAAATTATATAGCGCTGTACACTTCTGTTCTGATTTGATCCAATTATTTCTGCACCAAAGTAAAACTCAAAGTGGCACACCATGTTTACACTAGGTTCAGTCCTTGTGTAGTATGTAAATGAGCAAACTACTTGAAACCAAGTTCAGCACCTGTTGTGTAGAGTGTTCATGTAGGCATGATGCACCCACCTAGTGCACTGCATGCTACAGTGCAATACAACATGCAACTTCTAACCTCACTGATCAACCTGGTGCAAGTGGGGACGTTAGTGGCATTCTTGCATTCATTCATGTGGATTAAACCAACTTGAACTCTCTCCTTATGTGACTATTCTTCTGTAAAAATAAAATCTACTTTTAAATAGATTCAGTTTAATTTACCACTGATTTTCAATTCTAAATATTCCAAACAGTCCTGAAGTATGCTGAACAGTCAGCTCTGTGATCATTTTGTTCTACTGCACAGTGTGGATACACATATTCACTTATTGAAAGCATGATCATCCTATAACTTTTGCCACAGTCATTTTTTCCTATATAAAGCTGCTTCGTCTCTGAGAGGGATTTTGGTTCTTTATTCCCTGTTGTATTATTTAAAGCATATTTAAACTTTTGGTATTTTGATGATTTCATGGAATTAATTGTTGAACCCCAACACAATGAAGGTGGTCAATTAAAGATTTTCAAGTAAACCACCCAAGTCCTGACTAATGGAGAATTGTGGTATAAACCTGTTTTCTCCCCTTCGTTTTTACAGCACAATGTAGAACAAGCAATGCCGATAATATTTGCAAAATATTTTAGTATGAGTTGTTGTATTAGGTGAAGCTAGGCAAAGCTTTATCAGCCACCTTCAACGTGCTAAGGATGAGGAGAATCAGAATTCTAAAACTTTAAAGAGAGGGGAGATGTTTTATACATTCAAACTGGAAGTTTACAAAAATACTAACTTTGAACATATTGGCCCAAAAATTCGTGAGGGAGCCTTCGTGCGAGGGTAAGGCCTCCCCGCGATCTCTCACTGCGCGCTGGCTTTTTCAGTCCGCGCTCGCACGAACTTGATGTTCTGGACAGCAGCTGTGCAGGGCTTCCGTATCCCACAGGCGTAGTTAATTTGTGCGAGCTGTGGGATCACGTGACTCAGTTAGAGCCAATGGCAGCACACCATCTTTCATTCATAGCTTTCACATAAGTGCTGTGAAAGCTATGAATCTATACCCCCCCAAAAGAACAGCTAAACCTCAATTAAATTTTTTTTTAAAACCATCACATTAATAAAATAAGTATAGTTAAATAAATTAACCATTTTAAACAAAAAATTAAATTTTTGAAAAAATTTAAAATCTTTTAAAAAGTTATAAAAATAAACTTACCTGTCTTTAAAGTCTCTAAAAAAGATATACCTGTTAAAAAAAATTCAAAATAATACTTAATTAACTACTTACCTTGTTAAAAGAGGGTCTTACACCTCCTTTCTTTATGTCTAAAATCTTCCATACTTACCTGCGCGTTCAAAGCACTAAGTGCACTGCGTGCGCGCAGCCTGTAGTGCGCACGCGGTTCACCTAGGAACCGCCCCCTTTTGAATTCACCAAGTGCCGGTTTTCAGCGCATGCGCAGTGCATGCAGAAAACCGGCAATTGGAGACAGAATACGCGAGAGTACACAGTGCGTACTCTCGCGTAGCGGCACTAATTTTTGGGCCATTGTGGGGCTTGAACCCATGATCATCTGACTCAGAGGCAAGAGTGCTACCACTGAGCCAAGGCTGACACCTAATGTATTTGATAAACTGCTAGTTTCAAAACTGGATTAATAACATAGCATTCTCGGCTCAAGATTAGCATCTAGGCATTCCAAGAATTCCAAGCCAGCTGACGCACCTTATCGCTGATGTCAGCTGAAGATAAGTCAATGCCTCTAACTGGCAAAAATATCAGATTTTTATTAGCATAATACCCTGGATTTAATTAAACATTTCGTCTGAGCTCCCTCAGTAGTTATGGGGTAAATAGGGGCTAAATGTCGTGTGGTACTGAGCCATGCGAACCAGGAAGATCCCAACTTTTATCCTTGGTCCTGTTGATTTGTTAGGTGATCTCAGCCAGGGCAATGGAAGGAATATTTAAGTGGAACTCAATGTTTCCAGGAAAGAGAAGAGGAACAGAATTGGCCAGGGCTCCTGCTCCTGATCACATTCTGACCCAAAGGAAAATGGGCATGTGATGTCAGATGAGGTCAGTATCAGACTTAGCTGTGATGTCCCATGGTTAACAGTCTGCTGACACTCACTGTCTGTGCTTACAATAAAGAATATCCAATAGGATGAATGCTGGAGACCCAACAGTATCTGTGGACCCATACCCCAGCATGAGTCAGCACTCCCGGCAGATGAATGGAGAAAACTGGCAGAAAAATTCTAATAACAGGTCAATTTTCTTTTCAGTGTTTTACAGTTAAGATGATGGAATAGTTTGGTTTGAAATTACTGCCTCCTACATTACAATTCTTCTGAAAGGGAAAAGTTGAGGCTTCAATACAGCTTATATGTCTTACCAACTTGCTTGAGTTTTTTGAAGAAGTTACCAGGTCAATGAATGAGGGTAATCCGGTAGGCATTGTCTACCTGGATTTTCAGGAAGACTCATGCTAGGTTACTACACAAGATAGAATCTTGTGGTATCAGTGGAAATTTGATACACTGGATTAGGAATTGGCTCCAATCCCGCAGACTGAAAGTTGTAGACAATGGTTGTGGATCAGCCTGAAGGTAGGGTATTAGTGGTGTTTTACAGAGATCGCTGTTAGGGCATTAGTTTTCACTATTTTCCTTAATGACCTGGACATTGATGTTGGGGGTACGGTCAGCAAGTTTACTGTTGAGCTGTTATTGTGCACAGATCATTCAAGGTTCAAGACCAATGCAGAGAAGTCATAGCCAAAGCAAACAGAGTATTGGGTTGTATTCATGGAACCATTCAATATAAGTCAAAGGACACAATTCTGTCCTTGTACAGAAGCTTGGTTAGACCGTATCTCGAGTATTGCATCCAGTTTTGGTCCCCTTGCATGGTGGGTGATATAGTAACCTTGGAAAAGAACCACAAGAATGATTCCCAGCTTAAAGAACCTTAGTTACTCAGATTGGCATAAAGAGCTGGGTCTATTAAGACTTAGAGATGACCTGATAGAACATAGGAACAGGAGTAGGCCATTTAGCCCCTCAAGCCTGTTCCGCCATTCAATGAGATCATGGCTGATCTCTGATCTAACTCCATATGCCTTTGCCCCATATCCCTTAATACCTTTGGTTAACAAAAATCTATCAATCTCAGATTTTAAAATTAACAATTGACCTAGCATCAACTGCTGTTTGCAGAAGAGAGTTCCGAACTTCTACCACGCGTTGCATGAGGTGCGCAATAATTAAAAGGGCTGGATTGCATACCCACCGATAGATTATTTCAGTTTGACAGATTGGGGAGGACCAGGGTGCATGCATTTAAACTACGCAAGAGTAGGAATAGGCTAGATGTTAGGTGGTTCTTCTTTTCCCAGAGAGTGGGGAACTTTTGGAATAAGTTGCCAACTTGTGCGGCATGTGCTGACTATCCGCCACCTTCAAAAGCCAGACGGCTGCTGCAGAGATCACATTTTATAAAAGGTAAGAGATTTACCAGTTAATATAAGTATGGCTAATATGGTCTTCAGGTTTCGATTGCTTGAGGGGGCGGAAAGGAATTTTCCAGTTTTTTTTCCTTTTTTGGCACTAGCTTTTTTCTTCTAGTTTTTTGCCTCTTTCAGAAGATTGATTACATGGCAGTGTGAAGGAATAGCCATATTCAGAAAAATACACTATCCTATAAAAGAATTCTGATTAAAACATGACATACTGGGATTGGAAATCTGAAAGCCTCAACAAGGAAAAGCTGTAAACACCATACAGGCTTTTGAGATAAGATAAGTTGTTGACACTGAAACAATAGTCCCAGATGTAATTTCCTACATTACAACAGTGACTACACTTCAAAAGTACTTCTTTAGCTGTAAAGCGCTTTGGGATGTCCTGAGGTCGTGAAAAGTGCTATAGAAATGCAAGTAAAAAATGAGCTATGAAGAAAGAATGAATTTCAGTTTAACCAAGACTTTCAGATATGGGTAAGAACTGGTAACGGCAAGTTCGGGGCTGATGACTGGAAGCATTTATCCAGAAGAGATCAATACAGAGGTTAGAGGGGAAAATGCTGGAATCAAAGAGGCAGTTGAATATTGCGTGGGAGAATTATAGATTTCTGTGGAAGGATGAGTTAGATGGGATACATAGCCTTTCTCATCTGTACATTGTGAAGCCCAAGGTGCACTGTCTGGTCAAAGGGGGTTAATTGGGGGAACCTCTGAGGGGTATAAAATACTGCATAGTGTTGCCTATGGTAAGTTGTTGAATATATTTTATTAATATGAGATGGTGGCTGAGTAGGGAGAGAGACTTCAGGATCTTGCATCATAGAGTTGCCTAGTGGTGAAAACCTGCAACTCTTTTCCTTCAGCATCACTCGGTCAAAATCCTGGATTTCACTACCTAACAGCATTGTGCGAGTCCCTTCACGCAGTCTGCAGTTGTTCAAGAAGAAGGCCCATCACCACCTCCTTATGGGCAATAAATGCTGGCCTAGCCAGCGATGCCCATATCCCAAGAGTTATTCAGAAGAATGTGGAACTTACTACCACAAGTAGTACTTGAGGCGAATAGCATAGATGCATTTAAGGGGAAGCTAAATAAACACAAGGGAGAAAGGAATAGAAGGATATGCTGCTAAGGTTTAATGAAGAGTGGTAGGAGGAGGCTCATGTGGAGCATAAACACCGGCACGGACCAGTTGGGCCGAATGGCCTGTTTCTGTGCTGCACATTCTATGTAACTATGTAATAGCCTCATTGAAACAGAGGGTTAGAGGTTCCCGAAAGTCTGCAGTTTGGAAAAAAGACAATACCATACCTGGTTAAAGTGTTATAAACCAACACTTTGAAATGAATCACATAAATTAAAGAAACATATGCCTTCATAAATATGACATCAAATGAAAGACAGGAGACATAATTCTTAATACAACCAACTGAGGTTGTTGTATTATTTTATATTGTGCTGTGTTCCCCTGTTTGGGGAAGGGGTAACACACGTCCAGCCTCTGATATGAGTAGATTTGCTTTTTCATATTTTTCAAAAAGGTGGGTTTTAAGGAGAGTCTCAAAGGTGGAGGTGGAGGTGGAGAGGCAAAAGGGTTTATTTCTGGAAAAAATGTATAATGAAGCTGATGTCAGGCGACACTTGTGTTGGTGGAAACATTAAATTCTGGTCTGTACCTACTAGTATCACTTTTACATAAAAGGAGTTTCGGTAAAGTAAAGCAGGTTAGTGTATTAGTGAGGGTGTAGGGGATATCCACTGAGCTTCCTGTTATTAAGTACAGCAGCTAGCCAGTCATGACTGGAGAATATATTTAGTTCAGTTACACTTTTGGCTGCCAGGCAGAATGTGTCTGTTAGGTGGAAGATAACATGGAGGTACAGTAATTACTGTGCAAATTAACACACCTAACTGAAAGTGCAGTGCGAGTAGGTGTTACTATTTAAGAGGAAATTTCAACTCCGAGTTTAATCTCATTAATTTTGATGTACAAGATTTTTTTTGTTTTTCCTTCACAGTTTCTTCAGCTACAGATCATTTTGAGTAATGTAATATTATTTGAGTTATTTTGTCCTGCACCTTTTAGTGTCCAGTGGTAACACAAGTGTGCAATGGGTTTATTTATAAAAGGCAAGAAGAAGCAAGCATCCCTCTTTAATATGACTGTGGTTGGCCATAAAAGTTCCCTCATGTAGTTTATTATTTAAAGAGCAATTTTGCATTTGTACAAAGTGTTAGATCAATTACCAACAGCGGAAATGTGAATTAACCCTTAAAGGGCCGGCAGGACCTGCGAAATTTTGTACCTTTTGATATCACTGCTAATCTGCATTACTTTTGTTCAAAGGCTCTCAGAGACCTTTCTGATATCCTTTTTAAAGTTATACAATTACATTTGGTGAAATACCATTGTTGAAAGGAAAAGTGGGCTTTTTAAATTAATTTTTAGATGTCAGGTGATGATTTCTTTTGAGTTTTGATTGAGAAATTTTAATGTTACCAAATTGAAATGGAATGCAGAAAAGAACTTTGTAGAAGGTCAGTTCATGGAGCTAATGCAAGACTAACACAGACCATTAAAACTGGTCACTCTATTGCTTTAATGCTGCTTTAGGGGTCATAATGATCCAGCAACAAATGAGAAAGGAATAACAACCACATTCAGCAGCTCTCTGCCAGCTTACAATTTGCACCTTGCAGACTGGCTGACTGCTCTAGCCTGCATCCAATTGGTTGCTTAATTGAAAATCTAGATACTTAAGGGGTATTCCTAAATGTTCATATTCAAATTGATATACCATTATAGTGCCAAGAAGGATGCCATATTTAATGCTCAGTTGCAGCTGCAACAAAGTGCAGGTCACTGCTTTAACTAGTGGCCACAGAGTGTCCATTCGGAGGTTAAGCGCTGGTGACTCTTGTGATTCTGCTGCAGTCATAATATTGCAGAGGATTGATAGGCTGGCCACATCTTTGCAATCTTATAGAGGATGAACTCTGGCATGGAGTTGGCATTCTCATTAAGACAAGTGCACTTGGATGAGGATTGTCTCAGTATGACCGAGATGTGGCTCTGCTCATGACCAGCACCACACGAGTAGCTAGGAAATAAGCCAGATCTCCATGATTGTGCCTGGAACACAAAACCAATTACAGCTTCACATCAACATTTTATATATCAGTTCAAAAAATCTTTGTACCAAATGCCAGTTGGGAAGCTTTGCATGAGCTAAATTTTCCTTTGCTATCCTGGCCTAAAATTGGGCAAGGGAGTAACGGAAAATAGGTCAAAACCGGTGAGGTCTACTGCCACTTTTCCTCCCTGAACTCAATTTCTCTCCCCACGCATTCACCGAGACGGCGACTGATCGCACCTTTCCTGCCCACTGAATGTAAATACTGGTGAAGAGGTGGGGCCTGGCAAGCTGGCCCATTTCCCTGTCTTTACCAAGCCCAGGGACTGCCAGCAGTGTAACAATGGTAAACACCCTAAGTGGCAGAATAAGAAAGACTTGCATTTCTATAGCGCCTTTCATGGCCTCAGAATGTTCTAAAGTGCTTTACAGTACTTTTGATGTGTAGTCACTGTTGTAATGTAGAAAACACAGTAGGAAGCCAAATAGTGGTCCCCTCTCCTTCCATATAGGCCCCATACACTTACCAAGACCTAAAAAAGATGTTCATTAACAGGCAGTTAAAAGGATTTCATCCCTTTCCCGCCTCGAGGAGACGGGACCCAAAGCAGGATATCTTCCCGCCTCCTGGCAAAAGGGCACGGAGGCGGGATGGGGGCGGGTTTGCCATCCGCCCCCACTTTCTGCTACTTTACCGGCAGTCCCGCCTCCATGCCCGCCTCCTCGGGGCTTGGAAAATCCAGCCCATAAACTTCAAATCAGGCATTATCTCCGTGTTACCTGCATTTCCAGGTTTCCCGGCCGCTACAACTCCCACCCCACCTCCCCATAAATATCGGGGCCATTATACATCACACCTGCTGTGGCCCTGATGCTCTTCTGTGGCTGTGCTCTCTCTAATTTTCACCTAATTTTTTCTCTCTTATGGTCTCTTTGGACCGTACATCAGCTGCAACTAAAAAGGGTGGAGAGGGAACAGGTTCTCAGACCTCCACCAAGTCAGCTTCCAGCAAGTGCACAAGTGTGATAAGGAGATGTCTCGACAATTTTCCTTTCCCATTTTGTGGCCTTCACTCTATGCCTCCCTATAGTGATGTGACTGCATTCAGGGAATCAGAGGAGTGGATTTTCTAATTATGCATGTACCCAACATGTTAATGATGGCAATAGCAGGCCCATTCATAGAATTTTACAGCACAGAGAGAAGCCATTTGGCCCATCGTGACTCTGCAGGCTCTCTGAAACAGCTATCCACTTAGTTCCTTTCCCCAAATATCATTTTACATGTTTCTTTTTTTAAAAATGTAACCATTTCCTTCTTAAAATCTATTATAGATTCTGCTTCCACCACTGCTTCAGGTAGGGCATTCCATATCCTAACAATCTCCTGTTTAAAAAAAATTCCTCCTAACCTCTTTGTTTTTTTGGTAATCTTAAATTTATGCTCTCTACTGATTAACTGACCAATAGAAATAGTATTTTTCCCAATTTACTTTATCTAAACACCTCATAATTTTGAGCACTTCTATCAGATCTCTTCCTAACCTCTCTGTTCTAATGAAAAGAGCCCCAGTTTCACTGGTCTCTCCTTATAACTACAGCCTCACCCTGGTATCATCTTAGTGAATCTCTTCTACACCCTCTCAATAGCCTTGCTAGTCTTCCAAAAGTAAGGCACCCTAAACTGAATATAATGGCCTGGAAATTGCGGTCGGAGGTTTGCCTCCCGCATACACCTCCAAACTGCAAGAAAACTCCATACTTACCTGCTGCCTCCGGAGCTTCGGACTGTTGCGGTCCTGGGCCTGCAGGCATACACCTGCGTAAAGGCCCACGCAACCCAGGGGCGCAGGCGGTTCGCAAGTGCCCTTGGATCACGTGGGCCACACCAACCAATGACAAAGGGGGATTCCTATTATACTTAAGGCAATTCCATTTACATATGGAAACCCCATAAGTATAATAGAAATCACCTAAAAAATACAATTTTACAACAATGAAATAAAAATAACTGATCACAGGTTCAAAATTAATTAAAATAATATTTAATTAAACATTTAAAATTAAAATGTAATTTTTTGAAAAATAAATTTAAATATTTTTAACTGGGACAAAATTGGCAAACTAATTTTAAATGTAAGTGAATGTTTAAATCATATAAAAAATGTTATTTTAACATTTATTTAAACCCTTACACTGGTAAAAGAAGGCCTTATGCCTGCTTTTACCAAGCGGAAGGGTTTGGTGGGGATTCGCTGGGCAAATAGCCCGACTCTGCGCCAGCGAATGGCCATTTACAGCGGATACGTACGATCTGTCAAGGAGAAACATGACATCGCAAGTTCCGGGTTTTCGCGCATGGAAACCCGGAACTTGCGGGGTACTTAAGACAGCGCATGACGTACGTACACCATCATAGGCCCCATAAAATCCAGGCCAATATTCTATTGGCAGCCTAATCGATGATTTCTGTAGGTTTAGCAGAGCATCTTTGTTTTTGCGCTCTGTATCCCTACTTATAAAACCTAGGAATCTATGGGGGAAAAATTCGTGGCCGCCACGAGGTTGCCGGTGTCACCGGCAACTCAACTTAACGGCCACTGAAAATGGACGAAGCGCTACCCAAGAAAATTTGCACCGGGGGCTAAAGATTTGTAGCCCAGCGCTAACTTACTGTGTAACGCCCTCCTGGTGGTGTTTGTGCAGGCATGGAAGTCAAAGTTTCCATCCTGAAGCAGTGTTCCAGCTTCTAACAGCTTCTGGGAGCGAGGCTGTGGAGGTCACATGGAATTGTGGGCAATTAAAAGGGCTATGAATTAAAGGGGCAATGCGTTCAGAACTAAGAAAAATTAAAATGAAGTGAAAAATGCAGTTTTCAGCCCTTACTGCCTTAAAAAAAAAATTAACATTAAAAAGAATTCCCAAATGGAATTTTCAGCTCTTAAAGCTGAATTCCCTTCCGTACCTCAAAAATTGGCAAAAGTGCTTCAGCACTAACACAAATGGCTCAGCAAGCCAGGGAAGGGACACCCAGGGTCTCGCACACAGCACTCCAGCTTTGTACAGGGAGTCAACACTGCAAGAGAGGTCCTCTACCCACAGGGGCCAGGAGGCCCTCCAGAAAGAACAATGTGGGACCACATCATCGAGGCCGTCACTGCCGGCAGTGTCACCCCCACCACCTGGTTCCAGTGCCCAAAGAAGCTTCATGACCTCAGACCACTAGTCAAAGTCAGTGAATGCATCTTCAAAAGCCATCTCCTACCAATTGAATCACCAGCCTCACACACTGCTCAATGCATGACTCCTCCCCCCCACCTCGCGGCAATCACTCACCTACCAACTATCTGTACCAATCACGAGGCACACCTCCCTTTCCTCGCCTCATCTCACCCCCTTGGAGGAGACGGTGCTGGCCATTCTTGGCAGGGGCATGGCTGAGCCCTTGGCCAGTGGCGGAGCAGAAAGGATACAAGATGCTGGTATCCTCATACGTTATCCTCTGCTGGCATGCACCTCTTGCTTTCCTGCCCTTCCCTCACCACAATTCCACCCTTGTGCCTTCCTCATTTCACACACCCAAGAAATGCAGCCTACCCAGCCAATGGGTGACCAATAAGAGGGAGAGGAGAGTGAAGAAACAGAAACACCATCACTCGATTTCACACTCCCAGCCACAAGCTTCTCAAGGTTGACCAGCAAGGCCATTTATAGTGTCCCCCACTGAAAGTCAGCAGCCTTCCACCAGCCGTGCTGCAGCCACTGGGGTAGCACTGCGCAACATCACTAGGATAGGCAAAGGCAGACACAAGACACTCACTAAGAGAATGCATGAGGGTGATGAATTGATTTCTTGATGTCATATTGGACGGATAGATGTATAAAGTTGGATTGGAAAGTTTGCTTTGTGGTGGCTTTTATTTCAGCATCGTGGCCAAGAAAACGCTGTGATGGTCAGTAACTGAGGGAAGGTAAGGTGTGGAACAAATGTTGAAAGGGGAATTGGGGTTGTGGTCACTGGTACCGCAGATGGATGATTCCATCCTGGATATCCTGGCCAGAAAGGGGCTGTCTGGGTTGCATCCTTCCTTCTGCTTCCCCCTCCTCTGTTTCCCCCTCCTCTGTTTCCCCCTCCTCTGCATTTTCCTCTTCCCTCTGTGAGCGGATGCTGTGAATCTGAAATGACAGCATAAAATGCTGGAAATACTCAGCATCTTGACTTGAGACATGGGCCGGAATTTTCTGGGATCTGTGCGGGTGCGATTGGAGGCGGGTCGAGTGGGAAATTTGAAATAAGTTGCAGCGGGTCGGGATCCCGCTGTCAGCCTGCCCTCACGCCTTTCCCTCAGGCGCGGTTGCCGGTGCAGCAGCGACCCGACCGGCAGAGGCGGGCGACCTAATTCAAATCATTAACAGGTAGTTGTCAGACGATTAAGAGCGTTTTCAGCCTACCTTTTGAATTTCCCTGGCTGCCCAAAGGATTCACACAGCTCGGGAACCACATCTCTCCGCCTGAGGCGGGAGTTGAGTGGCCATTGCTCCAGCTGATTAGATGACAGCACGAAATGTACCATAAGAACATAAGAAATAGGAGCAGGAGTAGGCCATTTGGCCCTTCGAGCCTGCTCCGCCATTCAACAAGATCATGGCTGATCTTCTACCTCAACTCCACCTTCCTGCACTATTCCCATTTCCCTTTGTTCCCAAAACTTTATCGACCTCTGTTGAATATATTCAACGACTGAGCATCCACAGCTCTCTGGGGTAGAGAATTCCAAAGATTCACAACCCTTTAAGTGAAGAAATTTCTCCTCATCTCAGTCCTAAATGGCCGATCCCTTATTCTGAGACTGTGACCCCGTGTTCTAGATTGCCCAGCCAGGGGAAACATTTTCCCAGCATTAACCCTGTCAAGCCCCTGAAGAGTTTTATATGTTTCAATTAGATCACCTCTCGTTCTTCTAAACTCTAAGGAATATAGGCCTAGTCTACTCAGTCTCTCCTCGTAGGGCAATCCCCTCATCACAGGAACCAGTTTAGTGAACCTTCGCTGCACTCCCTCTAAGGCAAGTATGTCTTTCCTCAGGTAAGGAGACCAGAACTGTACACAGTACTCCAGGTGTGGCCTCACCAATGCCCTGTCTAATTGTAGTAAGCCTTCTTTACTCTTATACTCTAAACCCTTTGTAACAAAAGCTAACATACCATTTGCTTTCCTAATTGCTTGCTGTACCTGCATGTTAACTTTCTGTGATTCATGTACAAGGACACCCAGGTCCCTCTGAGTGCAAACATTTCCCAGTCTCTCACCATTCAAAAAATATTCTGCTTTTTTGCTTTTCCTACCAAAGTGGATAACCTCACACTTCCCCACATTGTATTCCATTTGCCATGTTCTTGCCCACTCAGTCAACCTGTCTATATCTCTCTGCAGCTTCTTTGCATCCTCCTCACAGCTTACTTTCCCACCTAACTTTGTATCATCAGCAAACTTGGATACGTTACACTCAGTCCCTTCATCTAAGTTATTAATATAGATTGTAAATAGCTGAGGCCCAAGCACTGATCCTTGTGGTACCCCACTAGTCACAGCCTGCCAATCTGAAAAAGTCCTATTTATTCCTACTCTCCTTTCTGTCCATTAACCAATCCTCAATCTGTGTTAATATATTACCCTCAATACCATGAGTCCTAATTTTATGTAATAACCTCGTGTGCATCGAATGCTTTTTGAAAATCCAAATACACTACATCCACTGGTTCCCCCTTATCCATCCTATTAGATACATCTTCAAAAAACTCTAACAGATTTGTCAAACATGATTTCCCTTTCATAAAACCATGTTGACTCTGCGTAATCATATTATGATTTTCTAAGTGCCCTGCTTCCATGTCCCTAATAATAGATTCTAGCATTTTGCCTACTACTGATGTCAGGCTAACTGGCCTATAGTTCCCTGTTTTTTCTCTTCCTCCTTTCTTAAATAGCGGGGTTATGTTTGCTACCTTCCAATCCTTGGGGACTCTTCTAGAATCTAGGGAATTCTGGAAAATTAATACCAGTGCATCCACTATCTCTGCAGCTACCTCTTTTAAAACCCTAGGATACAGGTCGTCAGGTCCAGGGGATTTGTTGCCACTTAGTCCCATTAATTTCTCCAGTACGACGTCTTTACTGAAACCAATTTCTTTAAGTTCCTCATTCTCTCTGGACCCTTGGTTCCCCATTATTTCCGGAATGTTTTTTGTGTCTTCTACTGTGAAGACAGATACAAAGTATTTGTTTAATGTCTCTGCCATTTCCTTATTGCCTATTACTATAAAACCTCCCACCTCACAGCTGGTCACTTTCCTCAGGCAGAAGCTGTTGCTGACTGTATTCCCAGCACACATTTAGCTTTCTACAGGCTGCAAATGCTTCCAGCAAAGTCGCCATCCAATCTCACCTCATTGTTACAACTTATCACACCATTGACAGCTTGCTCCTCTGATCTCTACTTGACCTGCCACCTATTCCATCAGCATGGGTGCCATTTATACTGTGTCACCTTGGTCCTCAGAATCGGACCATGACGAGCCCCAACACCAACATCACCAGACACACCATCAGCACCAACAACAACACCACCAACCTTCTCCTCAACCACCTGATGCTGCACAGGACAGAGGGCATCAGCGTAGGGCTGCACTGTGTCGTGGGCGATACCCCCAACACAGGGTATACAGGCAGAGGATGAGCTTCCTGGACATGACTGAGCAACAGGGCCAAAGGAGGCTCAGGCTATCATGCCAGGTCGTCACAGACATTTGCACATTGCTGGAGCAAGACCTGCAGCCCAGAGGAGCGGGTGGACACGCCTTACCAGTGGCTGTCAAAGTCACCAGCACCCTCAACTTCTTCACCTCAGTCTCTTTCCAGGAATCTGCAGCAGACATTTGTGGCATCTTGCAGTCGGCCACCCACAGATGCATCACACAGGCCACTGATTCCCTGTTTGACAATTCAGCCAATTATATCAACTTTTCCACTGATGACGACAGTGTTACTGAGTGGGCGTTCAGCTTTGCGGCTCTGGCTGGCTTCCCACGGGTGCAGGGTGTCATCGACTGCACACATGTGGCCATCAGGGCACCCCATCATCACCCAGGAGTCTTTGACAACCGCAAGGGCTTCCACTCCCTCAATGTGCAGCTGGTCTGCAACCATAGGACGATCATCATGCATGTGTGTGCCAAAATCCCTGGCAGCCACCATGACTCTTTCGTCCTTCGCCAGTCCACCCTCCCTCAGCTCTTCACTCCTTCAAACAGACTTCCCAACTGGCTGCTTGGAGACAATGGCTATCCACTGAAGACGTGGCTCATGACATCCTTGAGGAGGCCAAGTAGAGATACAATGAAAGACAATAGGCATGCTCAAAATGTGCATCAGATGCCTTGACAGATCTGGAGGAGCCCTTCAGTATGCACCAGCCAAGGTCTCCAAATTTGTCGTGGTCTGCTGTGCCCTGCACAACATAGCACAGCAGCGAGGATTAGCGCTGCATGAGGAGCAAGGCACTGAGCACACAGCCTCTTCAGAGGAGGAGAAGCAGGAGGAAGAGAAGCTGGAGGAACCTACGGGCCAGATCCCACCAGCACCTGAGCACATTGCTGCCCGGGAGGCCAGGGATGGCATCATCATGTCCAGATTTACTTATCTTTACGCAGTACACCCATATGGCTGCCACATGCTGCGCCAGGTTGGCACCACCCCACAGTAACACCATAAAGGATCCCTACAATAACCAAGCCATTGCTTTCACACTGACCACCATTGCTGGAGGTACCGTTATGTCTCACCATTCATAGCAACTCACTAAGCCACTTCAAAAGATGCACACAAATGTGTCGAAGACGGGAAAGTGGTAAAAATAAAGATTTTTATGGTTGACAATACATTAACGGAAACTTGACATTAACATTGACTAAAACACCCAAGTTGCTACACTTGTGAATCTACTTGTGTGTCATCTTTCTCTTCCGCATGCTTCTGCGAGGTACTACCCCTGTGGCTTCAACAGAGGTAGAGGCAGCCTGCTCACTTCCCTGCTGTGACTGCTTAGACACTTTTGGTGGATGTCCTCTGGGTTTTGGAGCCTGTGATGGCCCCGCCAAAGTCTGCTCCTCCTGCGACTGTGCAGGGGCAGACTCGGCCATTGTGATCCGAGGAACCATCTGGGATTCTGACTGAGGGGTGGCAATGGGGGAGAAGTGTGAGCGCTTTGAGAGAAGACCACACTTCTAGCTCCCCTCTCACCATCATCTTTCTCATGGGCCACCTGCAATTCCCTGCTAGCAAGGAGCTGGAGAGCACCTTGCTGCACATCAGTGTTGCCATGAGAACCCATGTCTATGCTGACATCCCTCTTAGACAGAAGGTCTATGAGCCTCTGTCATCTATGCTCCATAGATAGCCATCTATTCTCTATAGAGACCATGGGGGAAAAATTTGGTTGCTTTGCGCCTCCCATTAGCGCCCTAAGAGGGCACTAACGGGGTACAAAGCAACTAGCGTCCGGGGGCGGTGCCGCCAATGCTTCCCGTGAAATTCAGCAGGAGGTTAGCGGCAGTGGTAACCGTTAGCGCCCCGCTCACGCCCCGGCCACGATCTTCGGTAGCACCCCCTGACTTACCACAGGACGCTATGTCCGACGGGTTCAGGGGGGCCTTCCTGCGGCCGGGGCAGCGCTATTTAAAGGTGAGGTGCTGGGCAGCCATTTTTGTTGCTGGCCGCCTGCCAGCACCTGCCTCCGCTGCCGTCCCCCCCGTGGAGTGCCGGCTGCACTCCATGAGCCCAGCACTTCTCTTGAGTGCCGGGCTCTTTTGCCGGCACTCCGATCCCTGGTGGCCCAGCTGGGCCCCAGGTCGCGCTGCGCAAGGCCCCTCCCCTTTAAGAAGGGGAGGATGGCCTGCAATACCGCGGCGCGATGTGCCGCAGCACCGCGATATTCCCTCGCAGCGCCCCAAGAGGGAGGCAGGGTGCTACCACTCAATTTCGGCCACAGGGGCGCTAATTTTTCCGGGTGGCCATCCTATCCATGGAAGAGCCGACATTCACTATCACCTGTGACATGGTGGTGCTCATGTTAGAGATGGACTCCTCCATTCTCTGAATATTTGCAGACATCGCGGTCGCAAAACCTGTCAGGGCCTCCTTCACTTCTTCCTGCAACACCAGGATCGCCCTCTTCTGGATGGCTCCCGAGGCTCAGTATCTGCATGCAGGGATCAGTGCTTGGGCCCCAGCTATTCACAATATATATCAATGATTTGGATGAGGGAACCAAGTGTAATATTTCCAAGTTTGCTGACGACACAAAACTCGGTGGGATTGTGAGTTGTGAGGAGGATGCAAAGAGGCTTCAAGGCGATTTAGACAAGTTGAGTGAGTGGGCAAATACATGGCAGATGCAGTATAATGTGGATAAATGTGAAGTTATCCACTTCGGGAGGAAAAACAGAAAGGCAGCGTATTATTTAAATGGTGATAGATTGGGAAATGTTGATGTACAAAGGGACCTGGGTGTCCTTGTACACCAGTCACTGAAAGCAAACATGCAGGTGCAGCAAGCAGTTAGGAAGGCAAATGGTATGTTAGCCTTCATTGCAAGAGGATTTGAGTATAGGAGCAAGGATGTCTTACTACAGTTATACAGGGCCTTGGTGAGACCACACCTGGAGTATGGTGTGCAGTTTTGGTCTCCTTACCTAAGAAAGGATATACTTGCCATAGAGGGAGTGCAGTGAAGGTTCACCAGACTGATTCCTGGGATGGCAGGACTGTCGTATGAGGAGAGATTGGGTCGACTAGGCCTGTATTCACTAGAGTTTAGAAGAATGAGAGGGGATCTCATTGAAATGTATAAAATTCTGACAGGGCTAGACAGACTGGATGCAGGGAGGATGATTCCCCTGGCTGGGGGGTTCTAGTACGGGTGGTCACAGTCTCAGGATATGGGGTAGGACATTTAGGACTGAGATGAGGAGAAATCTTTTCACTCAGAGGGTGGTGAACCTGTAGAATTCTCTACCACAGAAGGCTGTGGAGGCCAAGTCACTGAATATATTTAAGAAGGAGATAGATAGATTTCTAGACACAAAAAGCATCAAGGGGTATGGGGAGAGAGCAGGAATATGGTATTGAGATAAATGATCAGCCATGATCATATTGAATGGTGGAGCAGGCTCGAAGGGCCGAATGGCCTACTCCTGCTCCTATGTGTCTATGTTTCTATAATGTAGATAGAGAGAGAGGGATGGGTGGACATGCAAGGTATGTTGGTGTGAATAAGGATGTGCAGGAGTAGGGTTGGGAAGGCAGAGTGATGGGGATGTGATGAGAGGCACAGCAGGATAAAGTTGAGTGTGGCTTTGTACTCACCTTTTCTGATCTAATGAGATCATTGAAAAGTTTCCAGCACTGCACCCAGGTCCTCCTGACCACATCCCTGCTGTTGACCTCCTCTGTAATTTGGAGCCAGGCTCTTTTTGTCTCCTGGGGATGTTCTCTTCCCTTTGCCTCTGTGCAGCCATCTCTCCAACTGTTTGGAGCAATCAAGACCTCCAGTGTGTTGCCTGCACACTCCTAGATGAAGCTTCAACTGCAATGTGGCCATGGTTCCTTTAAATATCCCGGCTGCAGACACGTCATCGACGACATCATCAGACCCATACCATTTAATAGGGTAACGCGCAGGGTGGGCTTAATAAGCCCCATTAGTGCAAAGTCGATTCTGCAGCAGGATGGAAGCAACAACGGGGTCACGACCCACCATACCGACCACCCGCACCCAACCCGCCCAGGTACGGAAAATTCCGGCCATGAACCCTATTTCTCTCTCCACAGATGTTGCCTGACCTGCTGAGTATTTGCAGCTTTTTCTGTCTTCTCAGAGACCTTCCTTTACCATCCGAGGCCTTGCAAGCATCCAGCAGCACTCCCTCCACACTTAAAAATCTTTTAACATCTATTGCAGCAAACCACTACTTCATAAAATCAAAGAAAACCCAGTCCAAAAGCTTAAAAGCAAACTTATCTGAAAGATGTGTGTGTCCCTTTAGGAGGTGCTGACAGTGCCTCTGTGAATCTTCTTGCATGCAGGGTTTACCTGGCGTGCTTAGGACCCAGCGTTGAATTCAGCGCTAGTGTTAAAGTTCGCTGTGGTGACGTTAAGTCGGCGTGACATCGTAACTCCACATTTTTCTTTGCAGGGCGATACTTCTTAACAGCAGCACTATGGGGCCTGGGAAAATGGAGGACGCCGTGGAACCCGCCACCAGCTGGCGAAAGAGCAGCTGCCGCTCTATTTTAGCCATTTTTTGCCAGTAACTGGTGGTGTTAAGTCCCTGAGTTTTTAGCCCAACATGTTTTTTTACAACTGTACTATTTTGTCCTCCCACTTTTAAAGATTTGTGTTCCTGAATCCCTAAGTCTCTCTGCTCCTCTCCTTTTAAAGTTTTACTATTTAATGTTTATGTTCTGTCCTTATTCTTCCTCCCAACCTGTTTCCTCACATTGCTCTGTATTAAATTTTATCTAACATCTATCTGCCCAATCTACTAACCTGTCTATGACCTTGTGAGGTTCCTTACAATCCTCTTTGCAACTAATTATGCTCTCTATTTTTGTGTGATCTGCAAAGCTTGATATTATGCCCAAGTTGAGATCATTTATATAAATAGAATCATAGAATCATAGAAAGTTACAGCACGGAAGGAGGCCATTTCGGCCCATCATATCCGCGCCGGCCAACAAAGAGCTATCCAGCCTAATCCCATTTCCCAGCTCTTGGTCCGTAGCCCTGCAGGTTACAGCATCCCAAGTGCACATCCAAGTACTTTTTACAGGTGGTTAGGGTTTCTGCCTCTACCACCCTTTCAAGCAGTGAGTTCCAAACCCCCACAACCCTCTGGGTGAAGAAATTTCCCCTCAAATCCCCTCTAAACCTTCCCCCAATTACTTTAAATCTGTGCCCCCTGGTTTTTGACCCCTCTGTTAATCATAGAATCATAGAAATTTACGGCACAGAAGGAGGCCATTCGGCCCATCGTGTCTGTGCCGGCTGAAAAAGAGCTATCCAGCTTAATCCCACTTTCCAGCACTTGGTCCGTAGCCTTGTAAGTTACGGCACTTCAAGTGCATATCCAAGTACTTTTTAAATGTGATGAGGGTTTCTGCCTCTACCACCCTTTCAGGCAGTGAGTTCCAGACCCCCACCACCCTGTGGGTGAAAAAAATTGTCCTCAACTTCCCTCTAATCTTTCTACCAATTACTTTAAATCTATGCCCTCTAGTTATTGACCTCTCTGCTAAGGGAAATAGGTCCTTCCTATCTACTAGGCCCCTCATAATTTTATTAAATCTGCCCTCAGCCTCCTCTATTCCAAAGAAAACAACCCCAGCCTATCCAATATTTCCTCATAGCTAAAATTCTCCAGTCCTGGCAACATCCTCGTAAATCTCCTCTGTACCCTTTCTAGTGCAATCACATTTTTCCTGTAATGTGGTGACCAGAACTATACGCAGTACTCAAGCTGTGGCCTAACTAGTGTTTTAGCATAACCTCCCTGCTCTTATATGCTATGCCTCGGCTAATTAAGGAAAGCGACCTGTATGCCTTCTTAACCACCTTATCTACCTGTCCTGCTACCTTCAGGAATCTGGACATGCACTCCAAGGTCCCTCTGTTCCTCTACACTTCTCAGTATCCTACCATTTATAGTGTATTCCCTTGCCTTGTTCATCCTCCCCAAATGCATTACCTCACACTTCTCCGGATTGAATTCCATTTGCCACATTTCTGCCCACCTGACCAGTCCACTGATATCTTTCTGCAGTCTACAGCTTTCTTCCTCATTATCAACCACACAGCTAATTTTTGTATTATCTGCAAATTCTTAATCATGCCCCTACATTGAAGTCTAAATCATTGATGTATATCACAAAAAGCATGAGACCTTGTCCTGAGCCCTGCAGAACCCCACTGGAAAAAGCCTTCCAGTCACAAAAACACCCATTGACCATTACCCTTTGCTTCCTGCCACTGAGTTAATTTTGGATCCAACTTGCAACTTTCCCTTGGCTCCCATAGGCTTTTACTCTTCTGATCAGTCTGCCATGGGGAACCTTGTCAAAAGCCTTGCTAAGAACCTATGTAGGCTTAATCTGAATGGGGAACAGAAAAGCATTTTCAGATCAAATGACAAAAATTTTCTACCATGACAAAGTCCACAGGAGCAGAATTTCTCAATGAGATAGACTGATGGCCCACTTACACTGAAGAACCAATTCTTGAAGATATTGTAAGAAATAGCTGTTAGATTCAAAGATGGGTTTTAATTCTTAGAACAGAGACTGACAACATGCTGCCAGGAACAAATAGCAGAAATGCCAGCAAGGTCGAATATCAAGCATCAAAAGACAAATAGAAGTGATAAGGGAATCGTAAAATGCAAAACAACACAGGGTGGGGGATAATAGACAAAAATGGAGCCGAAAAGTCATAAAATGTCCTTAAAGAAACATAACAAAACTTAAGGGGAATAGGTCCTTTCTATCCACTTTATTTAGGCCCCTCATAATTTTATACACCTCATTAAGGTCTCCCCTCAGCCTCCTCTGTTCCAAGGAAAACAACCCCAGCCTATCCAGTCTTTCCTCATAGCTAAGATTCTCTACTCCCGGCAACATCCTTGTAAATCTCCTCTGTACCCTCTCTAGTGCAATCACATCTTGCCTGTAATGCGGTGACCAGAACTGCACGCAGTACTCCAGCTGAGGCCTAACTAGTGTTTTATACAGTTGAAGCATAACCCCCCTGCTCTTGTATTCTATGCCACGGCTAATAAAGGCAAGCATTCCGTATGCCTTCTTAACCACCTTATCTACCTGGACTGCTACCTTCAGGGATCTGTGGACATGCACTCCAAGGTCCCTTTGTTCCTCCACACTACTCAGTGTCCTACCATTTAATGTGTATTCCCTTTCCTTGTTAGCCCTCCCCAAATGCATTACCTCACACTTCTCCGGATTGAATTCCATTTGCCACTGTTCTGCCCACCTGACCAATTTATTGATATCTTCCTGCAGTCTACCGCTTCCTTCTTCAGTATCAACCACTGATTTTAGTATCATCTGCAAACTTCTTAACCATACCCCCTATATTCAAGTCTAGATATATACCACAAAAAGCAAGGGACCTAGTACTGAGCCCTGCGGAACCCCACTGGAAACAGCCTTCCAGCCACAAAAACACCCATCAACCATTACCCTCTGCTTCCTGCCTCCGAGCCAGTTTTGAATCCAACTTGACACTTTGCCCTGGCTTTTAACTTCGTGACCAGTCTGCCATGTGGAACCTTATCAAAAGCCTTGCTAAAGTCCATATACACTACATCAAATGCACTACCCTCATCTACCCTCCTTGTTACCTCCTCAAAAAATTCAATCAAGTTTGTCAGACACGACCTTCCCTGAACAAATCTGTGCTGACTATCCTTGATTAATCCGTGTCTTTCTAAATGAAGATTTATCCTGTCCTTCAGAATTCTTTCCAATAATTTTCCCACCACCGAGGTTAGGCTGACTGGCCTGTAATTACTCGGTCTATCCTTTTCTCCCTTTTTAAACAAGGGTACCACATTAGCAGTCCTCCAGTCCTCCGGCACCACACCTGAAGCCAGAGAGGATTGGAAAATGATGGTCAGGACCTCTGCTATTTCTTTGTTTGCTTCGCTTAACAGCCTGGGATACATTTCATCTGGGCCTGGGGATTTATCCACTTTTAAAGCTGCTAAACCCCTTAATACTTCCTCTCTCACTATGTTTATTTCATCTAATATTTCACACTCCTCCCCCCCGATAGCAATGTCTGCTTCTCCCCTCTCCTTTCTGAAAACAGACGCAAAGTATTCATTAAGAACCGTACCGACGTCTCCCGCCTCCACACACAGATTACCCTCATGATCTCTAATAGGCCCTACCCTTTCTTTAGTTATCCTCTTACTCTTAATATATTTATAAAACATCTTTGGGTTTTCCTTGATTTTACTTGCCAAGAATTTTTCATGCTCTCTCTTTGCTTTCCTAATATCCTTTTTAATTGCACCCCTGCACTTTCTGTACTCCTCTAAAGATTCTGCAGTATTTAGCCCTCGGTATCTGTCATACGCCTCCCTTTTTTTCTTTATCCTACCCTGTATGTCCCTAGACATTTGTTAGTCCCACCTTTTTTCTTTAAGGGCACATATTTGATCTGAACCATCTGGATCTCCTCCTTGAATGCCTCCCACTGCACTGACACTGATTTACCTTCAAGTAGCTGTTTCCAGTCCACTATGGCTAAATCCCCTCTGAGCTTAGCAAAATTTGCTTTTCCCCAATTTAGAATTGTTATTCCTGGTCTATCCTTGTCTTTTTCCATAACTACCTTAAATCTAACTGAATTATGGTCACTAGCACCAAAATGCTCCCCCACTGATACACCTTCTACCTGCCCAGCTTCATTCCCTAAAACTAAGTCCAGAACCGCCCTCTCCCTTGTTGGGCTTGCTATATACTGGCTAAAAAAGTTCTCCTGGATGCATTTTAGGAATTCCACACCCTCTATACCCTTCACACTAATTTTATCCCAGTTAATATTGGGGTAGTTGAAATCCCCTACTATTACTGCCCTATAGTTTTTGCACTTCTCAGAAATTTGTCTACATATTTGCTCTTCTATCTCCCTCTCACTATTTGGGGGTCTGTAGTACACTCCCAGCAGTGTGATCGCACCTTTTTTGTTTTTCAATTCGACCCATTTGGCCTCGTTTGATGATCCCTCCAACATATCATCCCTCCTCACAGCTGTAATAGTTTCTTTAATCAACATCGCGACCCCCCCCCCACCTCCCTTTTTACCTCCCTCTCGATTCCGTCTGAAAATCCTGTAACCAGGAATGTTGAGCTGCCATACCTGCCCCTCTTTCAGCCACGTCTCTGTAATAGCTATAATATCATAGTCCCAAGTATCTACCTGTGCCCTCAGCTCATCTGCCTTGTTCGCTATCCTCCTTGCATTGAAGTATTTTCCATTTAGTACAGGCAAACCTCTTTGTTGACTACTATCGAGCCCTTGATTCCTCTGTCCTTCCAATTTACTTTCTACGTTTTTGTTTTCCAATTCCAGTTTTTCTTCCCTCCCTACTGACTCTATTCTTAGGTTCCCATCCCCCTGCCAAGCTAGTTTAAACCCTCCCCAACAGCACTAGCAAACCCTCCCCCCCCACGCGAGGATATTGGTCCCGTTCCCGTTGAGGTGCAACCCGTCTGGCTTCCGATCCTGGGCCTCTCCGCTACGATATGTGCAGAGGCCCAGGTATCCCAGGGGCACAGGCAGTTCACAAGCATCCCTGGGATCACGTGGGCCATGGGGAACCAATCAAAGAAGGGAATCCCCCTGCACACTTTTGACAGGTCTCTACGCATAGATCTGTCAAAAGTATGAATGGGGATCACTTAAAAAACAGTTAAACATTAAATTAAAAAAATTTTAAATCACGTATTTAATTTTTGAGAAAAATAATTAAAGTTTTTTACGGGGCTAAAAATAAACTTACCTTTTTTAAAAGTATTTTTAAATTATAAATCAGTGAAAAATACATTAAAAAATTTTTTTTAAAACTCTTATGCTGATAAAAGCAGGCCTTATGCCTGCTTTTACCAGGCGTAAGATTTTTAAAGGTTTTCAGCGGGCGGAAGTTGTGCAGAAAGCGGAACTCCCTGCTCGCAGAGACCCTGCTCCCAGGCAGGCGGATAATCTGTCAAGAGAATCGGAAGTGCTGGGTTTTAGTGCATGCGCTTCGCATGCCTGAAACTGGCACTTGTGAGGCCCCTACGGGTGCGTACCACACAAAGTGGTGGAGAAGCATCCGAGAAGGCACCGAACACCTCAAGTATCTTCGCCAGGAGCAAGTGGAAGCCAAGCGCAGGCAGCGCAAGGAGCGCACGTCAACCCAAGCACCCCACCCACCGTCTGCCCCACCTGTGACAGAGACTGTAGGTCCCACATTGGACTCATCAGTCACCTGCGAACTCTTTTTTAATGTGGAAGCAAGTCATCCTCGGTTCCGAGGGACTGCCTAAGAAGAAGAAGAAGACAGGTGCGTACACACCTCGTACGCACCCGTGGGAATATCGGCCCAATTGTTATTTTCTCAAATAACCCTATTAAATTTGTTAGACATGACATGCCTTTTACAAACCCATGTAGGCCATCTTTAATTATCACGTCTTTTCTAAGTGAATATTTTATCTCGTACTGTGATCAATAGAAGCTGACCTAGTATCGATTTTAGGTTGGTTGTTCTTTACTTACTTGGTTTATCCCCTTTTCCCTTTTTGAACGGAGTATCACATTGGCAGTCCTCTGGCACAACTTCTACATCCAAGAATGTTTGAAAGATTGTGCTCAAAGCCTCTGCTCTTTCCTCTGGCTTCCATTAGCATTCCAGGGTCTAAGCCATCAGGGCCTTCTTACACTTTGAGTTCTACTCACATTTCTGATGTTTTAGTAGAATTCCCACCCAGCAGTAGATTCGTCCATTGATGGGAAGCTAGTTAAAGTCCCACTTTACAGAGATAGAGAGAAACTATTTGAAATGTATTTATTGTTTATATTGTTTTTACTTTTCAGCTAATGTTTAGAGTATTAATGTATTTTTTATGACAAGTAATGTTTCATGTATTTTTCCTGTGTTTTCTGGGTCAGACTATGGAATGAGCGAAGCAACAGAATTTTAACCCCAAAAAACGGGTGGGTTGTGTCGGGTGGGATGTTAAAGAGTTTAAAAAACTGAATCCCGACCCCCAACCCGTCTCAAACCCGCCCACTACCGGTTTTAACGGAGGCGGACGGGGGTGGGGGGCAGCCAATCCACTCCCAGAAGGCGGATCGCCCATTTAAATATTATAATGAAACTGGCGTGATCCACCATTACAAATTTAACTCTGGCTGGTCCGGTTTCCCGGACTTCGGGGAACCCGGCAAATAAACGCAGGCGAGGGCTGCCGGATCCAGGAGTTAAGTGCCTTTCCACTTACCTCCTGGATCCAGCGTCCCTGCCTCACCCCATCCCTCCGCAATCGTACACCACCCCAGGCCTCCAATCTCCACCCACGAGACCTCCAACCTCCCCTCTCCCCCCTCAGGCCCCCGATTGGCTTCCCAGCCTTCCCCTTCCAGCCCCGATGCTTCTCCGGTCTCCCCCCTCCGGCCCCGATCGTCCTCCAGCTCCTGACCACCACCCCCCACCCCCCGCCGATACTTCTCCGGTCTCCCCCCTCCGGCCCCGATCGTCCTCCAGCTCCCGACTACCCTCCACCCCCGATGCTCCTCCGGCCCATGACCACCCACCGATCTCCCTTCGGTTCCCGACCACATCCCTTGATCATCCTCCAGCCCTGATTCACCCCCACCCTCTATCCCTCCCTCCCTCCTCTCTGCGGCCTAGAGCCGCATGTCTACCTGCCCGCAGCCAGCCGGTCTCTCCATCTGGCTGGCTGCAGGCGGGAAACAGATCTTTGAAATGTTAATCAGACCCTGCCGTTAAATTCAGCAGGGCCTGCAGGAAATCCATTGTCCCGGGTTTCCCACCCGCTTTCTAGCCCTCCCCACCCCTGCTCCCGACCTGCCTCCAGATTAAAATTCCGGCCATTGTTACCAACATCACAGAGAAACTGACTGCAAAAGAAACTTTAGGAGTTCTGCAGAACAGGAAGAACATTAAAGAACATACGAATTGCAAAATGTATTCTACAATACCGATGTTCATTCAACCTCAGATTGTGCATGGCATCTAACAGTAATCTACACCAACTGCTGTGCCCTTGCAAGTCGCTGTTACCTTAATGCTGGGGGTTGCTTTAAAGCACCCAAATCACAGTATTCCTTGCTTGAAGTGGAACTAGATGAAAGAAGGGATGCCTGGGAGGTCAAAGGCACCAGAGCTGGATTGGCTTTACTGGCAATGATGCACCAACCATTTCTGCAGAGCCTGGTACACGTACCTGGCAGTAAATGTTGGATCTACAGACTTCAGCACACCTTGGATCCACTAGTAGATTTGTTCTACCTGCTGCACCTGCACAGCCATCCTGGCAGCTACAACCAGGTCTGAAGGCCAAAGAGAACTTCCTTTGAGCTCCTCTGGGCCCCACAAGGAAAACGTAGGCCTTCCCTGTCCTGGACTCCACACCCACTTTGCAAACCACTGATTGCTCCAGATGTCCCGTAAGCGTCCGTCCTCGCACTTACCTTGGGTCTGGAGGGCAGCTTCCGGGTTCGCCCAACTTTAAGATACTTCCCGCCAACTTCCCTCCCACTGTGGGTGGGAAATCAGCCAGCAGCATGCTAATGAGGCCCAGCCATTAAAATTGGCTATGCCTACCGCTGCTCACTAGGCCACTTTTCCGCCCGGGAGTCAAAATTCCTACCTTTGTCCATGTAGGAGTGAGTATGAAGGGGGATAAAATCACAAGAACTGGATGGTAGAAGCCATAGCTTGGAGAGATCTGTGCCTTCAACCTTTCTTCCTCCCTCAATGATCTTTTAGGCTTGGTGTCAGGTGTGCCTTATGGGTATGCATTATCTGTACTGAAAGAGTTGTAAGATGTGTAAGGGCTTTGCATGAACAACAGCAAATGGGCAACAAGTTGTCTGGCAACATTTTGTGGCTTGCTTACATGGGCTACGTACCTGGTAAATGGTATTGTTGGGTCAGCCTAACTTGGCTGCTTCCTTAAAGTGTGCCATCCTCTTTCGTATCTTTTCTCAGATCTTGTGGGTAATGCACACAGTGTTGAGCTAGGCGACTATCTGATGCCATTCATGTTGCACTGCGGTTCTCTGGGAAGGGTGCAGTGGAATGCCAAACTGGGCGACCCTCCTCTCACCCACTTCATCCACCATTAAGGAGAGGGTTGAATGCTGCATTGCTACATCACTGGACCAGAGACTTCATTGACACCAATTGGATTTTCCCCAGGCAGCCATTAGAAATCTTTTCCAATTTATGTCCCAATACATGTTACCTTTCAGTGGCCACATCCGTTTTAATTTTCCCACAATGTAATTTAAGGGCAGTTGACACATGATTTCCCAGGACCCCGTTAGCAAGCTACCGTGCCAAGTCCAATATGGGCAGCAACTCATCTATGTTAATTGACTAACCACAGGAAATCCTGTGAAATTGGCAAGCTGCGAAAACAGCACAAATTCCCACATCTGTGATTGGTATGCAGTTTAGAATTTCTGAACAGCCCATTCAAAATCAAGGTACTCTTGTGTCCTTGAGTGCTCCTCCAAAGAGAAGCCAAGCAGTGCGGGAAGCCTTAGTACTGACATTCCTTACAGGTGATTCATTGGTACAATGTTGAGGAGCAGCTGAACGACCTGAAGTGTCCCTGGCACAAACATGGATGTTTGACTTAAGTAACAACAACTTCAATCTTGTTATTATAGAGGAGTTCAGCCTGGCCACACCTCTCCAATGGATTCTAGAATGCAGTTTACCATCCTCATCCAATCCACTGGTCTCCATGGCTTTGGACTATATTGAGTCTCAGAATACAAGATCAATTTTCTCTACAGCCTGCCAAACTGGGCCAATATTCCATCATTCAGTAAGAATGGCTTTCTAGGATGCTGAAATTACTGAAGGGAATAAATAGGGCAAAGTTTTCACAGAATCACAGAATCCCCACAGTGCAGATAGAGGCCATTTCAGCCCATCGAGCCTGCACCGACACATATCCCACCCTATCCCCGTAACCCCACGTATTTAATCCCCCTAACACTAAGGGTCAATTTATCATAGCCAAATCAACCTAACCCGCACATCTTTGGACTGTGGGAGGAAACCGGAGCACCCGGAGGAAACCCACGCAGACACGGGGAGAATGTGCAAACTCCACACAGACAGTCACCCGAGGCCGGATTCAAACCCGGGTCCCTGGCGCTGTGAGGCAACAGTGCTAACCACTATGCCACCGTGTTGCCCAAATTTTTAAATTCCCCAGCTGCCTATGGTGGGATTGAACTCACATCTCTGGATCATTAATCCAGTACTGAGCCCAGTAACATTACCACTATGCTACCGTACCCCACAACTTTTCTTGAAGATTCTCGTACTTCTATCAGCTGTTTCAACCATTTATGCCATGTGTTGCCCTGTATTCTTATTGAGTTGAAACTCTGTATTGATACTGAATTACAAATAACTTTTGCTTTTGTCTTTTGATTGATAGCTTCAGCGCACCGTGTAGAATCAAGATGGCTGCAGAGTAAAGCGCACATTTAAGCAGATTTTGAAATCTTTCTTTTTTATGGATGACTGTTTGGCCATAACAAATGTTACACCCAGAGACTCAGCTCTCCTAAAGGTTTGTGCTCCTTTTTCTACCCTTGCCTTTAGGGTGATGAAGAGAGAATCAACTTTGAAAATGGCTGAAACTGCACAAGCATAGGAAAATGTTGCATTCTATCAACTGCTCACTTCTAGTTCTCCCTACATTTAACATTGACAAAGGAATTATCACCTTCACTGCCTGGGCAGTAATCTGGCGGAGTGGATCGCCCACCCTTGATAGAACCTGCCTGATTTTCATTCCTTTGATTTTAATGTAATGAAAATCAAACAGGTTCTATAAAGGGTGTGCGATCCGTTCCGCTAGATTATCACCCAAACAGCAAAGATGAAAATCTACCCAAAAGTATCTTACTCTGTAATTGACCATACTTGACCTGAATAGTCTTCTCACCGTTAAGAAAATAGTGGCTAACCACATATGACAGTGAGCATTACAAGTGACATCAAAGCTTAACTGATTTTCTTGCAGTGGGTTTGGTGACTCATATGGGTTATTTTACACGGGGTGGCACTTACTTTTCCTTTTTTAAAACTCCAAAGGAACGGTAGGCTGTGTTTGAAGTCTATTTCTTGCACTCCCCTTTCCAACATTCACACCTACATAGTCATGTATAGTAAATCTTGTATCTGTGTTCAATCCAGAGTTAATTGAGCACATCGCCTCCCTCAGAGACCTCCATTTAATGTGAGCAAAACAAAACTAAATACCTGTTAGTTCTGAGCATGTTGTTAGAAAGTTCAGCAAACACCTAAATGTGTTTTATTAAAAAACATTAGGCAGAACTTTCAGCTTCGGTCGGGGTGTGTAACGGACGGCTGATCTGCTACTGCCCGGTTCTGGATGAGCAGAAATTTCCTCTGAATAAATATTGGGAAAACCAAAGCCATTGGGCTGGATTTTCAATGACCTGTGGAGTCGGGTTTGGAGGCGTGTGGGGGGTTAAAGTTGCAGGGTCGGGGGTCCCGGCCCCATCCCGCCTCCACACAATTTTGACAAAATCGGTCACGGGGTTCCCGACTGTGTCCCGCCTCCAAGAGGCGGGAGAGGCCATTAAAGCCTTAACAAGGCCTAAATTGGCTCTGTAATGCCATTTTGAAACGTTTTAGCTAGTTTAACCCTTTTCCGACGTGAAGTACGCCTGATGTGAAACACTCCAGTGAAACCTGGCGGGAGCACAAGTGGATAGCTGACTATCGGCTGCAGGTCCACTATTACAACGGAGATGTGATGAAGGTGACTGGGAAAATAGATTAAAGGGTAAGACGGTACATGAGCAGTGGTGTTCATTTAAGGAGTTATTTTACAACTTTCAAAAAAAATATATTCCACTGAGGAAAAAAGGGTGTAAAAGAAATGACAGCCATCCGTGGCTAAGTAAAGAAATTAAGGATAGTATCCGACTAAAAACAAGGACATATAAGGTAGCCAAACTTAGTGGGAGGATAGAAGATTGGGAAGTCTTCAAAGGACAGCAAAAAGTAACTAAAGGATTGATTAAGAAAGGGAAGATAGATTATGAAAATAAATTAGCAAAAAATATAAAAACAGATAGCAAGAGTTTCTATAGTTATATAAAAAGAAAAAGGGTGGCTAAGGCAAACGTAGGTCCCTTAGAGGATGAGACCGGGAAATTAATGGTGGGAAACATGGAGATGGCAAAAATGCTGAACAAATATTTTGTTTCAGTCTTTACGGTAGAGGACACTAAGAATATCCCAACACTGGACAAACAGGGGGCTCTAGGGGGGGGGAGGAGCTAAATATGATTAAAATCACTAAGGAATTGGTACTCAGTAAAATAATGGGACTCAAGGTGGATAAATCCCCTGGACCTGATGGCTTACATCCTCGGGTCTTGAGGGAAGTGGCAGTTGGGATTGTGGATGCTTTGGTAATAATTTTCCAAAATTCCCTGGACTCAGCAAAGGTCCCGGCAGATTGGAAAACTGCTAATGTAACACCCTTATTTAAAAAGGGTAGTAGGCAGAAGGCTGGAAATTATAGACCAGTTAGCCTAACATCTGTGGTGGGTAAGATTTTGGAGTCTATTATTAAGGAGACAGTAACGGGACATTTAGATAAACATAATTTAATAGGACAAAGTCAGCATGGCTTTATGAAGGGGAAGTCATGTCTGACAAATTTGCTTGAGTTCTTTGAGGACATAACGTACAGGGTGGATAAAGGGGAACCAGTGGACGTAGTGTATTTAGACTTCCAGAAGGCATTCGACAAGGTGCCACATAAAAGATTATTGCTCAAGATAAAAAATCACTGGATTGGGGGTAATATTCTGGCATGGGTGGAGGATTGGTTATCTAACAGGAAGCAGAGAGTTGGGGTAAATGGTTCATTCTCATCTGGCAACCAGTAGCCAGTGGTGTTCCGCAGGGGTCGGTGCTGGGTCCCCAACTCTTTACAATCTATATTAACGATTTGGAGGAGGGGACCGAGTGTAACATATCAAAGTTTGCAGATGATACAAAGATGGGAGGGAAAGTAGAAAGTGAGGAGGACATAAATAACCTACAAGGGAATATAGACAGGCTGGGTGAGTGGGCGGAGATTTGGCAGATGCAATACAATATTGGAAAATGTGAGGTTATCCACTTTGGCAGGAAAAATCAGAGAGCAAGTTATTATCTTAATGGCGAGAAACTGGAAAGTACTGCAGTACAAAGGGATCTGGGGGTCCTAGTGCAAGAAAATCAAAAAGTTAGTATGCAGGTGCAGCAGGTGATCAAGAAGGCCAACAGAATGTTGGCTTTTATTGCTAGGGGGATAGATTATAAAAACAGGGAGGTATTGCTGCAGTTATATAAGGTATTGGTGAGACCGCACCTGGAATACTGCATACAGTTTTGGTGTCCATACTTAAGAAAAGACATACTTGCTCTCGAGGCAGTACAAAGAAGGTTCACTCGGTTAATCCCGGGGATGAGGGGGTGGACATATGAGGAGAGGTTGAGTAGATTGGGACTCTACTCATTGGAGTTCAGAAGAATGAGAGGCGATCTTATTGAAACATATAAGATTGTGAAGGGGCTTGATTGGGTGGATGCGGTAAGGATGTTCCCAAGGATGGGTGAAACTAGAACTAGGGGGCATAATCTTAGAATAAGGGGCTGCTCTTTCAAAACTGAGATGAGGAGAAACTTCTTCACTCAGAGGATAGTAGGTCTGTGGAATTTGCTGCCCCAGGAAGCTGTGGAAGCTACATCATTAAATAAATTTAAAACAGAAATAGACAGTTTCCGAGAAGTAAAGGGAATTAGGGGTTACGGGGAGCGGGCTGGAAATTGGACATGAGGCTGAGTTCAGATCGGTCAAGGCCCTGTGGGTGGCGGAGCGGGCCCAGGGGCTGAGTGGCCGGGTCCTGCTCCTATTTCTTGTGTTCTTTAGATTTGAGGTTAGGATCAGATCAGCCATGATCTTGTTGAATGGCGGAGCAGGCTCGAGGGGCCGATTGGCCTAATCCTGCTCCTATTTCTTATGTTCTTAAGGTAGTAGTATTAGGTCTGAAAGTCGCCTCTGATGCTGCTGCATTGTCTTCAGACACTGCCTGGCCTTGCTGTGAGAGGCCTTGGATGGAAAAAAATTCTCTCCCTCTCTCCTCTCTCCTCTCTCTCTCTCTCTCTCTCCTCTCTCCTCTCTCTCTCCTCTCTCTCTCTCTCTCTCTCCTCTCTCCTCTCTCTCTCCTCTCTCTCTCTCTCTCTCTCCTCTCTCTCTCTCTCTCTCTCTCTCTCTCTCTCTCTTCTCATTTTGCATCCAGGTCCACTCACAGCAAAGGCCAGGCAATCTCTGAGACCAGGCAGCCTTCAATGATGACATCATCAGAGGCGACTTTCCCACTGAAACCACTAATTGGTTCATGGGTTCCCACATGCTGGAACTCAATTGCTCAATTAAGTGAAAATTGCATCATTCATCCACATTAATCTGGAGTCGGGGGGACAACACGAAATGCGGGTAACACGACCCCGACCCGACCCCAAGACAAAATCCAGCCCATTGTCTTCGGTCCCTCCCACAAACTCCGTTCCATAGCCATCGACGCCGTCCCTCTCCCTAGCATCTGTCTGAGGTTGAACCAGACTGTTCGCAACCTTGGTGTCATATTTGACTTTGAGATGAGCTTCCGACCACATATCCGCGCCATAACTAAGACCACCTATGTCCACCTCCGTAACATCGCCCATTTCCGCCCCTGCCTCAGCTCATCTGCTTTTATGTGGCACTTTATCGAATGCCTTTTGGAAATCCAAATACACTACATCTACTGGTTCCCCTTTATCCACAGAATTTGACACCAAGCCACATAAGGAGAAATTAGGACTTGACTATTCCAATACACTCCTGGCTGGCCTCCCACATTCTACCCTACATAAACTTGAGGTCATCCAAAACTCAGCTGCCCATGTCCTAACTCGCACTAAGTCCCGTTGACCCATCACCCCTGTGCTCACTGAGCTACATTGGCTCCCGGTTAATCAACGCCTCGATTAAAAAATTCTCATCCTTGTTTTCAAATCCCTCCATGGCCTCGCCGCTCCCTATCTCTGTAATCTCCTCCAGCCCCACAACTCCCCGAGATATCTGCGCTCCTCTAATTCTGGCCTCTTGAGCATCCCTGATTTTAATCGCTCAACCATTGGTGGCCGTGCCTTCAGATGCATTGGCCCTAAGGTCTGGAATTCCCTCCCTAAACCTCTCCGCCTCTCTACCTCTCTTTCTTCTTTTAAGACGCTCCTTAAAACCTACCTCTTTGACCTAGCTTTTGGTCATCTGCCCTAATTTCTCCTTATGTGGCTCGGTGTCAAATTCTGTGGATAAAGGGGAACCAGTAGATGTAGTGGGCTGGATTTTGTCTTGGGGTCGGGTTGGGGTCGTGTCATCCGCATTTCGTGTTCCCCACCCGACTCCAGATTAATGTGGATCAATGATGCAATTTTCACTTAATTGGGCAATTGAGTTCCAGCATGTGGGAACCCATGAACTAATTAGTGGTTTGAGTCTGAAAGTCGCCTCTGATGATGTCATCATTGCTGACTGGTCTCAGAGATTGTCTGGCTGTTGGTGAGAGAGGAGCCTGGCTTTTGATGTGAGTGGACCTGGATGGGGGCGGGGGCGCGGCGCCGCGCGGAGGGGGGAAGAGAGAGAGAGAGAGAGAGAGCATTTTTTGCCTAAAGATATTCAATGCAGCAGCATCAGAGGCGACTTTCAGACCTAATACTACTACTACCTTCATCACATCTCCGTTGTAATAGTGGACCTGCAGCCGATAGTCAGCTATCCACTTGTGCTCCCGCCAGATTTCACTGGAGTGTTTCACACCAGGCATGCTTCACGTCGGAAAAGGGTTAAACTAGCTAAAACGTTTCAAAATGGCATTACAGAGCCAATTTAGGGCTTGTTAAGGGCTTTAATGGCCTCTCCCGCCTCTTGCAGGCGGGACGGAGTCGGGAACCCCATGACTGATTTTGTCAAAATTGCGTGGAGGCAGGATGGGGTCGGGACCCCCGACCCCGCAAATTTAACCCCCCACACGCCTCCAAACCCGACTCCATGGGTCATTCAAAATCCAGCCCAGTGTATTTGGATTTCCAAAAGGCATTTGATAAAGTGCCACATAAAAGGTTACTGCACAAGATAAGAGCTCATGGTGTTGGGGGTAATATATTAGCATGGATAGAGGATTAGCTAACTAACAGAAAACAGAGTCAGGATAAATGGGACATTTTCAGGTTGGCAAACTGTAACTAGTGGGATGCCACAGGGATCAGTGCTGGGGCCTCAACTATTTACAATCTATATTAATGACTTGGATGAAGGGACCGAGTGTACTGTAGCCAAATTTGCTGACGATACAAAGATAGGTGGGAAAGCAAGTTGTGCAGAGGACACAAAGGCCGTGACTTTGCCAGCACTCAGAGGGCGGGTTTGGAGGTGGGTCAGAGGTTAAAGTCGTTTTGATTGACGGCGGGTTCCGAACCCGCCGTCAACCCGCCTCCAAACAACCTTCCCAAGTGTCGGGTCCCCGATTTGCAAATGGACCCAACACCTAGTGGCTGGAAATGGATTAAAGGCAATTAGCTGCCTATTAACAGGTACTTGTCAGTAGTTTTCAGGCTGTTTTTCGATTTTCCAGCTTCTGGGTTGGGTTTCATGACGTCCGGACAACATGCCAGGTAAGTGTGGCGTGCTGTGAGTCTGGTGTAATGTTTGTGAAAAGATGACAGCTGCAGAAGTGGTGTCAAGGATGCAATGTTGCACATGGTGAGTTTCAGAGCAAAGAAAATGTTGGTTACTGCATTTTTAATACATATACAGATTTCTTTAGCTTACAAGTTTTTAAATCCAACTGTATGTCCGGTGCCACCTCATTGGGAGAACCTCTCACCAGTGACAGATCGCTTCTGTCATCTCACCTGCAGCTGCCATCTATTCCAGCATATGGAGGGAGTCATTGGAGAGCCTGGGTGCAAGAGTTAGAACATAGAAACATAGTGTTTCTATGTTTCTATGAGTCATTGGAGAGCCTGGATGCAAGAGTTCACCTTTGTGCAGTGATTGTCAGTGTTTTCAGCACCTCAATGCTGTCAAACACTGAAAAATCAACTGTCAAAATAACATTGTGCATGGTCCCTTTAAGGAAACCGGCAGATGACGCGTCATCAAATGACATCATCAGACCCGCTTCCTCTAATTGGCTGGTAAGCCTGCAGGGCGGGCTTAACAAGGCCAATCAAGGGAAAATCACATCTGTGGAGCTGGGGGCCGGACTGGAACCCAGAAACCAGCTGACCCACACCCATCCCGACACTGAGCAGAAAATCGCGGCCAAAGAGTCTGCAAAGGGATATAGATAGGTTAAGTGAGTGGGCAAAAATTTGGCAGATGGAGTATAATGTGGGAAATTGTGACGTTATCCACTTTGGTAGGAAGAATAGAAAAGCAAAATATTATTTAAATGGAGAGAGACTACAGAATGCTGCGGTACAGAGGGATCTGGGTGTCCTCGTACATGAAACACAAAAAGTTAGCATGCAGTTTCAGCAAGTAATTAGGAAGGCAAATGGAATGTTGGCCTTTATTGCAAAAGGGATGGAGTATAAAAGTAGGGAAGTCTTGCTACAACTGTACAAGGTGTTGGTGAGACCACACCTAGAGTACTGCATGCAGTTTTGGTCTCCTTATTTAAGGAGGGATATACTTGCATTGGAGGCAGTTCAGAGAAGGTTCACTAGGTTGATTCCTGGGATCAAGGGTTTGTCTTTTGAGGAAAGGTTGAGCAGTTTGGGCCTATACTCATTGGAGTTTAGAAGAATGAGAGGTGATCTTATTGAAACATAGGAGAAAAATTCAGTATCGCCCCATTTGGGGCGCAATTATCGGCCGGGCGCAAAGATTAGCACCTGGCGCTAATTATCGTCTCCGACTGCAAACTTGACTTTTATCGCCCCTGGAGGTGATTGGAGTGTTAAATCAGGCGCTACACATCTGTCTTAAGGCGCAAAGGCCGAGGAGTGAGGCGCTAACTCAGAGCGCTGGCGAAGCTCATGTGATGTCAATCAGCAATGGAACACAGACCCAATGGCGCGGGCCAGTTCTTAAAGGGGAGGGTTGATCTTGCTTTCCATCCACATCCTGCTCATTGCAGCCTTGAATCTCAGACTGGAGAGACCTGTACATCAAATCTGCTGGAAAGAACAATGGAGAGAACCAGGGAAAGAGCTCAGAGTGCAGCCCCCACAGTCTCTTCTAAATCGATATAAGGAAGGGCAAATCAAAATGAACCTGCAAAGTGCTGCTCAGTACCCAAAACTCCTTCACACAGCGTTGAATCTCTCCAGAAGTCTCTCTCTCTCTCTCTCAGAATGCGTGGTTCAAAAATGTCACCAACAAAAAAAGGCAGGAAGCGGTCACCTTTAAATAGCGCTCCCCCAGTCCCTTTCTGACTGCAAAACGCTCCCCTCAACCTGTCGTTGCTAGCGGCAGGCGGTGAGGCAGGGGGCGCCACTCAATATACGCTCCGGGGCGCTACCGGGGCGTTACGCACTCGACTGATGTCACGATCTGCCGGCGCAGGAGATCGTGGCGGTAGTGTTTAGCGCCGCCGCAAAATATCTAGTTAATTTCGCGAGCGGCACAAACATCGCCGCGCCCAGGCGCTAGTTTCTTTGCGCCCCATTAGCGCCCTCTTAAGGTGCTAACAGGAGGCACAACCAACTGAATTTTTCCCCCATAAGATTCTGAGGGGGCTTGACAGGGTAGATGCTGAGAGGATGTTTCCCCTCGTGGGGGAATCTAGAACTAGGGGGCACAGTTTCAGGATAAGGGGTCGCCCAGTTAAGACGGAGATGAGGAGAAATTTCTTCTCTCAGAGGGTCGTGAATCTTTGGAATTCTCTACCCCAGAGGGCTGTGGAGGCTGAGTCATTGAATATATTCAAAGCTGAGAGCGACAGATTTTTGAACTACAGGAGAGTCAAGGATTATGGGGAACAGGCAGAAAAGTGGAGTTGAGGCCAAGATCAGATCAGCCATGATCTTATTGAATGGCAGAGCAGGCTCGAGGGGCCGAATGGCCTCCTCCTGCTCCTATTTCTTATGTTCTTATAACGCTCCTGTGAAGTGCCTTGGGATGTTTTATTACATTAAAGGCGCCATATAAGTTTAGTGGGAATAGGATCGAGGGAGCAGAAAGTGGGTCTCATGGACAAGATGAGCGCAGAGAGGGCATGAGAGGGGATCGGAGAGAAACTGGAGAAAGATGCGAGTTCAGGGCTAGGGGAAGGAAGGGAGTGGCAGAGGCAGCCGATCGTCTTGCATGATTATTGTTGTCAGAAATATTGTTCTGAGGTTCTTGATTTTTTCTGTTGAAAACATAAAGTTGCATTATGTGGACCATCTTGTTTATGACTGATGTTGTATCTCTGTAATGCAGAGCATACTGGAGGGAGCCCCCAGACCTCTCTAGGCACCTGAATCTTCCCTGCAGCATGACTATGGCCTGTTCAATTTTAATTCTGGTGTGGACACGAGCCTCTTTGTAGCATTCCTCCACTTCATTGGTGGCTAATCTCAATGGTGTTCGAAGCACCATAGCATTGGGTACCCCTTCTCTCCAATAAACCAGTCAGCACCTTGATTCTGAAAGTGTACATGGACACTAGACTGAAGAGGGTTGGCTTGAATCATGGCAGCTTCTTTCATACAAGGCATTGACATGTCAAACTTGTGCCTTTAGCCTCTCAAAACAACAACAGCAAATTGCATTTATATAGCACCTTTAACGTAGTAAAATGTCCCAAGGTGCTTCACAGGAGCGTTATCAAACAAAATTTGACACCGAGCCACATAAGGAGATAATAGGACAGATGGCCAAAAGCTTGGTCAACGAAGTAGGTTTTAAGGAGCGTCTTAAAGTAGGAGTGAGAGGTAGAGAAGCGGAGAGATTTAGGGAGAGATGCAGAGAGATTTAGGGAGAGAATGCCACAATTTAGGACCTAGCCATCTGAAGGCACGGGTGCCAAAGGTGGAGCAAATTAAAATCTTGGATGCTCAAGAGGCCAGGCTTGGAGGGAGGAGCACAGAGATCTCAGAGGGTTGTAAGGCTGGAGGAGGTTATAGAAATTGGGAGGGGCGAGCCCATGGAGGGCCTCAGTTTAACATCTCAGCTAAAAGACAGTGCTCTAAGTAACAACCTAGATTATGTACTCAACTCTAGAGTAGGGCATTGAACCTACAACCTTCTAACTCCAAGGAAGTAGCACTACCACTGAGCCAAGGCTGACATTTAGCTACACTGTCCATTTCTACTCTGTCTAGGCAACCAGACAATCCTAAGCAGCCTGTCAATAATGATGTTATTGACCTTGAACTGCCAGAGTGAACTCCAACAAAGTGATATAATTTTAGCGTACCATAATTTTTCTTATATATGAGAAAGAAATGTATTTCTGCCTACAGATCATTTTCTCTTTTTTTAAACATATTGTCAGTTATAAATCAGACGTATATCACTGTAGATTAAGGGCAGGAAATGTATCTAGATGTATAGTTGAACTCTTCTTCACAGCCCATTTAGACGGCCAGAGAACAGACAATGGTCCCCACAGTACACATATACCAGAGAACAGACAATGGTCCCCACAGTACACATATACCAGAGAACAGACAATGGTCCCCACAGTACACATATACCAGAGAACAGACAATGGTCCCCACAGTACACATATACCAGAGAACAGACAATGATCCCCACAGTACACATATACCAGAGAACAGACAATGGTCCCCACAGTACACATATACCAGAGAACAGACAATGGTCCCCACAGTACACATATACCAGAGAACAGACAATGATCCCCACAGTACACATATACCAGAGAACAGACAATGGTCCCCACAGTACACATATACCAGAGAACAGACAATGGTCCCCACAGTACACATATACCAGAGAACAGACAATGGTCCCCACAGTACACATATACCAGAGAACAGACAATGGTCCCCACAGTACACATATACCAGAGAACAGACAATGGTCTCCACAGTACACATATACCAGAGAACAGACAATGGTCCCCACAGTACACATATACCAGAGAACAGACAATGGTCCCCACAGTACACATATACCAGAGAACAGACAATGGTCCCCACAGTACACATATACCAGAGAACAGACAATGGTCCCCACAGTACACATATACCAGAGAACAGACAATGGTCCCCACAGTACACATATACCAGAGAACAGACAATGGTCCCCACAGTACACATATACCAGAGAACAGACAATGGTCCCCACAGTACACATATACCAGAGAACAGACAATGGTCCCCACAGTACACATATACCAGAGAACAGACAATGGTCCCCACGGTACACATATACCAGAGAACAGACAATGGTCCCCACAGTACACATATACCAGAGAACAGACAATGGTCCCCACGGTACACATATACCAGAGAACAGACAATGGTCCCCACAGTACACATATACCAGAGAACAGACAATGGTCCCCACAGTACACATATACCAGAGAACAGACAATGGTCCCCACAGTACACATATACCAGAGAACAGACAATGGTCCCCACAGTACACATATACCAGAGAACAGACAATGGTCCCCACAGTACACATATACCAGAGAACAGACAATGGTCCCCACAGTACACATATACCAGAGAACAGACAATGGTCCCCACAGTACACATATACCAGAGAACAGACAATGGTCCCCACAGTACACATATACCAGAGAACAGACAATGGTCCCCACAGTACACATATACCAGAGAACAGACAATGGTCCCCACAGTACACATATACCAGAGAACAGACAATGGTCCCCACAGTACACATATACCACAGATCAGGAAAGCAGATAAACCCCAAATCTTTTCTAGCTGTGGTAGTGAGCTAAATTGACTAATGTCTCACACAGGCACATAGCTAGGAGAGGTAGTCAATTTAGGTTTTCTAATGTTAATATTTTAATGGCTTTAGTTAGGAAAATAAAGAGAGGCTTTGGAAGTTAATAGCACATTAGCTTAATGATCATTCCCAGCATTTTCTGTTTTTATTTCAGATTTTCAGCAGCCTGCAGTATTTTGCTTTTGTTATCGTGCGATTGGGCTCTGCTGTTTTTGTGAAATAACTTAAGTGCATTCATATGCAATGCCTCTGCCATTAACCCATTTGAAATAAACTAATACTACACATCACAGCGAGTGTGACTTTGTAAAAGTTAGAAGGATACATTATGTACTTACTGGTACAAATATAGGAAAATGCAGTCAGAGTTGACAGTCAGCTCTGAACCTATATTGATTTTTATGGGTCAATTGGGCTATTGGTTTTATGTTAATACAAAGCAGTTCTGAATCAATGTAGAAATGGGAACCTGAGCCACAACAACCAGCTTTCACCCGCGCCCAAACTGAAAATTATCTGTTTGCTTTTTACTTGCAAACAGTGGTGGGATTATGAACTGTCCTCCAGGAAAATCCAAATGAATTTTTTTGTTGATAAGGATTTTGTTCTATGACTCCCTGACCTGCTTCCCACTTCCAGCTGCTCCAAATCTTCTTGAAAATGGGCAGTAAATGTGAGGAAAATCAAGGCAAGTGAATGATAGCAAGTGCTGTGAAGAGCCGAATGCACTGGTGCCTGGTTCTTCTTCTTCAGTCACATAGGGGGGAATTTTAACCCAAAAAATCGGGTGGGTTGGGGTCGGGTGAGAAGTTAAAGTGTTAAAAGTCTGAATCCCAACCCCAACCCGCCTTCAACCCACCCACTTCCGGTTTTAACGGAGGTGGGACGGGGGGCGGGCAGCCAACCCGCTCCCAGGAGGCGTGTCGCCCATTTAAGTATTATAATGAGGCTGGCATGCCTCAGATTTAATCATCATCTTAAATTTAACTGTAGCTGGTCGGGTTTCGCAGGCGTAGTGAAACCCGGCAGCTAAAGTAAGGCGAGGACTGCTGGATCCAGGAGGTAACTGCCTTTACACTTACCTCCTGGATCCAGTGTTCCTACCTAGCTCATCCCCCGTAATCGGAGACCTCCCCCATGAGGCCTCCAATTCCGCCCCTCCGCCCCAAGCCCTCCGATAGCAACCCCAGGCCTCCGAATCCCCGGCAAGGCCTCCCCTGCCATCCTCCTCCGGCCCCCCAATTATGCTGCTTTTGGTCCCCCAATGCTCATCCGGCTGCCCCTCCTGCTCCTCCGGCCCTCCGATGCTCATCCCCCGCCCCCGCTCCTCCGGTCCCCGATCAGCCGTTCCGGCCATCCGATCAGTCCCGACCTCCACCCCTGCTCCTCCAGATCCCGATCAGTCCCGACCCGCTCCCACTCTTCCGCCCCTCCCCGTGCTCCTCCGACCCCACGCCGACCACCCCCCAGCACCCACGCGATCCCTCCCTCACTCCTCTCTGCGGCCTAGTGCTGCAGACCTACCCGCCCGCAGCCAGCCAGCCGCTCAATCTGGCTGCGAGTGGGAAACAGAGGTCTCCAATGCAAATTAGGCTCTGCCGTTAAAGTCGGCCGTGCCTATGGGAAACCCGTTCTCCCGGGTTTCCCAACCACTTCTGAGCCAACCCCCAGCCCGCTCCCAACCCACCTCCCGATTAAAATTCAGGCCAAATAGAGAAAGAAAGACTTGCAAAGAAAGACTTGCATTTATATAGCGCCTTTCACGACCACCGGACGTCTCAAAGCGCTTTATAGCCAATGAAGTACTTTTTTTTGAAGTGGAGTCACTGTTGTAATGTAGGAAACGCGGCAGCCAAATTGCGCGCAGCAAGGTCCCACAAACAGCAATGTGATAATGACCAGATAATCTGTTTTTGTTATGTTGATTGAGGGATAAATATTGGCCAGGACACCGGGATAACTCCCCTGCTCTTCTTCGAAATAGTGCCATGGGATCTTTTACATCCACCTGAGAGCAGACGGGGCCTCAGTTTAACGGAAGGAGAAAAAGAGGAAGAGACATTAGAATGGGTTACAGATGAGCAGAATTCATGTCGCTTTTAGTTGAAAGAGATACACGAGGCTTCATGATATAGATCTGTAGCTTCCTTAGTGAACCTGGGGGCGCTCTACGCCCCGTACAAACCTTACTGATATTAAGGCTGGTTGCCGGGCAGGAAACAAAATTTTTTAAATGATAATGAGTTCCTGCTGTTAAATTCGACAGGACCTCTGCATTCCTGGGATTTCCAAGTTCTGCCCCCCCCCCCCCCCCCCCCAACGAGCACGCTCGCCTGCTCCCTCCCTGCCTCCCCATAAATATTGGGCCCTTAGAGCTTTTTAAGTAGTACATTGCTAGTAAAATTTGAAACACATTTTAAATACCAGCAGGGTTAGTTAAGCAGCAATAAGATAAATCCTGGCCAATTTTCTCCTCACTACCTAGTTTCACACTTGAACAATACACATCTGGATGAGGTACCAGAGGGCAACTGGTGGAAATAGAAATGGAACCAAAACCCAACAAGGATTCAACAATGAAAAGGAAAGAAGAGGAGAGAATTGACAGAAAAAAGGGGAAAATGCTTGGATTTTGGAGATGAGAACTTCTGTTGAAAATATGGAAAGCAAGAATTTGATAGTGTGATTGGACATCAAAAAATGGCAATCACTTATCAACATTAAAATTACTGCCGGCATAAATGCTTACACCAGCAGGAACTACACATGCGGGATTTGAAAATTCTAAAGTTCCTAAACTTACTCACTTTCCACCTGCTGAACACTATGCTTGAAACCACTGCACTACTTCCCTGAAAGTGATGCCTGTTGTCAGACAGAATGTGCAATACTGCCATTAGCAGTACAAATCTTCTACTGAATACTGCTTCATGAGGTTGACGTTCATTTTCCTGTTTTCACACACTTTGCCCATTTCAAATGGGTTTTTAAGGCCAACCAGATTATCTAATGTTGGGAATTGATCTCTGACAGCTGTCTAATTTTATTATTGTCACATTCTTGTAAATTAATGGGATTGCTTTCAGTGCTCCCCTCTCACTTGTTTTAATGAAGACGAATAAAGAGGAATAAAGGGGGAAAGCCAGGGATGTCAGATGGTGCCAGAGACAGCATACCCATACGCTAGTCGCTGTATCTACAAGCCCAGGCACGGCTACCTAGCAATGACGGAGAAGCAATGCCCTCGCAGAGGCTCAGGGTCAGCAGGGAGGCAGATTACAGAGCTGTGCCATCAGCTTCAAGAAGACCTGGAGCCAACATCTAGCACAGGCACAGCACTGGCAATGGACGTCTAGGTGACCACATCCCTCAGCGTTTATGCTCCCTACAGGCTAACAGCAGTATCAGCCGATTTGCTGTCCACGGATACATCATACAGGTGACTGATGCTTTATTCAGCAGGGACAACACCTTCATCTCCTCCCCACTGAACAGCAACAACAGTATGACAAGACAATCCATATCCATTGCAATGTTAATTTCCTAAAGTACAGGGGGTCAGTTAGGGTCATTCAATCCCAAAGACAATGCAATGGCCTACCGGAACAGAAAAGGCTTCTAGTGCATCAATATGCAGCTGGTCAGTGATCACCAACTGTATCATGTTGGTCAATGCCAACTTCCCAAGCAAGCACTCACAATGTTTTCACTGGTAGGATGGCTCCTTCGGGACCAAGGCTACTTTCTTCCCCTTACCTCCCCTTTCAGCATTCCGAAGGGACCACTCCCTCTGCGACACCCTGGTCCACTCCTCTATCACCCGCAACACCCCTTCCCCTTTGCCCGGCACCTTCCCGTGCAAGTACAGGAGATGCAACACATGCCCTTTTACCTCCTCCCTTCCCACTATCCAGGGCCCCAAACACTCCTTCCAGGTGAAACAGCGATTTACTTGTACTTCTTGCAATTTAGTATACTGTATTCGCTGCTCACGATGTGGTCTCCTCCACACTGGGGAGACCAAATGCAGATTGGGTGACCGCTTTGCGGAACACCTCCGTTCAGTCCGTAAGGAGGACCCCGAGCACCTCCTCCTACCTCCGCCTGGACCATGACCCCACTAAGCAAACATCAAGCCATTGTTTCCAAGACTGTCACTGACCTCATCTCCTCTGGAGATCTTCCCTCCATGGCCGCCAACCTCATAGTCCCCCAACCCCGCACAGCCCGCTTCTACCTCCTTCCCAAGATCCACAAACAGGACTGCCCTGGTAGACCCATCGTTTCAGCCTGTTCTTGCCCCACGGAACTTATCTCTTCCTATCTCGACTCTATTTTTTCTCCCCTTGTCCAGTCTCTTCCCACCTACATTCGCGACTCTTCCGATGCCCTCCACCACTTTAACAGTTTCCAGTTTCCTGGCCCCAACCGTCTTCTTTTCACTATGGACGTCCAATCCCTCTACATCTCCATCCTCCACCAGGACGGCCTTAGGGCGCTCCACTTCTTCCTTGAACAGAGGCCCAACCAGTTCCCATCCACCACCACCCTCCTCCACCTGGCTGAACTTGTTCTCACATTGAACAACTTCTCCTCTGACTCCACTCACTTCCTCCAAATCAAAGGTGTTGCTATGGGAACCCGCATGGGCCCTAGCTATGCCTGCCTTTTCATGGGATATGTGGAACATTCTTTGTTCCAGTCCTACTCAGGTCCCCTCCCTCACCTCTTTTTCCGATGACTGTATCGGTGCCGTTTCTTGCTCTCGCCCTGAACTAGATAAGTTCATTCACTTTACTTCCAATTTCCACCCTTCCCTCACCTTCACATGGCCCATCTCCAACTCTTCTCTTCCCTTCCTTGACTTCTCCGTCTCCATTTCTGGCGATCGGCTTTCGACAAACATCCACTACAAGCCCACTGACTCCCACAGCTACCTGGACTACACTTCCTCCCACCCCACTTCCTGTAAGGACTGTATTCCATTTTCCCAGTTTCTCCGTCTCCGCCACGTCTGTTCTGACGATGCCACCTTCCATACTTCCTCCCACCCCACTTCCTGTAAGGACTGTATTCCATTTTCCCAGTTTCTCCGTCTCCGCCACGTCTGTTCTGACGATGCCACCTTCCATACCAGTGCTTCCGACATGTCTTCCTTTTTCCTCAACCGAGGATTCCCCTCTACTGTGGTTGACACGGCCCTTGACCGTGTCCGTTCCATTTCCCGCACTTCTGCTCTCACCCCTTTTCTTTCCTCCCAGAACCACGATAGGGTTCCCCTTGTCCTCACCTTTCACACCACCAGCCTCCACATTCAGCGGATCATCCTCCGCCATTTCCGCCACCTCCAATGTGATCCCACCACCAAACGCATCTTCCCCTCACCTCCCCTTTCAGCATTCCGAAGGGACCGCTCCCTCCGCGACACACTAGTCCACTCCTCTATCACCCCTAACAGCCCTTCCCCTCCCCACGGTACCTTCCCGTGCAAGCGCAGGAGATGCAACACATGCCCTTTTACCTCCTCCCTTCCCACTGTCCAGGGCCCCAAGCACCCCTTCCAGGTTAAACAGCGATTTACTTGTACTTCTTGCAATTTAGTATACTGTATTCGCTGCTCATGATGCGGTCTCCTCTACATTGGGGAGACCAAACGCAGATTGGGCGACCGCTTTGCGGAACACCTCCGTTCAGTCCGTAAGGTCGCCTGTCACTTTAATTCACCGCTTCACTCCCACTCTGACCTCTCTGTCCTCGGCCTATTACATTGTTCCAATGAAGCTCAACGTAAGCTCGAGGAACAGCACCTCATCTTTCGATTAGGCACTTTACCAGCTTCTGGACTCAACATTGAGCTCAACAATTTCAAACTATAACCCCTGCCCCCATTTTTCATGCTGTATGATTTTGCCATTCCTATTTGCAACATTTTATCTTTCCTGCCTCTTACATAAGCACAGTATATTCCTTCAATTCCTTCCTCCCCACCCCCCACCCCCCACTCCCTGTCTCTGCACCTGCTTAATATCTGTTACATCTCCAGCTTTTTCCAGTTCTGATGAAGAGTCCCAGACCTGAAACGTTAACTCTGTTTCTCTCTCTACAGATGCTGCCTAGCCTGCTGAGTATTTCCAGCATTTTCTGTTGTTATTTCAGATTTCCAGCATCCGCAGTATTTTGCTATTGTATTGTTGTACTGCTTGTTTTACGCCACCACGCATTTTACGTACTGGAGGCGGGTGTGTGTGTTAACCTTATTAAACACCGTACGGTTGAGTCTGAAAAGCTTGTCTGTGTTCCCAATCCTGTTCACCGTAATTCCTGTCGTCTGGAACTAAGTAGGAGAGGTGATTCGAACCACCAAGGCAAACCACCTACAGAAGCCTATTTCAACTGTTGGGGAGGCAATGATGAGGAACCTCACTAAGAGAGTGAGGAGAGAGGTTAGGAGAAATTTCTTTGCACAGATGGATGTTGGAGCATGTAATATTTTGCTATAGGGAGTGGTTTAGGCAGAGACCATTACATCTTTTAAGGGAAAATTGGATAAGCATTTGAAACAGAAGAGGATTCAGGACTCCGGGGGGAGTGTGGGGTAATGGGATTCGTTTTGGGATTGCTCTAGAAAGAGCCAAAACATACATGATGGGTCAAATGGCTGCATTCTGTGTTATAATTTTTTTATGGTTTCATCTACTTTCAGCATTTGTAGTTTTTGCTTTTTATTTTACTGCCAGGGATTGGATACCACCCATCATTTTTTAATGTAATTTTTTAAACAAAATTAAATCCTCTACCATTGTTGGTTGTGGCTTAATCTATTGACAAGTGACTCATGCACTACCCTGTACTCTCTGTGATGTTATGGAGACTTACAGCAGGTTTTGAAAATGGAGATGAGCAACTAGCACCACACTAACATAACAAATGTGCAAGATTTCCACGTGGATTTTATTTGTGACTGGTTAGTGCTTTCATATGTTGGATTTTATACGGATCATAAGGTCTGCAGCCCATGTTATCCTGAATAGTAGGATAAGTGCAATGCAATCCAGACTCAATAGCTATGCATAAAGTGGATAAAAACTCAAATCCAGAAAGGAAGTGTCAATTCAACGAGAATTTAAATTTTGAAGCCCTTAACTCTGATTAACTTTAGAGGAAGAAGTCTTGAAAACCAACATTTTCTCAGATAATAGTTTTCAGTAAAAAATCTTTGAAAAGCTGGCCTGGATTTTGACACAAATGTAGGGATGATAGTAAGGAAAATGTAACTTTGCTTAAATGGTTGTAATTTAAATTAGCAAAGAAAACAAGTTTGTTTGGTCACATTTATTGATTCCCAAAACAAAAGAGCTCGTCACAATCATGCACAAATAGAGTTTCAAACCTACAGATGGACTGATCAGCTCAATGGAAGGAAAAAGGACAAAATATACAGAACATAGGTCCTGACATTGGCTAAATGTTAGCTTGGCTCACTTGGCAGTACTGCCATGTCTGAGTCAGAAGGTTGTGAGTTTGAGCCACATTCCAGGACAGGAGCTCATGATCTTGGCTGGCACTCCCGTGCAGTGCTGAGCAAATGCTTTACTGTCGAGGCTGAGACGTTAACCTTGGTTCTGACTGTTTGCTCAGGTGGATATTAAAGATCTTATGGCACTATTCAAAGAGCAGGGAAATTTCCTGGTGTTCTGGCCAACATTCCTCTCAAAACACATTAACTGGTCGTTCATCTCATTGCTGTTTGTGAGCTGTTGTGGCCACTATTGCTTACAGAGGAACAACATCAAACTCCAAAATATAATACATTGTGGGATGCGATTTGAAATGCTTTGATGATGTGATAAGGTGGAATATAAATGCTCGTACATCTTTCTTCTTTGTTTTCGAAGAAACCGAGTGACTCTTAATCCTTGGTGATTTTAATCTTCATCTCAGTTCCCCTGACCCTTCTGCTTTTAAATTCACTTCCTGCCTGTTAGCCCTAAACCTCTCCCTCCACATAAACTCTGCTACATATTCATGGCCACCCTCTCAGAACTTGCAATATCCTGCGGCCTCTCTACTGCATTGGTGTCAACTCAAGTGTCAGCTGTGGCTCAATGGTCGCACCCTCGCCTCTGAGTCAGAAGGTTGTGGGTTCAAGTCCCACGCCAGAGACTTAAGCAGGAAGTGCTCCACTGTTGGAGGTGCCATCTTTCGGATAAGATGTTAAACTGAGGCCCCGTCTACGCTCTCAGGTGGACGTAAAAGATCCCATGGCATTATTTCGAAGAAGAGCAGGGGAGTTATCCCCGGTGTCCTGGCCAATATTTATCCCTCAATCAACATCACGAAAACTGATTATAACATTGCTGTTCATGGGAGCTTGCTATGCACAAATTGGTTGCCACATTACAACAGTGACTACACTTCAAAAAGTACTTAATTGGCTGTAAAGTCCTTTGGGACATCTGGTGGTCATGAAAGGCGCTATATAAATGCACGTCTATCTTTTTCTTGATAGCTAACAAGACCATCTCTAACTACTTCCTTGTCTCCTCCACCACCCATATTCCCCCTATCCCTTTCCAGTGTACTTCCTTCTGTATCCGCCACCGCCAAAAACTGCTCGACTCTCTTATTTGCGCTCTTGTTAAACGGAGAATGGAGTCAGTAATTTTGGGGCTGTAATGTAAAGCTGGAAATTAAATAAAAGATAACAATGCCTTGGACTCTTTAAGAGCTCCAACAGTTGGATCTTCCCTTGGGCCTATTTCGGATGGGTGAAGAGAGCACACAGCTCAGTCCTGTGCTAAGTGGACAGAAAATCAAACCAGGTTTCATTTAAATCCATTATGCTATTTAAATAAATGTTATGTCTTAACATTTAAAAGATGCTAATCTGTGTGAATAGTGAAAATAATGGACAGAAAACAGAGAGTAGGAATAAACGAGTCATTTTCGGGTTGGCAGGCTGTAACTAGTGGGGTACCGCAAGGATCAGTGCTTGGGCCTCAGCTATTCACAATCTACATCAATGATTTGGATGAGGGGACCAAATGTAATATATCCAAGTATGCTGATGATACAAAGCTGGGTGGGAATGTAAGTCTAGGTATTCTGTGACGAGTGTCTCACCTCCTGACTCCCCAAAGCCTTTCTACCATCTACAAGGCACAAGTAAGGAGTGTGATGGAATACTCTCCACTCGCCTGGATGAGTGCAGCTCCAACAACACTCAAGAAGCTTGATACCATACAGGACAAAGCAGCCCGCTTGATTGGCACCCCATCTACCACCTTAAACATTCACTCCCTTCACCACCAGCGTACCGTGGCTGCAGTATGTACCATCTACAAGATGCACTGCAACAACTCACCAAGGCTTCTTCAGCAGCACCTCCCAAACCCGCGACCTCTACCACCTAGAAGGACAAGGGCAGCAGGCGCATGGGAAAACCACCACATCCAAGTTCCCCTCCAAGTCACACACCATCCTGACTTAGAAGTATATCGCCGATCTTTCATCGTCGCTGGGTCAAAATCCTGGAACTCCCTACCTAACAGCACTGTGGGAGTACCTTCACCACACGGACTGCAGCGGTTCAAGGAGGCGGCTCACCACTACCTTCTCAAGGGCAATTAGGGATGGGTAATAAATGCTGGCCTTGCCAGCGACGCCCACATCCCATAAACGAATAAAAAACAAAAGTTGTGAGGAGGATGCAAAGAGGCTTCAAGGGGATATAGACATGCTAAGTGAGTGGGCAAGAACATGGCAAATGGAATATAATGTGGAGAAATGTGAAGTCATCCACTTTGGTAGGAAAAATAGAAAAGCAGAGTCTTTTTTAAATGGTGAGAGATTGGGAAATGTTGTTGTTCAGAGGGACCTGGTTGTTCTTGTACATAAATCATTGAAAGTTAACATGCAGGTACAGCAAGCAATTAGGAAAGCAAATGGTATGTTGGCCTTTATTACAAGAGGATTTGAGTATAAGAGTAAAGACGTCTTACTGCAATTATATAGGGCCCTGGTGAGACCACACCTAGTATTGTGTACAGTTTTGGTCTCTTTACCTAAGGAAGGATATACTTGCCACAGAGGGAGTGCAACGAAGGTTCACCAGACTGATTCCTGGGATGGGGGGATTGTCCTATGAGGAGAGATTGAGTAGACTAGGCCTACATTCTCTAGAGTTTAGAAGAATGAGAGGTGATCTCATTGAAACATACAAAATTCTTACAGGGTTTGACAGAGTAGATGCAGAGAGGATGTTTCCCCTGGCATCAGGAGTCTAGAACCAGGGGTCACAGTCTCAGAATAAGGGGTCACAGTCTCAGAATAAAGGGTCGGCCATTTAAGACTGAGATGAGGAGAAATTTCTTCACTCAGAGGGTGGTGAATCTTTGGATTTCTCTACCCCAGAGGGCTGTGGAGGCTCAGTCGTTGAGTATATTTAAGACAGAGATCGATAGATTTTTGAATATTATGGGAATCAAGGGATATGGGGATAGTGCAGGAAAATGGAGTTGAGGTTGAAGATCAGCCATAATCTTATTGAATGGCGGAGCATGCTCGAAGGGCCAAATGGCCTACTCCTGCTCCTATTTCTTATGTTCTTATCTGAGAATTAACATTATTGCTGAAACGCAAGTAAGCCAAGCTGGCTGACCACAAAGGGAGATGTTTGTCTTGTACAGGAAACACCTGCCACAGTGTTCAGCACAGAGATAAAACTGCCAAATGTTCTCTGGAAATGCAACACACTGTAATCATTTTTGTGCAAAAAGTTCATAGATTAGAAAATGGAGCTTATTTGCCTATTGAGGTGAGTTGAAGTTGGAGTTTGGCACCAATTAAACAAAGTTTAACATTTTGAAGGTGCATTTTGTGTCACATGTTTCACATCCACCTACAAGGACCGGATAGATCAATGTGCGGTGGATTGACAGCACAAGTGCCTCAACTGTTCATTTTCTGAGATGCATATTTCTGATGCTAGACATTCCTGTTACCGTGTAAACTGGGAGTAATTAGTGGCTTGTAAGTGTTTCCCGTGAACGCATTCACATTCACATTCACATCTGATAGCACATTTTGTTTATTCAGCGTGATCTCCCACCAGCACGGCAGGCTGCCTAATGCAGTTTTCACATGAGACTCATTGAAAGCCTCCAGGGGTCATTTAAATGGCTGCATTCTCATTTGGAATGTGAGGAATGGGATTTGAACTGCAAAATCCTGATCAATGGTCACGCGCAGCTAGATTTACTGATGTTGAGCTGGAGCTCATGCTGCAGGGAGTGAGGGAAGGAGCGCAGTCAAGGACACCCTCCAAAAAATGACGATGCAGCAAACCCGCCAACAACAGCTGACAGTGAATGCAATAAATAAAGGACATTGTTCCAACTGCAGAAGACGATGGCAGATCTGAATAAAGCTGCCAAGATAAGGCACCTGAGCTGCTTTCTTTGCTAAGTAGCTTCCCCAAATATAAATATCACAAAGAATTTGCAGAGCTACGGGGAAAGGGCGGGGGAGTGGGACTAGCTGAAGTGCTCTTGCAGAGAGCCGGCACAGGCTTGACGGGCCAAATGGCCTCCTTCTGTGCTGTAACCATTCTATGATTCTATTTTCTGTTACTTATTTAGTCCTGTGCCATCCAAAATATTCATACAGCCTTACAGCCCTTTCGTTGTTTACTATACATGGACATATTGCAGAATTCAAGCTGCAACTTAAATCTGAAACTGCTGTTACATTGACATTTTAAAGGGACTTCACACAGCAAATCCTTCCAATACAAACTAACTGCATGATACATGTTAATTTATTGACACACAGAATGGGCAGCAACATGGGCACTTGACTGCCAATATATGTGCTCCTTAAACTTGCAACATCTTAAAACCACTTCTCCGCTTGCAGGACATTGTGGCTCACAATAAAAACTAATAGGCTTGAACTGGAAGTGGGCCCAGAAATGCCAAATCCTTCAATCCCTTCGAGGAGATCATGTTTGACATCATTGGCTGAGAAGATTGAGAGGGGGGGTTAGGGTGGAACCAGAGGGCTGCACAAAACTCCAGGCTAGTACCATCGTACTCATGTCATGTCTTGCCCCCCGGTTTACTTATTCACATACAGGCACACACTCAACCACAAAACATCAAAAAAAGAAAGACTTGCATTTATATAGTGCCTATCATGACCTCAGGACATCCCAAAGGGCTTTACAGCCAATTAAGTACTTTTGAAGTGTAGTCACTGTTGTAATGTATAATGGCCCGAAAATTAGACCTAATACGCGAGAGTACGCACTGTGTACTCTCGCGTATTAGGTCCCGAATTGCCGGTTTCCTGCATGCACTGCGCATGCGCGGGAAACCGGCACTTCGTGTATTGCAAAGGGGACGGTTCCTAAGTGAACCGCGTGCGTGCTACAGGTTGCGCGCACGCAGTGCACTTAGTTTTTTTTTCAGGTTTGAACACGCAGGTAAGTGGTGAAGATTTTACACATAAAGAAAGCAGGCGTAGGACCCCCTTTTAACAAGGTAAGTAGTTAATTAAGTGTTATTTTAAATTTTTTTCAACAGGTTTATCTTTTTTAGAGACTTTAAAGAAAGGTAAGTTTATTTTTATAACTTTTTAAAAGAATTTAAATTTTTTCAAAAATTGAATTTTTTGTTTAAAGTGGTTAATTTATTTAACTAGTTATTTTATTAATGTGATGGCTTTTTTTAAAAATTTAATTGAGGTTTAGCTGTTCTTTTGGGGGCTTGTAGTATTCATAGCTTTGACAGCCCTTGCTGTCAAAACTATGAATGAAAGATGGTGTGCTGCCATTGGCTCTAACTGTCCCACGTGATCCCAGAGCTCGCACGAACTAATTGCGCCTCTGGGACACGCAAGCACTGCACGCCGGCAACAGGGAGAGGCCCTCAAACTGAAGTTCGTGTGGGCCCGAAACAAAAAGGTAGGCGCGGAGTGCGATATCGCGGGGAATCCTTACCCCCGCGGCAACCATCATGTTTAATTTCTGGGCCAATGTAAGGAAATGTGGTAGTCAAATTGCGCACAGTAAGCTCCCACAAACAGCAATGTGATAATGACCAGATAAGCTTTTTTTTTTCATGCAGCTCGCCTCTGTTCTAGGAACTCAGCAGAGGAGGAATCTTCCTTCCCAACTTTCACTTTGGTCATACCTATTAAGCTCTTCTCAGGATGTGGAGGGACTATGATGAAGCTGTTATGCAAATGCTTTTCTGAGAGTTTGTCATATAATCCTAGAAAAATCACTAAATCTTCGCTTAACACTGCGTCTTTCCCTTTGAACATTGTTAAGGTGGTCAAAGTGGACACTCTGTTGGCCATGTTTGCAGCCATCCCATCACCCACTTTCTCTGGCTTGGTAACTGTAACATTCATGTCAAATTGATCTTCATCCTCCTTCTCCACTTCTTCTTCCTCCAACTCTTGGGTCTAGAAATTTGTGGGTTTCGCGCCGGCAGTTAAGGCCCATTTTGAAGAAAAATGGCAGCCACTTTGCTTCCGCCCGCTTCCGGCGGGTCTCGCAGCGGCCGCCATTTTGGGCAGATCGGAAGTGCTGGCGTTGCCTGCACTCACTGCAGAAATGGAAATGAGGAAGATCGTGATGTCAATTAATGGGCAACGCTCACTTGATGCACAATCTGCCATTTTCACTGTTGCCGCTCCACTTACCGCCCTCTCTTCATTACGACCAGCTGACCAAGCATCCAGCAGCAGGGAGGAGCCTCCAGCCGAGCTATTTAAAGGGATCATAATCAACAACTTGCAGCTGACATGGTTTCTCAGTTTGACTCGTGGAACTTTCTGCAACTCTTGCACCTTTCTAAAGTTATTTCAAGTTCCTGAGGTGACAGGCAGTGTTGGTGCAAGTGGAGAACACCTTCATTCTCATTTAAAGGGTTCTGCTCACAGCACTTGCTCACAGTCATGGGGGCTCTACTGGCAGTCCCCCTCGTGTTCAACAACAACAACAACTTGTATTTATATAGTGCCTCTAACGTAGTAAAACATCCCAAGGCGCTGCACAGGAGTATTTTAAGACAAAACATTTGACACCGATACACATAAGGATAAATTAGGGTAGATGACCAAAAGCTTGGTCAAAGAGGTAGGTTTTAAGGAGCGTCTTAAAGGAGGAGAGAGAGGTAGAGAGACGGAGAGGTTTAGGCAGGGAATTTCAGAGCTTAGGGGCCTAGGCAACAGAAGGCACGGCCACCGATGGTTGAGCGATTATAATCAGGGATGCTCAGGAGGGCAGAATTAGAGGAGCGCAGATATCTCGGGGGGTTGTGGGGCTGAAGGAGATTACAGAGATAGGAAGACATGTTCGAGTATCTTTGGGAGAGGGAGCAGAGGCAGCAAAGGAGAGGAGAAGATGCTCACAGAGGGAGGAGGAGGAGGGCCAGGAGGGCTCTCAACAGGAGGTCTTACCCATCTAGGGCCTTCCGAGGTCACTTCTCCTACCTCCAATTAAGCCAGGAGCAGCGTATTAGGAGGCTTCGCTTCACCAAGGAGGTGGTCACAGAACTCTGCCACCTCCTGCAACCAGACCTGCAGCCTCAGAGCACGGCGACCACGGCTTTCCCAGTGGCCCTCAAGGTCACCATGGCCCTCAATTTCTTCACCAGCGGATCCTTCCAGTCTGCAGCAGGAAACATAGCTAACATCTCACAGTTCGCCGTCCATCGCTGCATCCAGAACGTCATAGAGGCTCTCTACTCCAGGAGAAGGGACTACGTTGTCTTTTCTCTGAACAGAGAGAAGCAGGAGGAGCGCCTATATGGCTTTGGCAGGATAGCGAGCTTCCCCATGATGCTGGGCGCCATCGACTGCAACCATGTGGCTTTGTGGGCACCGCATACCAATCCTGAGATGTTCCATAACCACAAAGGCTACCACTCACTTAATGTGCAGTTGTTGTACAACCATGCCCAGCGCATCATGATGGTGAATGCCCGCTATCCTGGCAGCAGTCATGATGCCTTCACTGTGCGGCAGTCTGGTGTGCCAGCAATCTTCCAGCCACCACGCCAAACCCGAGGGTGGAAGCTCGGAGACAAGGGCTATCCGCTCTGCACCTGGCTGATGACTCCCCTCTGCAACCCCACCACTCCTGCCCATCACTCATATAATGACGGCCATGCTGCCACCAGGAACATCATTGAGCAGACCATAAGGGTGCTCAAGCAACGGTTCCACTGCCTTGACTGCTCGGGAGGAGCCCTCCAGTACTCGCCGGAGTGGGTGTCCCATTTCGTCGTGTTCTGCTGCATGCTCCGTAACTTGGTCATCATGAGGGCGCAGCCCTTGCCACCAGGGGTTGTGGGATCACCTCAGGAGGAGGAGGAGGAAGAGGATGAGGACGAGGGCGAGGATGAGACGGGAGGGAGGAGGCACTCACCAGTTCCCTATCATACCATTCCTCTGTCACAGAACATCACAGCCTCCTCCTGGGCACAAAGCTGAAATGAGAGCCACCACAAAACACACATTCCAAACAAAAATCAGAAATTTGTCACAATCCAATCAACATTACAATCACCCATGTGCCTGTCGTATGGGTGCCCTTTTCTACTCTGGTGCTTCTACACAGTGCTCCCCCAGTGGCTGCAGCATGGCTGGTGGAAGGCTGCTGACTTTCAGTGAGGGACACTTCAGATGGCCTTGCAGGATGACCTCGATCAGCTGTGGACCTAGAAGGCCCGGCTGTAGACTGCACCACCTCGGCACGAGCGGCAGCTGTCTGGGCTGGCTGGCTGACAGGCAGCAGCAAGGGCACTGGCAGAGTGACAGTAGGAATGCTGTCATCCTGAGAGCAGGGTCCTGCTCCACAGACCCACTGCCAGTCCCCCGGGGCGGTGCCGCAGCATTCCTAGTAATCTGTTGGAGGACAGAGTGCTGGACTGCTGCGACACCCTGCAATCCCCTTTCGACACTCATAAACCCAGCGACGATGGCAGCAGTCTGAGCTTGTGTGGCAGCAAGCTGAGACTTCAGGAGAGCAGTCTGCGCTTCCACTGCAGCATTGACATGTTGGGTCGCTTCCGCCTGTGCTGCAATGGAAGCTGCGACATCGCCCATCACACACAGCATCATGGCTGAGTCCACAAGGTCTCTCCTGGAATTCCTCATCATTTCCATCCTGTAAATAATGGGCTCCAAGTTCTGCACAAAGTCCCATCCAATGTTGGAGCCGGACTCCTCTATGCTTCTTGAGATTGACAAGAGGCTCTCTGGCAAGCTTGCCAATGCACCAAGCATTTCCGTGTGCAAGCCCATCCCCCTTCTTCTGAAGGTCACCCCATCGAGGTCATCATCTGAGTCCTGTGCAGCAGGACCTGCGTGCGAACTCGCCTTCCGTGGAGCTGGCCCCCGAGCTACCCTTTCTCTCTGGCCTTGTTGCAGCCCACTCATCCCCGGTGCCTCACCATGTGCAGATCCCACCTCTATACTACCCTCTAAATTCCGCGCAGTGCCATTCTCTGAACTGGCGTTTGCAAGTGTGAGATACAGTGACGGTGGCCGTGATTTCGCCAACGGAGGCGGGATCGTGGAGGAAGAGGTGGTTGTCAGGTCCCAGTCCCGCTCCTGGCTCCAGCCCGCTCTCTCCAAGTGATTTTACATAGATTGGACTTGTTATGCCCACCCTGCGCGTTTCCCAGCCAATGAAATGGAAGCGGGTCTGATGACGCCATTTGATGACGCGTCATCAGCCGGTTTCCTTAAAGAGACCATGCCCACATTCATTTTGGCTGTTGTGCTGTCAGTGTTCTGCAGCATTGAGGTGCTGCAAATACTGACAAGCACTGCACAAAGGTGCACGGCTGCACCCAGGCTCTCGCATGACTCCCTACATATGCTTATGGAGGGAGTCACAGCACGCAGGGAGGTTCTCCTCCCTTCCCCTTCCCAGGACACCAACGCAGCCTGGTTGCACATTGCACAGGAGGACCCAAGCAGGGATGTAGTCAGGAGGACCAGCCTGCAGTGGCGCAAACCTTTCAATGATCTCAATAGATCACGAAACGTTACTGCCAAGCCACACTCAACCTCATCCTGCTGTGCCACTCATCACATCCACATCACTCTGCCTTCCCTACCCTACTCCTGCACATCTTTACTCACACCAACTTACCTTGCACCTCCACCCATCCCTCTCTATCTACATTATCACTTCCCCATCTCAGTAGCCACCCCTCACACTCACCCTCATCCTGCTGCAAGCATACCAACTAACAATACACAAGGGTAGGCACTTGGGTGGTTTAGCCAATGTTCATGTGAAGTTTCTGTTAATGTGTTGTCAAACATTGAAATCTATATTTTCAACACTTTACCTTATTGGACAGATCTGTGCTCACCTTTGGAAGTGAGTTCCAGTGAATGTTGAGACATAACATCCCCCCCCCCCCCCGCCACACAATTGTGATGAGTGTGAAAGGAATGGCTTGGACATAGTAGGGATGCTTTATGGTGCTGGTGTGGGGTGGTGTCAACCTGGCGCATCACGTGGCAGCGTCAAGTGAAGTAAATCTGGACATGGTGATGCCATCGCTGGCCTCCCAGGCAGCAATGTTGTCGGGTGCTGATGCCCTGTGTCCTTTGCAGCATCAGGTGATGGCAGAGAAGGTTGGTATGGTTGTTGGTGATGCTGGTGTGCCTGGTGATGTTGGTGTTGGGACTGATCGTGGAGGGATTCAAAGGACCAAGGTGAGAATTTTTGAAGGGCACCGATGTTGCTGGAATAGATGGCAGATGAAGTTGAGATGACAGAAGCGATCTGTCAATGGTGAGAGAGCTTGCTCCAAGGAGGTGACAGTGGATAGAGAGTTTACTCCAAACATCCCCCCTGTCTCTGCACCTGCTTAATATCTGTTACATCTCCAGCTTTTTCCAGTTCTGATGAAGGGTCCCAGACCTGAAAAGTTAACTCTGTTTCTCTCTCCACGGATGCTGCCTGGCCTGCTGAGTATTTCCAGCATTTTCTGTTGTTAGTACAACAATACAACTTGGCCCGTCGAAAAGGCCCCTGTCTCGTATTAAGACGCCTAAAATCACACTGTGTTGTTATACAGTGTATAACATGGACTTGTCCCACAAACCCCGGAAAATACACTATATAATACACACAGAACCTCACCACTAATCCCCTCTGGCTTGTTTGGGTCACATAACACCCCTTCACACAGTACCGGTGGTCTTAAGGATGCGTGGGCTTGGACAATGCTCACCCTGATTGTCCGTTTTCTTGCTCACTGCTTCCCTGTGTAGAGCGTGTCTCCTGGTTCCGTGTCGCCGATGCAGTATCCAAGTCCCAGTTTCGAGGTTCGTTCCTACAGTCGAAGAGCAAGGCTCTTCTCTTCTTCTTAGGCAGTCCCTCGGAACTGAGGATGACTTGCTTCCAGATTAAAAATGAGTTCGCAGGTGACTGATGAGTCCAATGCGGGACCTACAGTCTCTGTCACAGGTGGGGCAGACGGTGGTTGAAGGAGCAGGTGGGTGGGGTGCTTGGGTTGACGTGCGCTCCTTGCGCTTGGCTTCCGCTTGCTCCCGGCGAAGAGACTCAAGGTGTTCGGCGCCTTCCCGGATGCTTCTCCTCCACTTTGTGCGATCTTGGGCCAGGGATTCCCAGGTGTTGGTGGGGATGTTACACTTTTTCAAGGAGGCTTTGAGGGTATCCTTGAAGCGTTTCCTCTGCCCACCTGGGGCTCTCTTGCCGTGCCGGAGCTCCGAGTAGAGCGCTTGTTTTTGGAGTCTCGTATCGGGCATGCGGACAATGTGACCCGTCCATCGGAGCTGATCGAGCGTGGTCAAAGCTTCGATGCTGGGGATGTTGGCCTGAGCAAGAACACTGACGTTGGTGCACCTATCCTGCCAATGGATTTGCAGGATCTTGCGGAGGCAGCATTGGTGGTACCTCTCCAGTGCTTTGAGGTGCCTGCTGTACATGGTCCATGTCTCTGAGGCATACAGCAGGGTGGGTATCACTGCTGCTCTGTAGACCATGAGCTTAGTGCCGGGTTTGAGGTCCTGGTCTTCAAACACTCTCTTCCTCAGGCGACCGAAGGCTGCACTGGCACACTGAAGGCGGTGTTGGACTTCGTCATCGACGTCTGCCCTTGTTGACAGTAGGCTCCCGAGGTATGGAAAGTGGTCCACATTGTCCAAGGCCTTGTCGTGGATATTGATAATCGGGGGGCAGTACTGTGTGGCGGGGGCAGGTTGGTAGAGGACCTTTGTCTTACGGATGTTTAGTGTAAGGCCCATGCTCTCGTACGCTTCGGTGAAGGTGTTGACGATGGTTTGGAGTTCAACCTCCGAGTGAGCGAATATGCAAGCGTCGTCTGCATACTGTAATTCGACGACAGAGGATGGGACGACCTTGGATCTGGACTGGAGGCGACGGAGGTTGAACAGTTTCCCGTTTGTTCTGTAAATTAGCTCCACTCCAGCGGGGAGCTTACTGAGGGTGAGATGGAGCATTGCAGCAAGGTAGATCGAGAAGAGCGTTGGTGCGATGACACAGCCTTGCTCGACCCCGGTTCGTACGTGAATTGGGTCTGTGGTGGAACCGTTGGTCAGGATCACGGCTTGCATGTCGTCGTGAAGCTGGCGGATGATGGTGACAAACTTTTGAGGGCAGCCGAATTTACGGAGGACACTCCATAATCCCTCACGGTTGACAGTGTCGAAGGCCTTTGTGAGATCAAAGAAGGCCATGTACAGCGGTTGGTGCTGTTTCCTGCATTTCTCTTGTAATTGACGTGCGGTGAAGATCATGTCCCTTGTGCCCCTTAGTGGGCGGAATCCGCATTGCGACTCTGGGAGGAGCTCTTCGGCCACTGGGAGAAGGCGATTGAGGAGGATTCTTGCGGCAGACAGCAGGGAAACTCCTCTGTAATTACCACAATTGGACTTGTCACCTTTCTTGAAGATGGTCACAATTACGGCATCCCTGAGATCCCTTGGCATGCTCTCCTCCTTCCATATAAGAGAAATTAGTTCATCAATTCACGCCAGTAGTGCTTCCCCGCCATGCTTTAGTGCCTCGGCGGGGATTCCATCTGCTCCTGAGGCCTTGTTGTTCTTCAGTTGTCGGATGGCCTTTTCAACCTCATGCGGGCTGGGGTTGTGCTGAGATGGTGGCGGGTAGCATGCTGCGGGATGGAGTCGAGGACACTCGCGTCGAAGACTCTTGTCGCTCATGGTGGTTTCTTCTCTCCGTCTCGGACGGAGTGCTTGGTTCTTGGTTCAGAGATGAGGGCACACGAAGGCAAGAGCAAGCGAGAGAGAGTGAGAATGGCAAAGCTGCTTCTCTTATACCCGAAAAGTTCATTAAGGTCTGTGTATTGCAGTGATGTCTTTTTAATCACCCTTCTTTGTCTGGTTTACCTCCTTTCGGGGCTATCCCATCTAGGTGTTAGTGTTAATGGCAGATGATGGGCTGCACTTCTTACCCAATCCCGGGTTAAGTGGTTTCCCATTAGTTTCCAATGGCCCTCCTTTGTCCGGTTCCCGCCTTTTGGGGCTATTTCATCTAGGTGCTGATGTTAATGGCAGATGATGGGCCGCACTTCTCACCCGATCCTGGGTTAAGTGGTTTCCCATTAATTTACAATGGCCCTCCATCTTCTGCCCGTTACCGTATGAGTCACCTACCCAGGCCCATTGTTTCCCAGAGAACTCTGTCTGCTCAGACATTCTCCCATAATCAGTTTGTAGGCCTGGCTGGAATCTCCTGTCCATCACAAACACCTGGGCCCCTCCCATCTTCTCCAAACAGGCTGCTGGTCAATCAGCAGTAACAATCATACAAAATGTCCGATACAAAAAATCCTTGGGGCCTGCACTGATGCTGACACTTCCCCTATTCATACTATAAAAACCCATCATTATTTCAAAAACCTGTATTAAATCTCCTTTTAGCCTTCTCTGTTCCAGTGGAAATAATCCCAGCATCTCAAGTCTCTTCTCATAACTATAATTTATCATTCCTGATCTCATCCTGGTGAATCTACAACATGCACTTTTTATGACTTTAATGTAATTTCTATAATGGAGAGCCCAAAGCCAAACACATTACACTAACTGTAGCCTAACCAATGTTTTGTCGGCTACTATTTATAAAAGTCTGTGACTAACACCACAGGAAATCAATTAGTTTACTAAAAGTCCCAGCTGAGAGCGACTTTCATGAGAGTGAGGTATAGAATGTACAAATTATTTTTGAGCACAAAGCACATACATTTTATACTTAAAATGTCAGAACAGAATTTGCCAGAGTCAAGGTTTGATTCAAGGGAACAATTCAAGGGAATTAAACTGAAAGTTTGTAACTTATTGCTTAAGACCAGCAACTTTTATAAAGTTGAACATTCTAAACAGTGTACAAAACAACTGGGGTAAACCACCTAAAACAAGCATGGAATTAAAGTATCTCTAATTGAGATAAGCCAGCATGAATTTGAGGGGAATTATACACAAATACGGTAACAGAGCTGAATAGGAAATGTCACCAACCCATTGAATGTATCCAGTGGTTGAGCTGGGGGAGGTTTTGAGAACTGCTAGTTTACTAGTGTGAATGAGATCAGATGAATGGGACCCCGTACACCCACTGAGTGCATAATTATGGAAACAAACAGCACAGTTAATTACAAACCAAATTTCAACTAAATTCAGACTAACTGAATCATTTCTGGAAAAAGTAAAAATCGATACCACTGCTAAATTTTCATATTGCTGTTTATTACTAAATATGGCAGATAATTTACAATAGGTAACAGAACAAGCTTTCACAAGTAAGGCTCTGGAGGCAGAAGGTGGCTATTGCTTTTTAATTTCACAAAGAGTTCTGTGAAAGAGTTCTGTATTCGTGACAGGCTTCGATTCGCTTTAACAACAAAACATTTGTAAAATACATGCACCAACAGTATAATACTGGCAGTCAACCAAATCAACTTTGAGGATTATTTAGGTACAGAATCAAAGGTAAAGATAAGAAATATGTCTCTGCACCTCAGGGAAACATTGCAGGCAGCTGCTTTTAATTTTATACAATTATCATTTATTTTTCTGTTCGTTAAAATGATCACTTTTTAAAAAAATAATCAGCAAAATGTTAATTAACAGCACTGACTATAAAAGTTATTTTGTGCAAGAATATTGATATTATGATGATTTTGTTGGACTGATGTTCCCTAGTACAAGAATCTGCACAACAAAATTTTAGTTTTCAAACAATATACTGTATTAATATAACAAAGAGCATTATTGTTCCATTCCCTTGTATGGTGCATATGAATACAATCTTTTCATGCCCAGATTAGCAGCATGCAATGGGGATATGCACCTTTAACAGCAGTGAAGCGCTAATTTTGGGGTGAAAAACACATTTTGTGTCACGTTATCCTTCATATTAAAGCCATGATGCGGAGATGCCGGTGTTGGACTGGGGTGGACAAAAGTGAGAAGTCGCACAACACCAGGTTATAGTCCAACAGCTTTATTTGAAATCACAAGCTTTCGGAGCGCTGCTCCTTCGTCAGGTGATGAAGGAGCAGCGCTCCGAAAGCTTGTGATTTTAAATAAAGCTGTTGGACTATAACCTGGTGTTGTGCGACTTCTCACTTTCATATTAAAGAGCAGCTTGCGGAAGAGAGCTACAAATTTCCATTCAGAATACTACATTTCAAATGGAAATTTGCAGCTCTCTGATTTCCCATATGCTGTGCAAACACTATTGTAATCATGAAGTTATGAATAGCATTTATTTATTACATAGAATTATATAGAAATAACAGCACAGAAACAGACCATTCAGACCAACTGGTCTATGCCGGTGTTTATGCTGCACACAAGCCTACTCTCACCGTACTTCATCTAAGCCATATGCATCATATTGCGAAGGGGCGACAGCTCCGAAAGCTTGTAATTTTAAATAAATCTGTTGGACTATAACCTGGTGTTGTGCGACTTCTCATTTTTGTCCACCCCAGTCCAATGCCGGCATCTCCGCATCATGATCATATTGCCAGCATAGGACTTGGAATTCAATCTCATTGTGCAGAATTCAAGGAAAGCAACTGGTACAGAAATCTTTCTACTTAATAACTCCTAAACAGAAAGCTGACACCTAAAAATAAATACTGATTTTAATTCTATTTATTATGTTTTTAAATATATTTATATTGATACATTTTATAGCATTTTAAATAATGATTAATTTTATTTTCGCAATGTGTCTACTAAAACATATTCAACCAGCATAAGATATTAATCTTCATGCCATGTGAATTTTAATTAAATAAATTACAATTAGATAAAAACTTTAAATTGCATTTATAAATATGGAATAAAGTTTCAGTGGAAAAATGTCAGATATTATGTCAGTTAAGCATCCGATCATTTTGAGAGTTAAACATTGAACATACTTTAACATTTTTGAAGAGAACAAAAAGGAATAAAACATGCCGATGTGATTGCTGCAAGCATGTGAGCACCATCTCAGACATGTGGCATCAGCGGTCATGGGTATCAGCAACATGTTTAATTACCTAATATGTAATTAAACTTCTCAAGAATTCAGAAATATAAATTATAAATACTTGTAAAAAATGTTATTGCAAAAATCAAGGCACACAGGTTTTAGTTTTGGTTACCCGGGCTATTTGCTAATCATAAAATCATACAGCACAGAAGGAGGCCATTCGGCCCATCATGCTGGTGCCGGCTCTTTGAAAGTCCCACTCATCTGCTTTTTCCCCATAGCCCTGCAATTTCTTTCCTTTTCAAGTATATATCCAATTCCCTTTTGAAAGTTAGTATTGAATCTGCTTCTACCACTCTTTCAGGCAGTGTATTCTGGGTCACATCACCTCACGGCAAAAAAAAATCTCCTTATCTCCTTCCTAATTCTTTTGCCAATTAATACAAACAGCCTACAGCTTTCAGGGTGACAAAGTGTCCTAATCATTTATGCTATTTTTAAAAGCTTTGAAAATGTTAATGTAATTGAAATATATTAGTCCAACAAAAAATGAGTAGATTTTCACGTTATCTATATTTTACTTATAACTAAATTAAATCTTGTCCAGATTTTACATCATTAATGATGACCACCTAGTTACTGTATTATTGACATGCCTTAGCTATTTATAATGTGATTTACAAAATAAAGTAAAGAATAAATATATAGATTCTTAAGTAAGAGATTTAAACATATAATCAACATTTGAGTTGTCCTTCATAATATGCATCGTGTAGAAATGCAATCAGAGTTTGGAATTCCTCAGATTCCATTCAAGCCATTTAAAATACAAATATGAAATTCCAGTTGAAACATATAACTTTATTGAAACAAGAAGTTCTGTAGAAATGTAGCAGTGTTACTATAGTTGAGAAGTAATAACCTTATCACTAACACATAAGTGCCTCACAAAATAAACTTCAATTATGACTTGTATTTATTACAATTTATCACCACTTAAAAGATGCAAACCCATGTATTTTAAAATAAATTCATAACCATTAAATGATTTTAGATTGGTAGAGTGTATTGTCAGTGAGATTAGTTAAATACTGCAATTGTTGATGGATGTTTAATGAAATATCCCTAACAGAATTACAGTATACGACCTGAAACGTTAACTCTGTTTCTCTCTCCACAGATGTTGCCTGGCCTGCTGAGTTTGTCCAGCATTTTCTGTTGTTGTTACAGGATATGAGGTGTTGATTATGTTCAGCTACTTATTGCCGAAGCATAAACATAGACGATATTTTTCTCAAACTGTATTTCTTTCCCACACAACCATTTTTTGGTCTAGCATTATGTTGATTTTTTTAACAATTTTTCATTGTAATTTAAAATTATTCTTGCTACAGGGTGTTGAAAACTGCATACCAATGAAGCACTTCAGATGCCAAAGCTATTATTTTAACCACTTTCTTTATGATTTCTTTAAAAAGAGCAAGTTAAAATATTGTTTTATGGAACAAGTATTAGTCTGTCAAACAAAATTCATACTAATTGAATTTTATTTGTGTCCAATGCATTGAACCCACCTACAACAAAACCAAATCAAATATTTTTCAGTTTCAGTACGCTAGTAAACTGTACCGGGCAAATCGGTAGTGAGCATTAGGCTGAAGTGCAGCTTACGTATCCAGGACAGATATAATCAATGTAGAAAAGGCAGCAAAACTCCAGTCGATTCTAATTTCATACGATAACTACAGCACAATGTGGGTTCAGCGATTGAACAAGAAAGTATTGCAGCAGAGGAAGACTGCACGCAATCTAATACTTACAATGAAGAGACTTCATAAAGACAGAGTACAGTCCAGAAAAGTATTGTAAAGTATAACCCAGAGATATCTTTCCAAATCATGAAACCCTCAAGACTTTTAGATAGATATTAAAATGTGTCTTGTATATCCAATCAAGGTCTATTTTTAAAATTAGGACACAACAATAAAATAAAGGGATACTTGAGAAAAAACAGACAGGACTGTAATCTGTAGAATGCATTTATCTCTCTAAAAGGAAATTGTAAGAAACTTAGAGGGAGGGGAGATGGTGGTGAGTTGATGTAGGTATTGTGGTTTTCAAGGGCTGTGGTACAGGAGCATAGTGCTGTTTAAGGGTTTTTCCAAATGTTTGTGCTGCCCAGAAAAATTGTATTATAAAAACATTGACAGTATCATTACAATTTCTGTTTGAGAGTTATAATTGGGCTTACGTTAAAATACATGGTATCCCAACTACGTTCTATTAATCCATTGACTTTTTTATCCTTAGACAGCCAATCATCAGCAGCTTTTAGATCTCAAAGTAACTTGTGAATTGGGAGATAATTGGCATCCTGGTGAGATTTTAGATGTTCTGTAGCTGAAAGAAGGTTGCAATAATTCTACAGATACAGCCTCAGACTGGTATCTGTCGAGTACAACTCTCACCAAAGTAAACCCAAATTATACTGCTTGCGGAGGATTGCGCTGAAGTCAGTGAGAAAGGAGCACCGCAGGCGTGCAAAGCTCTGATACCCATTGGCTAATATAATGTTAGGAGACAGTGTAAGGGGTCACGGTACTGGTGCGAGGCGAGGCCTTCGTTGCCTATACTATTGCTTGCTCTGGTCTCCGGCCAGACTTTTGCAATAAGCACCTGTGAGTGGTTCGACCCACTCGCCCTTACGGTTCTGACACCTGGACTTAGATGCAAGGAGCAGTAATGCAGAGAAAGACTCAAATAGACCCAGTTGAATAGCACGAAATGAATATCTTTATTGCATGGCGTCTAAAATCATGAAATACATGTCATAGGCGCAGATCAAAGAGAGTACAAGTATACACACATTCATAAAACTTGGTCTATGGAAATGGGGAACACACGACACATCGTAAAAGGGGGAACACATTATACATTAACCTTAGAAAAAACCACCCTCCCTCAATATACCTAAACTACGTCTGGATTTGTAGGATCGTAAAACATGCTCACCACTCGGCTCACTTCGGAAATTTAAAGTGAGGCACTCAGCTCGTTTTGCTGCAGCGCCTGACTGTCACGTGGTTGTAAGGGTTTCTGCACCCCACTTGTTTACTCTCGCTGCCGTGAAAGGTAAGCCAGATTCCCTGATGTCATGAAGTGGTCGATGGATTCAGACCGGATCGTGCAGTAATCCGTAGAATTCAAAGGAAACGGTTCATGTAGTAGTCTGTAGAATTCAAAGATGGATTCTGTCGTTATATCTTCGGGCGCGGTCGGGGTTTACTGACCGTGGCGGCACGTGGAATTTCTTCTCGTCTTTCTTCTCGTCTTTCTTCTGGTTGCTCGGGCCTCTGGGTCCGGACACCGTTTACCGACGCTCGGGATGGTGTACTCTGTTACTTGCCCTGTCGAGGCGGCTCGTCCCGATTGAGCGCCACCCAACACCCGAATAACTGACCAGCACGGCGAAGAGTCAAGAGCCAAGGGTCAAGGAAGAGTCCAGGAAGAGCTTCAGGAAGAGAGAGAGTCAAGAGAGTCGAGAGACCGATGGACATTTGTCCTCTATAGTTATACTGCTTTGTCGGCCTTATCTCCCGCTCAAATCTAAACGTTTATTCTTTCTGTGATTTTGGCGCCCAAAACTCCCAGCATGGGGCGATTATCTTCTTAACGGGTTTCGGTAACACCTGAAACTGGCCAACTATCCGTTAATACCTTCTCCATTGTTGAGCCAGCCAGGATGTGTATGAATCGTCTCCTCGACTGGTTTTGGGGCCCCCCGAATACTGGCTTAATCACCCGCCAATGTCTCTCTCATTGTTGAGCCGGGGGGGTATTTGTGTATTGATGTGTCTAGATGGGTTCTCGATGGCCCAGTTCAATGATCCTTACTGTGCGTAGGAAACGATTCCAGCACTTATATCATTGCTATTGTTCAGGATGCAAACGGGTTGCATCCTGCCTTTACAATGTGTACCGAGTATGATCCGATCTCATACTGAATGTATATTCGACGCCATCTTGTCTGCCCACTGTGTCTCTGGAAGCTTCTGCCACGATGTGCGGTGGCCATTTTACAGGCTTCTGTGTCCTTTATTATCAGGACAGCATTTTGTTTAATAAAAATGATCAATTGAATCTGCTTCTCTCATGTTATTTTGAATCGCGATAATTGCGAAACTCTACAACAGTGAGTTCAAAACACAGAAGAACAAATTTATAAAGTTCCCAGAAATTCCTGATATGCATTCCCGGTGGGCAAAGCTCCCTGCTGGGAGCTCGGTTTTGTAAGGTCGGCCCTCAGGCTGGAGAAATACTGCATTCGGTGCTAAACCAAACCAATATGAGTTTAGCGCCTGCAACTGATCTCATGCCACTTGGCTTTAGTGTACTTGAGTTGGGGGGTCAGATCACTGACCTGACATATCTGGATGAGGCTTGAGTAGCCCTCTGCTGGATCAGATACTTCTTTGTCCTTCAGAGGTTGAATATCTTTGAGCGTTCTGTCTCTCGTGTATTTTTTTTTGAAGAATAAAATTTCCAAAGACACCTGAACTTTAAAAAACAATTGGTGGTTTGCTTTTCCTGCTCCTTCCATACTCAGATATTCAGCGCCAGGCTCCAGTTATCAACTTGTTTGTTCTATGCTGATACTGTGAGTTTTCAGCTGTACTCAGTAAGTCACGGAATAAGTCAGACTGCAGTGTGCAGTAACACATGGGTTAAAACACGAGAGATGTGGGTCAACGTTCAACATCACAAGCATCCTTGAAAATGAGTAACATAAGCAGCAGCCAGAGGTTAAAGACAGCTTGTAGTCACATTTAGTGTTGAGAATAGTATCTTGCTAATATGAATTCTCTATATGTAGCTGATCAGAGGTTTGATTTAAGAATGATAGAGCAGTTCTCATTCATGAAGGTTATTCGCACTGTTACTTTTATAACTTCCTTCCAGCTATGCTCCTTTGTGAGAACATATATAAAATAAGCACTGCTCTCAACCACTCTTTACAACAACTTGCATTTATCTAGCACTGTTACCAAAGTAAGCGTCTGAGCACGTTTCACAGAGCTGTAATGAGCACCAAGCAATGGTTTGGGAAGAATTAGAGGAGGTGACCAAAGGTGAGGTAAAAGAGATAGATTTTAAAGAGGCTTTCGAAGGTGGGGAGAGAGGTAGCAAGGTGGAGGGATTAGGGAGAGGTTCCGGAGGGTACAGCCCAGAAGGCTGAAGGCTCTGCCTCTGGTAATAGAGTGGGGGATGCAGAGAATGCCAGAGTCAGAAGAGCTAAGGGTGCCCATTGGCACATAGGGCTGGAGCAGCTTTCAGAGGTAGGAGTGAGGCAAGGTGTGGAAGGATTTTAAGCACGGACAATGATTTTGAATTCAATATAGTTGATTTTAACTCAGTCTGCCAGGCGGGATTAGGGCAGTAAAATGAGAGCACTACATTTACTGTTCCATTCCCACTACGATTCTGCCCGCCGCCATTTTGCCCAGCGCCTTTACAAGGGCATTCCAGGAAGCTGCCTGAATCAGGTGGGAACCATGATAAATTATGCAAATCAGCATCCTATATCTTACATAGTATCCTGACTGCAATATTAAGGTATAAATGGGCAGAGTGTGTGCAAGCACCACACACGGTCCACCCACTTGTTACCGGGCGGTGTGCAGGCTAACCAGGGGTCCTTAAAGAGACCAACCACTGCAGGCCAATCACAAAATGGCCCAGCAAATAGGGAATTAATTTTTTTGGTGAGGCTAGGAGAAGCAGGAGTGCTCCTTCTGGTCTCACAAAAAAATGTGGGCCACTGTTGGCCCATCTGAGGTGCCCCCAGGATCGCCCCCCCCTCCCCCGGGCTCTGATTGTCGGACAGCTCGGTCAAAACGGGCGAGTTGCAAGGCGATGCCCATTTGGCGCCTGCAGCTCATCTGCAAAGTGGAATTGAGGCCCAGGCTACTAAATGGCTCAGGCCTTCATGCCAGCTAGAACAGGCGGACGGCGATTGTGCTTCACCTGCCGTCTACCAGTTCTTCACCGATAGTTAAAATCAGCCACAATGTGTTGGGGAACTGGAGGCAAATGTAGTTTGGAAACGACAAATGTGATAAGGGGAGTAAGACTTAATAAGAACATAAGAACATAAGAATTAGGACCAGGAGTAGGCCATTTGGCCCTCCGAGTCTGCTCCGCCATTCAATAAGATCATGGCTGATCTTCGACCTCATCTCCACTTTCCCGCCCGATCTCCATATCCCTTGATTCCCTTAGTGTTAAAAAATCTATCGATCTCAGTCTTGAATATACTCAACGACTGAGCCTCCACAGCCTTCTGGGGTAGAGAATTCCAAAGATTCACCACCCTCTGAGCAAAGAAATTTCTTCTCATCTCAGTCCTAAATGGCCGACCCCTTATTCTGAGACTGTGATTCCTGGTTATAGACTCCCCAGCCAGGGGAAATAACATCCCAGCATCTACCCGGTCAAGCCCCTGAAGAATTTTATACGTTTCAATTAGATCACCTCTCATTCTTCTAAACTCTAGGGAATATAGGCCTAGTCTACTCAATCTCTCCTCATAGGACAATCCTCCCCATCCCAGGAATCAGTCTGGTGAACCTTCGTTGCACTCCCTCTATGGCAAGTATATCCTTCCTTAGGTAAGGAGACCAAAACTGTACACAGTACTCTAGGTGTGGTCTCACCAAGGCCCTATATAATTCTAATAATACTTCTTTACTCTTATACTCCAATCCTTTTGTAAAAAAGGCTAAAATACCATTTGCTTTCCTAATTGCTTGCTGTACCTGCATGTTAACTTCCTATGATTCGTGTACAAGGACACCCAGGTCCCTCTGAATACCAACATATCCCAATTTCTCACCGTTTAAAAAATATTCTGCTTTTCTATTTTTCCTACCAAAGCGGATAACTTCACATTTCTCCACATTATATTCCATCTGCCATGTTCTTGCCCACTCACTTAACCTGTCTATATCCCTTTGCAGCCTCTTTGCGTCCTCCTCATAGCTTACTTTCCCACCTAGCTTTGTCAAGGCAGCAAACTTGGATATATTACACTCGGTCCCTTCATCTAAGTCATTGATATAGATTGTAAATAGCTGAGGCCCAAGCACTGATCCTTGTGGTACCCAACTAGTTACAGACTGCCAACCCGAAAATGACTCATTTTGGTTGGGATGGTCGGGGAGTCCAGAACCAGGGGTCACAGTCTAAGGATAAGGGGTAAGCCATTTAGGACAGAGATGAGGAGGAATTTCTTCACCCAGAGAATGGTGAACCTGTGGAATTCTCTACCACAGAAGGCAGTGGAGGCCAATTCATTAAATATATTCAAGAAGGAGTTAGATATATTTCTTAAGGCTAAAGGGATCAAGTGATATGGGGAAAAGGCAGGGACAGGGTATTGAATTTGGATGATCAGCCATGATCTCATTGAATGGTGGAGCAGGCTCGAGGGGCCGAATGGCCTACTCCTGCTCCTATCTTCTATGTTTCTATGAATTGATCCCATGGATGGTGAATTCAAACCGTACAGTGTTTTGTATTGGCCGGGAATCAAACCAGCGTGGCCAGTCTGCCTGGTCTGATTAAAAGGGGTGCGCACCTCATTTTTCGATCAAGCTCTTTACAACCTTCCTGAAGTAAAGGAAGGCCTTTTGCTCACAGAAGCTGATTCTACATTTTCAGCATTGTCGATCTGGGTGCACGGGTGGGACAAGCGGTGAAGGGGACTTCCTTGCAGAGTATTTCTGTTCCCATTTCACAGACTGTATTTTAAGACTCTGGTTAATAAATGTTCAGTATTTTTTACACCAGGGATCTGGTGCAGCCGTTATTAAATTTAACAGAAACGGCCGATTAAGAACATAAGAACATAAGAAATAGGAGCAGGAGTAGGCCAATCGGCCCTTCGAGCCTACTCCGCCATTCAATAAGATCATGGCTGATCTGATCCTCACCTCAAATCTAAAGAACACAAGAAGTAGGAGCAGGACCTGGCCACTCAGCCCCTGGGCCCGCTACGCCACCCACAGGGCCTCGACCGATCCGAACTCAGCCTCATGTCCAATTTCCTGCCCGCTCCCCGTAACCCCTAATTCCCTTTACTTCTAGGAAACTGTCTATTTCTGTTTTAAATTTATTTAATGATGTAGCTTCCACAGCTTCCTGGGGCAGCAAATTCTACAGACCTACTACCCTCTGAGTGAAGAAGTTTCTCCTCATCTCAGTTTTGAAAGAGCAGCCCCTTATTCTAAGATTATGCCCCCTAGTTCTAGTTTCACCAATCCTTGGGAACATCCTTACTGCATCCACCCGATCAAGCCCCCTTTTCACAATAGAGAAAAAACTCGCCACTGGAGATTCATCTGCAGCAAGTTCCAAATAAGGTTTCCGCCCGGGGTCGAACCAAGGACTTTTCGCGTGTGAGGTGAACATGATAACCACAAACCACTCATAAAGTTATCATGCAGGTACAGCACGTAATCAAAAAGGCAAATGGAATGTTGGCCTTTATTTCAAAGAGGTTGGAGTATTAAAAGCAGGGAAGTCCTGCTACAACTGTACAGAGTATTGGTGAGACCACACCTTGAGTACTGCATACAGTTTTGGTCTCCTTATTTAAGGAAGGATATACTTGCATTGGAGGCAGTTCAGAGACGATTCACTAGGTTAATTCCAGAGATGAGGGGGTTGACTTATGAGGAAAGGTTGAGCAGGCTGGGCCTATACTCATTGGAATTTAGAAGAATGACAGGTGATCTTATTGAAACATATAAGGTACTGAGGGGGCTCGACAAGGTAGATGCAGAGAGGATGTTTCCCCTCGTAGGGAAATCTACAACGCGGGGGCAGAGTTTTAGAATAAAGGGTCGCCCTTTTAGAACTGAGATGAGGAGGAATTTCTTCTCTCAGAGGGTCGTAAGTCTGTGGAATTCTCTGCCCCAGAAAGCTGTGGAGGCTGGGTCATTAAATACATTTAAGGTGGAGATAGACACATTTTTGCACGATAAGGGAGTGAAGGGTTATGGGGAGTGGGCGGGGAAGTGGCTTTGAGCCCAAGATCAGCCATGATCTTATTGAATGGTGGAGCAGGCTCGAGGGGCCAAGTGGCCTATTCCTGATCCTATTTCTTATGCCTACTCTCTGTTTTCTGTCTGTTAACCAATCCTCAATCCATGCTAATATATTACCCCAAAATCCCATGAGTTGTAATTTTGTGTAATAACCTCTTGTGTGGCACCTTACCAAATGCTTTCTGAAAATCCAAATACATTACATGCACTGGTTCCCCCTTATCTACCCTGCTCGTTACAACCTCAAAAAACTTGAACAGATTTGTCAAACACGATTTCCCTTTCATAAATCCATGTTGACTCTGCCCAATCATATGATTTTCTAAGTGCCCTGTTACCACGTCCCTAACAATAGATTCTAGCATTTTCCCTACTACTGATGTCAGGTTAACTGGTCTATCGTTCCCTGTTTTCTCTCTCCCTCCTTTCTTGAATAGCGGGGTTACATTTGCTACCTTCCAATCCGTGGGGAACATTCTAGAATCTAGGGGATAGGATAGGATAGGATCCAAATAGCAGCTTTTTGAACAAGTTGTCTAGGGTGGAGCATGAAAAGCTGGCATGGAGTGTTGGAGAAATCGAACTTAGTTGTGATGATGGCTTGGGTGAGATTTTCAGCATGGTGGGGGTGAGATATTGACAGTGTTGGTGATAGATGGGATATGGGGTTTGAAGCTCACTTTAGAGTCAAAGACACTGAGGTAGTGTACAGTTGAATGAGTGAGTAGCCAGGGAAGAGAATGAAGGTGGGAGCTAGAGTGTGGCGGTTTTGGTGGAAGTTAAAGTTCTGCCTCATTCATGACTTGAATTGTTACAAGCAGTCAGACAGCACACTGGAGTCAAGGGAAGTGGCAGAGAGGTAGAGCTGATTGTTTGCAGCATATTTATGGAAATTGACCCCATGCCTAAGGAGGACTTCACTGAGGGTCAGCATGTTGATGAGGAATAGGAGGGAGCCCAAGATGGAATGTTGGGGTACTCCAGAGGTGACCATGCGAGGGTGGAAGAGGAAGCCACTGTAGGAGATGTGCTAGCCACACTGGGATGGGTAGGAGTAGAACAAAGTGAAGGCGGTGCCATGGATGGTGAAGTAAGATGCAATGGTCAAGCACATCGATCACAGTGAGCAGGTTGAGGCGGAAAAGCAGGGATGATGCATGATGGTCGCAGGCACAAGAAATTTCACTGGTGACTTTGACCAGAGTGGTATTGGTGTTGTAGACAGGGTAGAAGCTGGGCTGGAGAGATTTGGATAGGGAGTGTTGGGAGAGGTGAACATGGAGCTTGTGTGGCAATGACACACTAACACACCTTTGAGGATAAAGGAAGGCTAAAAATGGGTGGGTAGTTGGAGAGGATGAAGGGCTCAAGGATGGGTTGTTTGTGGGATGGGTTGTTTGTGGCAGGGAGCAGTAACAGTAATTTTGGAGAAACAATGCTTGCTGAAAGGGAGCTGTTGATCAACTACATTCTGGGACTGTTGCACACATTCACTATTCTGTGGGGGGAAAGTGTTTCCTAAACTCTAACCTTGCTCAAGGCTTGTGAAGTTTGTACTCGTGTCCTTTAGCCCTATGATCATTGTCCAAGTTAAATAGCCTGATTACTCACCCTTATCTATACTGTTTATTATCTTGAAAACTTTTATCATGCTTCTCCTTGGTACTTATTTCTCCAGCAAAAATAAATGTAGTCTTATTAGCCTTTCTTCATAACTGGCCTGGAGTCATCCCAATCACTCTTCCCCCAACCCTTTTTAATATATCTATAACCTTTTTAAGGTATAGTGACCAAAACTGCATGTCATATTCCAGAACTGGTATCACTATTCATCAACATAACTTGTTCAGACTTGTGCCCTCCGACAACAACAACAACAACAACTTGTATCTATATAGCACCTTTACCGTAGTAAAACGTCCCAAGGTGCTTCACAGGAGAATTATAAGACAAAAAATTTGACACCGAGCCACATAAGGAGAAATTAGGACAGGTGACCAAAAGTTTGGTCAAAGAGGTAGGTTTTAAGGAGCGTCTTAAAGGAGGAAAGAGAGGTAGCGAGGCGGAGAGATTTAGGGAGGGAATTCCAGAGCTTAGGGCCTTGGCAACAGAAGGTACGGCCACCAATAGTTGAGCGATTATAATTAGGGATGCACAAGAGGGTGGATTTAGAGGAGCGCAGATATCTTGGGCGGTTGTGGGGCTGGAGGAGATTACAGAAATAGGGAGGGGCGAGGCCATGGAGGGATTTGGAAACAAGGATGAAAATTTTAAAATAGAGGCATTTCTCAACTGGGAGCCGATGTAGGTCAGCGAGCACAGGGGTGATGGGTGAACGGGACCTGGTGCGAGTTAGGACACGGGCAGCCGAGTTTTGGATGACCTCAAGTTTACGTAGGGTAGAACGTGGGAGGCCAGGCAGGAATGCATTGGAATAGTCAAGTCTAGAGGTAACAAAGTCATGGATGAGGGTTTCAGCAGTGGGTGAGCTGAGGCGGGTCGGAGACAGACGATGTTACAGAGGTGGAAATAGGCGGTCTTAGTTATGCCATGGATATGTGGTCAGAAGCTCATTTCAGGGTCAAATATGACACCAAGGTTGCAAACAGTCTGGTTCAGCCTCAGACAAATGTTAGGGAGAGGGATGGAGTCAGTGGCTTGGGAATGGTGTTTGTGGTGGGGATTGAAAACAATGGCTTCGGTCTTCCCAATATTTAATTGGCGAAAATTTCTGCTCATCCAGTACTGGATGTCGGACAAGCAGTCTGACAATTTAGAGACTGTGGAGGGTTGAGAGAAGTGGTGGTGAGGTCGAGCTGGGTGTCATCAACGTACATGTGGAAACTGATGCTGTGTTTTCAGATGATGTCGCCAAGGGGCAGCAAGTAGATGAGAAATAGGGGGGGGGGCCAAGGATAGATCCTTGGGGGACACCAGAGGTAACAAGGATGTCATTTGTGATTTTGATGAGAGCTGTTTCGGTACTGTGGCAAGGGCGGAAATCTGATTGGAGGGATTCAAACATGAAGTTGCAGGAAAGAGGGGCACAGATTTGGGAGGCGACAACACGTTCAAGGACTTTGAGAGGAAAAGAAGGTTGGAGATGGGGTGGTAGTTTGCAAGGACGGAGGGGTCAAGGGTTGGTTTTTTGAGGAGGGGGTGATGATGGCAGATTTGAGGGAGAGGGTGACAGTACCTGAGGAGAGAGAACTGTTAACAGCTATCTATAACCTTTTTGAGGTATAGTGACCAAAACTGCATGTATATTCCAGAACTGGTATCACTATTCATCAACATAACTTGTTCAGACTTGTAATCCAGTGCCCTCCAGATGTAATCTAGTGTCCGATTTGCCTTATTGATACTGGTTCACCTTGACCAGATAATTTCAGGTTATGATCAATGAATGCCAGAGCCACTGATTTAAGGTGACTGAATAAGTCAAATTCCATTTTTATTTCACGGGATTTTAGGACTTTATTGGTGTTTTAAGGGTTGCAACTCGGTCTGTTTACAATTAGAGCCATTTTCCGTGAAAGTCATAAACACCATGGCCTTGATGGCTACTCCCAAATGATTTTCCTTTTCACATCTCTGCCCGTGGATTGCCAGATCACTGGACACCTTCCATAATGAGTGAGCACCACAGTTTGTTTTCTATTATTTCTGCTCACCTTACCACTTTAAATTAAATATATATGTAAAAAAAAATCGTTCATGTCCCTGTGCTCAGGATGTGGGTGGCACTGGCAAGACCACATTTATTACCCATGTGTGGTTGTGCTGAGAATGTGGTGATGGGCCTTCTCCTTGACCTGCTGCAGTCCTTGTGGTATTGTAGTATTAGTGGTGTCCTCCCTGGTCCTTGATGATGTATCCCTATGGCAGCAGGCTTCACCCAATTCCATATTCCATCAACCCATGCAAAATAGGAGCCTATCCTGTTATACATGTGTTTAATGTTCCATTTTCATATTTGCATTATCTTGCATTTATCCATATTGAAATCAAGCTGCCATGTTACAACCCATCTGTATAAATGGGTCAAGTCTCTCTGAAGTCTCTATTCTTAGCTCTCCAAATTTGATGTTACTACGGACACCATGGGGGTAATTTTAACCTAACCCACCTGGCAGGAACCAGGCTGGTTCGGGTCAGACGCCCGTTTTACAATGAAGCATAATTAACTTGACCTATTACCATCTCCTTTTGCCTTGCATCATCATCCCTTTTGTCTTTTAATCTCTCCTGCCTTCCATCCTATCACAGACCTCCCCTCCCCCGTTTCCCTGCCGCTGCACTTGCTTAAAAGTCTGTTACATCTCTAACTTTTTCCAGTTCTGACGAAGGGTCATCGACCTGAAACGTTAACTCTGTTTCTCTCTCCACAGATGCTGCCTGACCTGCTGAGTATTTCCAGCATTTTCTGTTTCTATTTCAAATTTCCAGGATCTGCACTATTTTGCTTTTGTCCCAGTGGAACACCACTGGCAAATTTTTTTTAAAGCTTTTCGTTTTACATACAGACGGCAGCTTTTGACACGTTGGAACCCCTGCGACTACACCTCATTGTCTCAGTTGTATCTTGCTATGTCTTTTGATGTGGTACCTTCCTGGCTGACTTAATTAACTTTATCACACCTCGGCAGATAGTCAGGATGATTTAATTTATTGGTCTGCAATTGTAAAGTACACATGCTTTTTTTTCCATCTATATATGCTCTGGCGATTCTGTATCCAATTTACTTCACCTGAGGAAGGAGCGATAGCTCCGAAAGCTTGTGATTTCAAATAAAACTGTTGGACTATAACCTGGTGTTGTGCGACCTCTCTACTTTTTATCAGGCAGAGAATTCTCCATTTATTACCACTGTCTGTCTTCTGCTGTTAGCAAATTCTGATTCCATCCAGACGATAGCCATGATTCTGCAATGTGGTACTACCAGCGCTGGTCACAGGGACCACAGACCAGGAAATTACAGGCACGCAGCTGGGATTTTTCCACCCATGCAGATGTAAAATTGTGTGCTGCACACTCGCAATTTCCCAACCTGCATTCCCTGCAAGTGCCAGATTGTGGAATCACACCGAATCTGTTCTATATTCAATGAGTCTTCACCTTTCCTATTGGTCATACATGAAGTACTTCACCAAGTGCTTTATGAAAATGCAAGTAAACTACATCTGCTGAATTACCCTCATCCGCTGACATAGCTACATCCTCAAAAACACTCTGTGACCACTCCAATCTTTTTGTTATCCTATTTTCCCATTTGCTCAGCCACCCACTGTCTTAGAAACATAGAAAAATAGGAGCAGGAGTAGGCCATTCGGCTCTTCGAGCCTGCTCCGCCATTCAATATGATCATGGCTGATCCTCTATCTCAATACCATATTCCGCTCTCTCCCCATATCCCTTGATGCCTTTTGTGTCTAGAAATCTATCTATCTCCTTCTTAAATATATTCAGTGACTTGGCCTCCATAGCTGTCTATGGTAGAGAATTCCACAGGTTCACCACCCTCTGAGTGAAGAAATTTCCCCTCATCTCAGTCCTAAATGTCCTACCCCGTATCCTGAGACTGTGACCCATCATTCTAGACCCCCCCAGCCAGGGGAAACATCCTCCCTGATCCAGTCTGTCTAACCTTATTAGAATTTTAGACGTTTCCACGAGATCCCCTCTCATTCTTCTAAACTCTAGTGATTACCAGCCTAGTCGACCCAATCTCTCCTCATACGACAGTCCTGCCATCCCAGGAATCAGTCTGGTGAACCTTCGCTGCACTCCCTCTATGGCAAGTATATCCTTTCTTAGGTAAGGAGACCAAAACTGCACACAGTACTCCAGGTGTGGTCTCACCAAGGCCCTGTATAACTGTAGTAAGACATCCTTGATGCTCCTGTACTCAAATCCTCTTGCAATGAAGGCCAACATACCATGTTCCTTCCTAACTGCTTGCTGCACCTGCATGTTTGCTTTCAGTGACTGGTGTACAAGAACACCCAGGTCCCTTTGTACATCAACATTTCCCAATCTATCACTATTTAAATAATACTCTGCCTTTCTGTTTTTCCTACCAAAGTGGATAACTTCACATTTATCCATGTTATACTGCATCTGCCATGTATTTGCCCACTCACTCAACTTGTCTAAATCGCCTTGAAGCCTCTTTGCATCCTCCTCACAACTCACAATCCCACCTAGTTTTGTGTCGTCAGCAAACTTGGATATATTACATTCGGTTCCCTCATCCAAATCATTGATATATATTGTGAATAGCTGGGGCCCAAGCACTGATCCCTGCGGTACCCCACTAGTCACCACCTGCCACCCCGAAAAAGACCCATTTATTCCCACTCTCTGTTTCCTGTCTGTTAACCAATTTTCAATCCATGCCAGTATATTACCCCCAATCCCATGTGCTTTAATTTTGCACACTAACCTCTTATGTGGGACTTTATCAAAGGCCTTCTGAAAATCCAAATACGCCACATCCACTGGTTCTCCCTTATCTATTCTACCAGTTACATCCTCAAAAAACTCCAGTAGGTTTGTCAAACACGATTTCCCTTTCATAAATCCAGGTTTCATCTGTCAAGAGCTTTTGACAGATGAAATATCAGCGTTTGACAGCTCTGTGAAGCTGTCAAACACTCACAATATGATTTCTAACTTCAGTCCTTCCTTTCAGGCTGAGTTAGAAATCATTCCAGCACAGAAAACAGAAGGCTGCAGGTTTTGACAGAACCATGGCTTTCCTGCTTTCTGTGCCGGTGAGATTTCTAACTCCCGAGAACTGAAGGGCTGACACCTGCAGGAGGAAGTTAAGGTAAGTAAAACTTTTTTCAACACTTAGCACTTACCTTACACACTTACCTCTGCACACATGCACCCATCACTCACCTGCCCACCGGACATATCGACCCCTCCAACCCCTGCAGACCCACGGCCTGCCCCGATAACTTGGAGTGGTTGCCACCTGTCGGGAAGCCCACACTTTTCTTTTGAAAATAGGGATTATGCAAAAAACTGCCTGTTAACTACCTGTTAACAGGCAGTTAATTGTCACTAATCTCTTCCCGCCTCGGGGAGTCGGGTCTCAGACCAGGTCGGGTACCCGCCGCCAGAGAAACTGGCATGGAGGCGGGTTGGAGTCGGGATGGGGTCGGGCCCCCGAATCTGCAACTTTAACCCCCCCCGCCACCCCCCCCGCCTCCAAACCCGACTCCACGGGTCATTGAAAATCCAGCCCACAGAGTTATACAGCACAGAAAGAGGCCCTTCGGCCCATCGTGTCTGCGCCAGCCATCAAGCCCTGTCCATTCTAATCCCATTTTCAAGCACTTGGTCTGTAGCCTTGTATGCTATGGCGTTTCAAGTGCTCATCTAAATGCTTCTTGAATGTTGTGAGGATTCCTGCCTCTACCACCCTTTCAGGCTGTGCGTTCCAGATTCCAACCACCCTCTGGGTGAAAAAGTTTTTCCTCAAATCCCCTCTAAACCTCCTGCCCCTTACCTTGAAACTATGCCCCCTGGTTATTGACCCCTCTACTAAGGGGAAAACTTCCTTTCTATCAACCCTATCTATGCCCCTCATAATTTTGTACACCTCAATCAGGTCCCCACTCAGCCTTCTCTGCTCTAAGGAAAACAACCCCAGCCTGTCCAGTCTCTCTTCATAGCTGAAGCGCTGCAGCCCAGGTAACATCCTGGTGAATCTCCTCTGCACCCTCTCCAATGCAATCACATCCTTCCTATAGTGTGGCAACCAGAACTGCACACAGTATTCCAGCTGTGGCCTAACTAGCGTTTTGTACAGCTCCATCATAACCTCCCTGCTCTTATATTCTACGCCTTGGCTAATGAAGGCAAGTATCCCATATGCCTTCTTAACCACCTTATCTACCTGTCCTGCTGCCTTCAGGGATCTATGTACATGCACACCAAGGTCCTTCTGATCCTCTGTCCTTCCTAGTATCCTACCATTCATTGTGTATTCCCTTGCCTTGTTAGTCCTCCCAAAATGCATCACCTCACACTTTTCAGGGTTAAATTCCATTTGCCACTGTTCTGCCCATCTGACCAACCCGTCTATATCGTCCTGTAGCCGGAGGCTTCCCTCCTCGCTATTTACCACCCCACTAATTTTCGTGTCATCTGCGAACTTACTGATCATACCTCCTACATTCATATCTAAATCATTAATGTACACTACAAACAGCAAAGGACCCAGCACCGATCCCTGCGGTACACCACTGGACACAGGCTTCCAGTCACAAAAACAACCTTCGACCATCACCCTCTGCCTCCTGCCACTAAGCCAATTTTGGATCCAATGTGCCAAGTTGCCCTGGATCCCATGGGCTCTTACCTTCTTGGCCAGTCTCCCATGCGGGACTTTGTCAAAAGCCTTACTGAAGTCCATGTAGACCACAGCAACTGCACTACCCTCATCCACACACCTAGTCACCCCCTCGAAAAATTCAATCAAATTGGTCAGACATGATCTCCCCCTGACAAAGCCATGCTGACTATCCTTGATTAATCCTTGCCTCTCCAAGTGGAGACTAATTCTGTCCCTCAGAATTTTTTCCAATAATTTCCCTACCACTGATGTTAGGCTCACTGGCCTATAATTCCTTGGTTTATCCCTACTACCCTTCTTGAATAATGGTACTACGTTAGCTGTTCTCCAGTCCTCTTGTTACATGCATCTCTAATTTCCTGTTTGATGCCATCCCCTACATTACCACTGCTGTTTGGAGGCCTGTAGACAACTCCCACCAATGTTTTCTGCCCCTTGGTGCTTCTTAGCTCCACCCAGACTGATTCTACATCTTTATTTTCTGAGCCAATATCCTTTCGCTGCATTGTGAAATTTTCTGAGATGTCTCTCTGTACTTTATATAAAAAGAGAGCGATTGTGCTCGTTAGACCTACATTGGTTCCTGGCCTCGATTTTAAAATTCTCATCCTTGTGTTCAAATCCCTCCATGGACTCGCCCCTCCCTATCACTGTAACCCCTGCCAGCCCTACAACCCTCTGAGAACTCCGTGTTCCTCCAATTCTGGCCTTTTGTTCATCCCCGACTTCCTTCGCTCCTCCTTTGGCGACCATGCCATCAGCTCCGGAATTCGCTCCCTAAACCTCTCTACCTCTCTCTCTTCTTTAAGACGCTCCTTAAAACCTACCTCTTTGACCAAGGATTTGGTCACCTGTCCTGCTGTCTCCATTTTCGGCTCGGTATAAATTTATTTGTCTGATTACGTTCCTGTGAAGTGCCTTGGGACGTTTTACTATGTTAAAGGTGCTATATAAATGCAAGTTGTTGATAAGAACATAAGAACATAAGAAATAGGAGCAGGAGGAGGCCATTTGGCCCCTCAAGCCTGCTCTGCCATTCAATAAGATCATGGCTGATCTTCTACCTCATCTCCACTTTCTTGCCCGATCCCCATATCCTTTGATTCCCTTAATATTCAAAAATCTATCGAGCTCTGTCTTGAATATACTCAACGACTGAGCCTCCACAGCCCTCTGGGGTAGAGAAGTCCAAAGATTCACCAGTTCTGACAAAAGGTCATCGACCTGAAATGTTAACTCTGTTTCTCTCTTCACAGATGCTGCCTGACCTGCTGAGTATCTCCAGCATTTTCTGTTTTTATTCCAAAGATTCACCACCCTCTCAGTGAAGAGATTTCTCCTCATCTCAGTCCTAAATGGTTGACCCCTTATTCTGAGACTGTGACCCCTGGTTCTAGACTCCCCAGCCAGGGGAAACATCCTCCCTGCATCTACCCTGTCAAGCCCTGTAAGAATTTTATATGTTTCAATGAGATCACCTCTCATTCTTCTAAACTCTAGAGAATATAGGCCTAGTCTACTCAATTTCTCCTCATCAGACAATCCACCATCACAGGAACCAGTCTGGTGAACCTTCATTGCACTCCCTCTATGGCAAGTATATCCTTCAATGATGTTGTTGAAGCTTATTGCGTGATCCAATATACCGATGCAGTTATATGGCAATCCAGTGTGAGGATGGGCTGCCAGTGTGCACACTGTGAAATATTTAAAAAATAATACTAACAATGTATTTATATTTTTCATTATAATAACAATAACTTTGAATATATTATGGCAAAGTGTAAGCAGTTATAACTTGTAGAAAATTTTGGGACTGAAGAAGACAGTCTTCTGCTATACAAATGTTAGAATTTAGGATATAACTGCAGTTAAAGAAAGAAAGAAATATTTGCATTTATATAGCGCTTTTCACGAGCTCAGGACGTTCCAAAGCACTTTACAGCCAATTAAGTACTTTTGAAGTATAGTCACTGTTGTATTGTAGGAAACGCAGCAGCCATTTTATGCACAGCAAGCTCCCACAAACAGCAACTAGATAAATTGCTTTTTTTGTGATGTTGGTTGAGGGATAAATATTGGCCAGGGCACCGGGAAGAACCCCCTTGTTCTTCAAAATAGTGCCATGGGGTCTGCTAGGCCCATCTGAGAGGGCAGATAGCGCCTCGATTTAACGTCTCATCTGAAAGACAGCACCTCTGACAGTGCAGCACTCCCTCAGTACTGCACTGGGATTGTCACCCACGAGCTGCGGCTGACACCATAGTTATAACAAGCCTCTTCCCCATTGCTTTTTCAGTGTAACTATGTGTCATTATACATATTTAGGGCTTTTTTGAGGTTGTGACAGCATTATTGAAGCTATTGGTCAGTTTTTGTGAGTTTTCCAGGTTGGCATGTATGCAGCTGTTCTCAGCCAGAGAGGCAGTAGGGACATTACAATTGGCCTCAGATTAGGGAGGGAAAATTTGGCCAAGGTTCCCCCATCCTGCTTTCTATGCAGCAACATCTGCTGGAAGTGTATATGTGTGGATATCAGTCCAAAGCTGCCAGATATTCAACAAGGGTTGTCAACTCTGGTTGGATGTATTCCTGGAGGTTCCATCACATGACCTCCTGCCTCCAACTGCCCTACTCATTCAAATAGGCATTTTTTCACATCTCCAACATTTTTATAACTAATAAACGAAAGTGTTCAAAGAAGATGTAAAAAACACACCATTTTTTTGATGCTCCTATGATTTTCTTCCTGGTTGCTCACAGCAGTGTCCAGGAGATAAATCTTTCATTCCTGGAGACTCCAGGGCAAACCTGGAGGGTTGGCAACCCTAACTTCAGCAGACGTGTACCAGAAGAACTAGGATACAGCAGGAACCGACCTAATGTGGGAGTTTCCATGAGGGCCTTTTGGGAGTGAGGCCTATATACGAGGGTGGGGACAGGAGGAGGGGTTTTCCATGTCATTCCTGGCCCTCAGAAGGAACCGGTGGAAGGTCAGTGGAGGGAGGCCAGGTGACACCAGGAGAACCTTGCCACCCACTGGCAGAAGTGGGGCCCACCTGGACACCCAAAGAAAAGGACAGCAATTTTTTACCAGACCTCATTACAGTCTTGGTCCAAACATGGCCAAAGAACTAAATTCCAGAGGTGAGGTGAGAGTGACTGCCCTTGACATCAAGGCAACAGTTGACCGAGTGTGGCATCAAGGAGCCCGAGTAAAATTGAAGTCAATGGGTATCAGGGGGGAAACTCTCCACTGGCTAGAGTCATACCTAGTACAAAGGAAGATGGTTGTGGTTGTTGGAGGCCAATCATCTCAGCCCCAGGACATCGCTGCAGGAGTTCCTCAGGGCAGTGTCCTAGTCCCAACCATCTTCAACTGCTACATCAATGACCTTCCCTCCAACATAAGGTCAGAAGTGGGGATGTCCGCTGCATTCAGTTCCATTCGCAACTCCTCAGATAATGGACGCAGTCCGTGCCCACATGCAGCAAGACCTGGATGACATTCAGGCTTGTACTGATAAGTGGCAAGTAACATTCACACCACACAAGTGCCAGGCAATGACCATCTCCAACAAGCGAGAGTCTTGACATTTAAGGTCATTACCATCGTCCAATCTGCCACCATCAACATCCTGGGGGTCACCATTGACCAGAAACCTAACTGAACCAGCCACATAAATACAGTGGCTACAAGAGCAGGTCAGAGGCTAGATATTCTGCAACAAGTGACTCACCTCCTGACTCCCCAAAGCCTTTCCACCATCTATAAGGCATAAGTCAGGAGTGTGATGGAATACTCTCCACTTGCCTGAATGAGTGTAGCTCCAACAACACTCAAGAAGCTCGACACCATCCAGGGCAAAGCAGCTCGCTTGATTGGCACTCCATCCACCACCTTAAACATTCACTCCCTCCACCACTGGCGTACTGCGACTGCAATGTGTACCATCTACAAGATGCACTGCAGCAACTCGCCAAGGCTTCTTCGACAGCACCTCCCAAACCCGTGACCTCTACTACCTAGAAGGACATAGGCAGCAGGCGCATGGGAACACCACCACCTCCAAGTCACACACCATCCTGACTTGGAAGTATATCGCCATTCCTTCATCGACGCTGGGTCAAAATCCTGGAACTTCCTACCTAACAGCACTGTGTGAATACCTTCACCACATTGACTGCAGCAGTTCAAGAAGGCGGCTCATCACCACCTTCTCAAGGGCAATTAGGGATGGGCAATAATTGCTCAGTGACGCCCACATCATGTGAGTGAATTTTTTTTTAATTCTCTTTCGGCCCCCCAAATTGTTACCTCTGGAGACCTCCAAGGGTCTGCCCTTGCTTCCCCCCACCCCCCGGCCCCCTTGCTCATCTACATGCGACACCTTGGCAACCTCATTCACAGACTTGGGGTCAGCTTCCACATGTGTGCTGACAACACCCATCTCTACATCTGCACCGCCGCTCTTGACCCCTTCACTGCCTCTATATTGGAAGCTTGTCCAACATCCAGTCTAGGCTGAGCTGCCATTTCCTCCAACACAACACTGGGAAGACTAAAGCCGTTGTATTTGGCCCCCGACACAAACTCTGTACCCTTGCCACTGATTCCATCCCCCAGCCACTGTCAGGTTGAACTGGACTGTTCGCAACCTCAGTATTCTATTCAACCCGAAGCTGAGCTTCTGACTCCAAATCCTCTCCATCAAAAAGACCACTTCCATCTCCATAGTATCCCCCATCTCCGCCTCTACCTCACCTTATCTGCTGCTGAATCCTTCATCCATGCTTTTGTTACTTCCAGACTTGACTATTCCAATGCTCTCCTGGCCTGGCCTCCCTTCTTCCACCCTCCATAAAATTGAGCTCATCCAAAACTCTGCTTCCCGTATCCCAATCCGCACCAAGTCCTGCTCATCCATTACCCCTGTACTCACTGACCTACATTGACTCCCATCCCGGTCCATCAACACCCTGTTTTTAAAATTTCATCCTCTTGTACAAGTACCTCCATGGCCTCGCCCCATCATATCTCATAGAAACATAGAAACATAGAAGATAGGAGCAGGAGTAGGCCATTCGGCCCCTCTAGCCTGCTCCGCCATTCAGTGCGATCATGGCTGATCATCCAAATTCAGAACCCTGTCCCTGTTTTCTCCCCATATCCCTTGATCCCTTTAGCCTTTAGAAATATATCCAACTCCTTCTTGAATATATTTAATGAATTGGCCTCAACTGCCTTCTGTGGTAGAGAATTCCACAGGTTCACCACTCTCTGGGTGAAGAAATTCCTCCTCATTTCTGTCCTAAATGGCTTACCCCTTATCCTTAGACTGTGACCCCTGGTTCTGGACTCCCCGACCATCGGGAACATCCTTCCTGCATCTAGTCTGTCCAGTCCTGTCAGAATTTTATAAGTTTCAATGAGATCCCCTCTCATTCTTCTAAACTCCAGCGAGTATAAGCCCAATCGACCCAATCTCTCCTCATACGTCATTCCTGCCATCCCAGGTATCAGCCTGGTGAATCTTCGCTGAACTCCTTCCATGGCAAGAACCTCCTTCCTCAGATAAGGCGACCAAAACTGCACACAATACTCAAGATGTGGTCTCACCAAGGCCCTGTACAACTGCAGCAAGACATCCTTGTTCCTGTACTCCAACCCTCTCGCTACGAAGGCCAACATACCATTTGCCTTCTTAACCGCCTGCTGCACCTGCATGCTTACCTTCAGCGACTGGTGCACAAGGACACCCAGGTCTCGTTGCACTACCCCTTCTCCCAATCTATTGCCATTCAGATAATAATCTGCCTTCCTGTTTTTGACACCAAAGTGGATAACCTCGCATTTATCCACGTTATATTGCATCTGCCATGCTTCTGCCCAATCACCCAACCTGTCCAAATCATCCTGGAGTTTCTCGGCATCCTCCTCACAGCACACACGCCCACCCAGCTTTGTGTCGTCTGCAAACTTGGAGATATTACATCTAGTTCCTTTGTCTAGATCATTAATATATATTGTGAATAGCTGGGGTCCAAGGACCGATCCCTGCGGTACCCCACTAGTCACTGCCTGCCACTCGGAAAAAGACTCATTTATTCCAACTCTTTGCTTCCTGTCTGCCAACCAGTTCTCTATCCAAGTCAATACCTTGCCCCCAATCCCATGTGCCTTATCTTTACACGCTAATCTCTTATGCACGACCTTATCGAAAGCCTTCTGAAAGTCCAAATACACCACATCCACTGGTTCTCCCTTATCTATTCTACCAGTTACATCCTCAAAAAATTCCAGTAGATTAGTCAAGCACAATTTACCTTTTGTAAATCCATGTTGACTTTGTCCAATCCTGTCACTGTTTTCCAAGTGCTCTGCTATTACATCTTTTACAATGGACTCTAGTATTTTCCCCACTACCGATGTCAGGCTTACCGGTCTGTAATTCCCCGTTTTCTCTCTACCACCTTTTTTGAATAGTGGGGTTACATTAGCTACCCTCCAATCCATGGGTACAGTTCCAGATTCCATCGAATGTTGGAAGATGATCAGCAATGCATCTACTATTTCTAGGGCCACTTCCTTAAGCACCCTAGGATGTAGATTATCAGGCCCTGGGGATTTATCGGCCTTCAATCCCGTCAATTTCCCTAACACCATTTCCCTACAAATATTGATTTCTTTCAGTTCCTCCCTTTCATCAGACCCTATGTTCCCTGACATCTCTGGGAGGTTATTTGTGTCCTCCTTTGTGAAGACAGAACCAAAATATATATTTAATTGGTCTGCCATTTCTTTGTTCCCCATTATAAGTTCCCCTGATTCTGACTGCAAGGGACCTATGCTTGACTTCACCAATCTTTTTCTCTTCACATATCTATAAAAGCTTTTACAGTCAGTTTTTATGTTCCCTGCAAGCTTACTCTCATATTCTATTTTCCCCTTCTTAATTAATCCCTTTGTCCTCCTTTGTTGAATCCTAAACTGCTCCCAATCCTCAGGTTTACTGCTTTTTCTGGCCAATTTATATGTCCTCTCCTTGGATCTTATGCTATCCCTAATTTCCCTTGTTAGCCACGGTTGAGTCACCTTTTTTGTTTTATTCTTATGCCAAACTGGGATGAACAAATTCTGTAATTCATCTCTGTAACCTCCTTCAGCTCTACAACCCTCCAAGCCCTCTGTGTTTCTAAAATTCTGGCCTCTTGTGCATCCTGCATTCACCTCGCCCCACCATTAGCGGACATGCCTTCAGCCATCTAGAACCCCCTACCTAAACATCTCTGGCTCTTCACGTTCCCCTCCTCTTTCAAGACCCTCATTAAAATCCACCTCTTTGGCCACACTTTTGGTCACCCCCTCCTAATAGCTCACTCTTTGGTTCAGCAACCATTTTTGTCTGATTACGCCTCTGTGAATCGCCTTGGGATGCTTGTCTACATTAAAGTTGATATATATAAATGTTATTGCTGTTGCATTGAAATCTTAATGGTGTCTTACACAACTAATGACTCCAACACAAGCTAGCTACAAGGTGTATGTTCAGTTAGTGACACACAATGCGGGATAGCAGAATAGCCCCACAGATTCCAGGAATGACCCTTTTAAACTTCCTAATTTTTTTGTAAATGATGTTCAGTGGGAAAGGAGATGGAAGTGCTGCTGGTGACCCTGCTGCGCAATTAACCAAATACTTAGTTGATGCATCTGTAGGCAGCAAATTGACTGATATCGCAGATGATCCCTTTATGCTAGCCTGGAAGTTAAATAATGGTGGCATCAACTATCACTGGCATTGCTGCTTCTGTGATGGGGATTATCTGCAGATGTGCTTACAGCAGATGACACAGTTCTACAACTGTCTCTGTGCTGGTCCAAAGCCTGCAGAGGCCGTTCACCTTGCTCATTTCTCGGTAGGTGTGCCAGGGCCTGCAGATATTGTTGGCAGCATAATAGTAGTTGCAGACAGTCCAACTGTGGTACCAACTGATCTCCCTGGCATGCCTTCATTCATCTTCTACACTTCAAGCATTAAAAACTGCATTTGGGTTACTTTGACAAAAAAAATGATCTGTTCCTTTAAGAGCTTCTTTCTCCCCATGCAAACATTTAGCTTGCCTTTAACATAGAAACATAGAAAAATAGGAGCAGGAGTAGGCCATTCGGCCCTTCGAGCCTGCTCCGCCATTCAATATGATCATGGCTGATCCTCTATCTCAATACCATATTCCCGCTCTCTCCCCACACCCCTTGATGCCTTTTGTGTCTAGAAATTTATCTTTCTCCTTCTTAAATATATTCAGTGACTTGGCCTCCACAGCTGTCTGTGGTAGAGAATTCCACAGGTTCACCATCCTCTGAGTGAAGAAATTTCTCCTCATCTCAGTCCTAAATATCCTACCCCTGAGACTGTGACCCCTCGTTCTAGACCCCTCAGCTAGGGGAAACATCCTCCCTGCATCCAGTCTGTCTAGCCCTGTCATATCCCCTCTCATTCTTCTAAACTCTAGTGAATACAGGTCTAATCAACCCAATCTCTCCTCATACGACAGTCCTGCCATCCCAGGAATCAGTCTGGTGAACCTTCACTGCACTCCCTCGATGCAAGTATATCCTTTCTTAGGTAAGGAGACCAAAACTGCACACAGTACTCCAGGTGTGGTCTCACCAAGGCCCTGTATAACTGTAGTGAGACATCCTTGCTCCTGTACTCAAATCCTCTTGCAATGAAGGCCAACATACCATTTGCCTTCCTAACTGCTTGCTGCACCTGCATGTTTGCTTTCAGTGACTGGCGTACAAGGACACCCAGGTCCTTTTGTACATCAACATTTCCCAATCTATCACTATTTAAATAATACTAGTAATAGTAGTTAAACACACTTTGGCGGGCTTTTTTCCACAGAGGCCGGTGTCGGGAGCAGCAGGAAAGCGGCGGTACAGTGAGTATTTAAACTCACTTTCGTTGGTTTTTTCAGAGGCTTACCAATCTCGCAGACCGGCGGCGGCGTTCCAGAGCCACGTCACGATTCAAAAAGTGACATGGGCAAGAGCAAGCAGCTGATTGGGTGAGTACAGCCAGGTGAGTATTTATACTACGCTATAGTTTGTCAGTTAAGGTTAATAGTTTATAAAGTTTAGAAGGTCTTAATTTTGTGGTTCTAGTTTCTAAGGTCTCTGTTGTTTAATTGTAGTGTAATTAGTGGTATTGATTTGATTTAATTTAATTTAAATTAGTTAAAGGGTAAGTCATGGCAGCACAGCTTGGCCCCGTGGCATGCTCCTCCTGCACTATGTGGGAAATCAGGGACACTTCCTGTGTCCCTGACAACCATGTGTGCGGGAAGTGTATCCAGCTGCAGCTACTGGCAGACCGCATTGCGGCGCTGGAGCTGCGAATGGGTACATACTGGAGCATTCGCGATGCTGAGGACATCGTGGATAGCATGTTTAATGAGTTGGTCACACCGCAGGTAAAGGCTGCACAGGCAGGAAGGGAATGGGTGACTGCCAGGCAGAGTAGTAGGTGCAGGGGTCCCCTGTGGACATCCCCCTCTCAAACAGATATACTGCTTTGGATATTGTTGAGGGAGATGGCTTATCAGGGGAAGGCAGCAGCGGCCAACTTCCTGGCACCATGGGTGGTTCTGCTGCACAGGACGCGAGGAAAAAGAGCGGGAGAGCTATAGTGATAGGGGATCCTATTGTAAGTGAAATGGATAGGCGTTTCTGCGGCCGAAAACGAGACTCCAGGATGGTATGTTGCCTCCCTGGTGCAAGGGTCAAGGGTGTCTCGGAGCGGCTGCAGGGCATTCTGGAGGGGGAGGGTGAACAGCCAGTTGTCGTGGTGCATATAGGTACCAATGATATAGGTAAAAAATGGGATGAGGTCCTAAAAGCTGAATATAGGGAGTTAGGAGGTAAATAAAAAAATAGGACCTCAAAGGTAGTAATCTCAGGATTGCTACCAGTGCCATGTGCTAGTCAGAGTAGAAATAGAAGGATATTTCAGATGAATACGTGGCTAGAGGAATGGTGCAAGGGGGAGGGATTCAAATTCCTGGGACATTGGAACCGGTTCTGGGGGAGGTGGGACCAGTACAAACTGGACGGTTTGCACCTGGGCAGGACCAGGACCGATTTCCTAGGGAGAGTGTTTGCTAGTGCTGTTGGGGAGGGTTTAAACTAAAATGGTAGGGGGTTGGGAATCTGTGCAGGGAGACAGAGGAAAGGGAAGCAAGGATAGAAGCAAAAGACAGGAAGGAGAAAAGCAAAAGTGGCAGTCAGAGAAATCAAGGGTGTAAATCAAACATGGCCACAGTAAATAATAATTCTAAAATGTCTAAGAGTGTTAAAAAAACAAGCCTGAAGGCTTTGTGTCTTAATGCGAGGAGCATTCATAATAAGGTGGATGAATTAGCTGCGCAAATAGATGTAAACGGATATGATATAATTGGGATTACGGCGACATGGCTCCAGGGTGACCAAGGCTGGGAATTCAACATCCAGGGGTATTCAATATTCAGGAAGGACAGGCAAAAAGGAAAAGGAGGTGGGGTAGCATTGCTGGTTAAAGAGGAGATTAACACAATAGTAAGGAAGGATATTAGCTCTGATGATGTGGAATCTGTATGGGTAAAGCTGAGAAATACCAAGGGGCAGAAAACGTTAGTGGGAGTTGTATACAGACACCCAAACAGTAATGCTGAGGTTGGGGATGGCATTAAACGGGAAATTAGAGACGTGTGCAATAAGGGCACAGCAGTTATCACGGGTGACTTTAATCTACATATAGATTGGGCTAACCAAATTAGTTACAGTATTGTGGAGGAGGAATTCCTAGAGTGTATACGGGATGGTTTCCTGGACCAATATGTCGAGGAACCAACTAGAGATCAGGCCATCTTAGACTGGGTATTATGTAATGAGAAAGGATTAATTAGCAATCTTGTTGTGCGAGGCCCCTTGGGGAGGAGCGATCATAATATGATAGAATTCTTCATTAAGATGGAGAGTGAAGTATTTGACTCAGAGACTAGGGTCCTGAATTTAAATAAAGGAAACTATGATGGTATGAGGCGCGAGTTGGCTAGGATGGATTGGGGAACGTTTCTTAAAGGGTTGACGGTGGATAGGCAATGGCAAATATTTAAAGATCGCATGGATGAACTCCAGAATTTGTTCATCCCTGTTTGGCATAAAAATAAAACAAAAAAGGTGACTCAACCGTGGCTAACAAGGGAAATTAGGGATAGCATAAGATCCAAGGAGAGGACATATAAATTGGTCAGAAAAAGCAGCAAACTTGAGGATTAGGAGCAGTTTAGGATTCAACAAAGGAGGACAAAGGAATTAATTAAGAGGGGGAAAATAGAGTATGAGAGTAAGCTTGCAGGGAACATAAAAATTGACTGTAAAAGCTTCTATAGATATGTGAAGAGAAAAAGATTGGTGAAGTCAAGCGTAGGTCCCTTGCAGTCAGAATCAGGGGAATTTATAATGGGGAACAAAGAAATGGCTGACCAATTAAATACATACTTTGGTTCTGTCTTCACAAAGGAGGACACAAATAACCTCCCAGAGATGTCGGGGAACATAGGGTCGAATGAGAGGGAGGAACTGAATGAAATCAGTATTTGTAGGGAAACGGTGTTAGGGAAATTGACGGGATTGAAGGCCGATAAATCCCCAGGGCCTGATAATCTACATCCTAGGGTACTTAAGGAAGTGGCCCTAGAAATAATAGATGCATTGCTGACCATCTTCCAAAATTCTATAGACTCTGGAACAGTTCCCATGGATTGGAGGGTAGCTAATGTAACCCCACTATTTAAAAAAGGTGGTAGAGAGAAAATGGTGAATTATAGACTGGCAAGCCTGACATCGGTAGTGGGGAAAATTCTAGAGTCCATTATAAAAGATGTAATAGCAGAGCACATGGAAAACAGTGACAGGATCGGACAAAGTCAACATGGATTTACAAAAGGTAAATCATGCTTGACTAATCTACTGGAATTTTTTGAGGATGTAACTGGTAGAATAGATAAGGGAGAACCAGTGGATGTGGTATATTTGGACTTTCAGAAGGCTTTCGATAAGGTCCCGCATAAGAGATTAGCATGCAAAGTTAAAGCACATGGGATTGGGGGTAAGGTACTGACTTGGATAGAGAACTGGTTGGCAGACAGGAAGCAAAGAGTTGGAATAAACGGGTTTTTATTTTTTGCGAGTGGCAGGCAGTGACTAGTGGGGTACCGCAGGGATCGGTGCTAGGATCCCAGTTATTCACAATATATATTAATGATCTAGACGAGGGAACTAGATGTAATATCTCCAAGTTTGCAGACGACACAAAGCTGGGTGGGCGTGTGTGCTGTGAGGAGGATGCAGAGAAACTCCAGATGATTTGGACAGGTTGGATGATTGGGCAGATGCATGGCAGATGCAGTATAATGTGGATAAATGCGAGGTTATCCACTTTGGTGGCAAAAACAGGAAGGCAGATTATTATCTGAACGGCAATAGATTGGGAAAAGGGGAAGTGCAACGAGACCTGGGTGTCCTTGTGCACCAGTCGCTGAAAGTAAGCATGCAGGTGCAGCACGCGGTTAAGAAGCAAATGGTATGTTGGCCTTCATAGCCAGAGGATTCGAGTACAGGAACAAGTTTGTCTTGCTGCAGTTGTACAAGGCCTTGGTGAGACCACACCTTGAGTATTGTGTGCAGTTTTGGTCGCCTTATCTGAGGAAGGATGTTCTTGCCATGGAGGGAGTGCAGCGAAGACTGATACCTGGGATGGCAGGAATGACGTATGAAGAGAGATTGGGTCGATTAGGCTTATATTCGTTAGAGTTTAGAAGAATGAGAGGGGATCTCATTGAAACTTATAAAATTCTAACAGGACTAGACAGACTGGATGCAGGAAGGATGTTCCCGATGGCGGGGGAGTCCAGAACCAGGGGTCACAGTCTAAGGATAAGGGGTAAGCCATTTAGGACTGAGATGAGGAGGAATTTCTTCACCCAGAGAGTTGTGAACCTGTGGAATTCTCTACCACAGAAGGCAGTTGAGGCCAATTCATTAAATATATTCAAGAAGGAGTTAGATATATTTCTTAAGGCTAAAGGGATCAAGGGATATGGGGAGAAAGCAGGGAGAGGGTACTGAATTTGGATGATCAGCCATGATCTCATTAAATGGCAGAACAGGCTCGAGGGGCCAAATGGCCTACTCCTGCTCCTATCTTCTATGTTTCTATGTTACTCTACCTTTCTGTTTTTCCTACCAAAGTGGATAACTTCACATTTATCCACGTTATACTGCATCTGCCATGTATTTGCCCACTCACTCAACTTGTCTAAATCGCCTTGAAACCTCTTTGCATCTCCTCACAACTCACAATCCCACCTAGTTTCATGTCGTCAGCAAACTTGGAAATATTACATTTGGTTCCCTCATCCAAGTCATTGATATATATTGTGAATAGCTGGGGCCCAAGCACTGATCCCTGCGGTACCCCACTAGTCACCACCTGCCATCCCGAAAAAGACCCATTTATTCCTACTCTCTGTTTCCTGCCTGTTAACCAATTTTCAATCCATGCCAGTATATTAACCCCAATCCCATGTGCTTTAATTTTGCACACTAACCTCATATGTGGGACTTTATCAAAGGCCTTCTGAAAATCCAAATGCACCACATCCACTGGTTCTCCCTTATCTATTCTACCAGTTGCATCCTCAAAAAACTCCAGTAGATTTGTCAAACATGATTTCCCTTTCATAAATCCAGGTTGACTTTGTCTAATCCCGTTGATATTTTCTAAGTGTGCTGTTATCACATCCTTTATAATAGACTCTAGCATTTTCCCTGCTACTGATGTTAGGCTAACCGGTCTGTAGTTCCCTGTTTTCTCTCTCCCTCCTTTTTTAAATAGTGGGGCTATATTTGCCAACCTCCAACCTGCAGGAACTGTTCCATAATCTGTAGAATTTTGGATGACAACCAATGCATCCACTATTTTCATGGCTACCTCTTTTAGTACTCTGGGATGCAGATTATCAGGCCCTGGGGATTTATCGGCTTTCAGTCCCATTAATTTCTCCAGCATTATTTTTTTACTAATACTAATTTTCTTTAATTCCTCCTTCTCACTAGACCCTTGGTTCCCTAGCATTTCTGGGAAGTTATTTGTGTCCTCTTCCATGAAGACAGAACCAAAGTATTTGTTTAATTGCTCTGCCATTTCCTTGTTCCCGATTATAAATTCTCCCGTTTCTGACTGTAAGGGACCTACATTTGTCTTCACTAATCTTTTTCTTTTTACATACTTGTAGAAGCTTTTACAGTCCGCTTTTATGTTCCTTGCAAGTTTACTCTCATACTCTATTTTTCCCCTCTTAATCAATCTCTTGGTCCTTTTTTGCTGAACTCTAAACTGCTCCCAATATCTACTTTGAATAAGTGGAATTAACACTGAGCAGGACTTTTGCTCAAATCTTGGAAGATGCAGAGTTCAATGTCAATGTACTCTTTTACGTGCAGTTAGCACGCATAATCGCACACTTTCTGCTCGATCTTTATAGAAGTAATTTTATGACTTTGCACTCCCAGCAGGGAGCCTCGCCCATCAGCAAAGGGTATTGGAAATCCCGGTACGCAATCATGCTTCTGATGGGCGAAACTCCCTGCCAGAATTGCAGGGTCAGGAGATGAATCCTTATATGCCAGTATGAATTGTGTGGTCTACCTTCAGAGGGGGCTCGGCGAAGTCTTGCAGACAGCATTTTCTAGGCCTCACTCTTATATTAGTCCTTAATGTTTATACTGCACTGCAATGTAATTTCTAACTTTCTTATTTGAAAGCTGTTGACCTAGATTACTTTTATCATTATAGAGAGTCCAACATACATGGTGCACAAAGTGAGTTGACTTAAAGGATCCTCGAAGAAGAGCACATTCACTAAGCAGTTGCAGAAAATAGCAGATGCTCTGAAAATAGTGGAAGTCAGTGTATCTGTGCAAACGGTATAACAATGTATGACCGTTGATAAGCCACTTGAATACTTACTCAATCTGTGTGGTTACCTCTGAACAAGAGGATATTGATAGTATCTTTACTGTTCATGATGCAGGTGTACAAGTCAGGCGAGAAAGGAAAGGATGTGTGTGTAGAGTCTACAGCTGAACATGACTGGGACAGTGGTGAAGCGAGATCTGTTCTGGCTTCCACAGCTATTTCCATATTCCGCGCAGTGAAATAAATATAACTATTGACATAGCAACAGTGAGTCTGTGATGTAATTACATGATTAAATGTTTAATTTTTATAAATGGAAATTAAATTCATAATTTTAGAATGTTCTTATTATGTGCTTATTATTAACATTAATTGAACATTTGGAACAATATCAACAGTTGCAGTTAAAATATATACAGTAAGTTATATACAAAGTACAATGAATAATTAGACAAATATAGGGGTACATTTTGAACTTTAGCGCTCCTAGCGCACAGCTTCACACACTGGGAGTGCATGTTGGGAATTTGGGTATGTGCCCCCCAAATTTTCTGCCTATGATGGAAAGAAAATCACATCCAGCGAATGCCTGAATTTCCAATATGCTCTCTGCTGGGAGATCGAAAGAGGACAATTACCCAATGCATCTTTCAACACATGTGACACACATAGATGCACACCTACAAACATAGTGGATAGATGCATATGTTTAATGATTAAGAAACATACATGATGGAGAGAGAAACAGAGTTAACGTTTCCGGTCGGTGACTCTCTGCACAGATGCTGGTTGACCTGCTGAGTATTTCCAGCATTTTCTGTTTTTAACCCTGATGGAAGTGTCAAGTGAGGTGAGCTCAGCTCCCTTGGTCACCCTCTTTCTGGGTTGAATAGCCAGCTGATGTCCACTGGCCAAATAGATGGAGAAAGGCCATTAAGGCAGGTATTGGGAGGCTACCAGCACCCATGGAACTATCCCAACATGAGTCCCACCTTTAAGGAAAAGGGGATCAAGGAAAAGAAATCAGAGGGGGAAATAAAAATTTGACAAAAAATACAGGAGAAACATTTAAAAGCATTGATTTTTTTCTGTTCATAGAGTTTGTAAGGCAGGACGTAGTAAAAACATAAACACAACCTTTGCTGAAAAAGTGGCAGAGATGGGTTAAATTGATTGTTAAGCAAAATGTGTTTCTTGCGGTTTCTCGAACCTGCTCAGCAGAAGCGCTAGCACCGTAGTAATTGGTACAATCGGAGCACACGTCAGAAGCGACTTATTAACCAACTTCCTGCCCAGAACAGCGCAGCAAGATTGAAACCTGAACTAAAAGCGGGTGGAGACGTGGTGAGGACTATACCACTTCACAACAGGTGAAAACATTGTAGCAGAGGATTGCGACTGTCTCAACATCCAAGATAAACACTGAAGTTAAATAACAAGCCCAACCCAGTGGGAGTTTACACGCGCTTTCAGAAACACAATTGAAACCAAACTCTAATTTAACTGACAGGGCACGAATGGTTACTCCCTGAGAAGTGTCCAGGACTCTTTAAACAGCAGTGTGGCATGTAATGGTAATGGAAATCTTGCGCTGATGTCTGATACATTTTAGTGCAAAAACAATTGGCTAAAATAAAAACCGACACGGCAAGAGAGCCCCAGGTGGGCAGAGGAAACGCTTCAAGGACACCCTCAAAGCCTCCTTGAAAAAGTGCAACATCCCCACCGACACCTGGGAATCCCTGGCCCAAGACCGCACAAAGTGGAGGAGAAGCATCCGGGAAGGCGCCGAAAACTTCGAGTCTCTTCGCCGGGAGCAAGCGGAAGCCAAGCGCAAGCAGCGCAAGGAGCGCACGTCAACCCAAGCACCCCACCCACCTGCCCCTTCAACCACCATCTGCCCCACCTGTGACAGAGACTGTAGATCCCACATTGGACTCATCAGTCACCTGAGAACTCATTTTTAATGTGGAAGCAAGTCATCCTCGGTTCCGAGGGACTGCCTAAGAAGAAGAAAAGAAAATAAAAACAGAAATTGCTGGGAATACATAACATCAGCATGTGAAAAGAGAAAAGAAAGGTTAATATTTTGGGTGTAAACCACTTATCAGAACCAAAAAACCTAATGCAGTGAAGAATGCATTAACTCCATCGTAAAGGCATTGTACTCCATCAGGTTCAGATAGGCCTGCAGTGTATTTCCATCATTTTCTGTTTGCATTTCAGATTCCCAGTCTGTGGATTTTTCTAAATCTCCACAAATTAAATTCCCTATTCGATAATTAGGTACAAAGAGTAAAATTTTATGATTTAGCACACAGAGCTTTGCACAACAGGGGTTCGTATTGGGACTTCAGGCGCAGCCTAAGTCAGCACACCCGATATAAGGCCCGCATAATTAGTAACCTGAACATTGTGAAAACTGTGAATTGGGCATCCTGACCGTCACATCAGATCCGTAGTGTTCATTCTCCTCATGCAAAGCTCTGCGCCAGGAGAGCTAACTCGATATATTTCTCCCAATATATTTAACAAATGACAGATAGCTTTATTATGTTTTACGGTCACTTTATTTTTTTAACTTTTAGACTGATAACAGTCTGCGAAATATTAAAATATGCAATAATTGACACAGCATATAACATAATCAAAGTGATTCCGCGATTCACTGCTTCCTGCTGGGAACGCCGGATTGTGGAATCAGCCTTTTTTGAAGACTTCTTATCAGAAAGCCAAAATAAGTTTTGAGTAAATTTTGTTGGCAGGCTTAAGAATAGCATTATTGATTATTATATAGATGTAGGCATGTATGGCGTGTTATTTAGCAAATATTAATGAGGAAAATAACATTTGCAAAGTCTAAGATCACTCGGACTTGGAAGTCACCCTAACATCTCAGTTCTGGTTGAGATACTGAAGTAGTCTGTAAGTGTTATATCGCTTGAATATTGAGGATAACATCATAACCCCCTGTAACTAGGCTATGTCTGTGATGTCACTCTGGTTATCCCCAGCATGTTTATGAGTGGCTTCCTTATAAGTGACCTTTACTGAGTCATTTCTTTATACACAAGTGCATAGTTTACAGAATCTGTGGGTGTTATGAATTGTGCTAAAAGAAACAGCACTTTGACTTCAGGCCGAATTTCAATAATTCCTGTATTTTATCCTGTTCCACATTTGTAAAATTGTAAAAAGAAAACTTGCATTTATATAGCTTGTAAGGTTTCCAAAATTTGCAGATCCCCAAAACCTAAGGAAAAAGGACTTTGGAACTACCCCAGAGTGATAAAAATGCATTTGGGCCTAACATAAGGAATTTAAGACCAAAAACCAAGTTTTGGCATTTTAAAAACATGTCTGGGCCTGTAAAGGGAGAAAAGGCTGTGAAGGAAGTTTGGATCAACCTCTGTAAAAGCAGTTTGGGTATTGCAGTTAATTGCAATGTCTGGGGAACCGGGATGATCTCACTCAAAGCCCCAGCACGCATTAACATTTTGACAATAGACCCTAGGAGAAGACAGCCCCACCCAAAACAATAGGTCCCATCAAACCGATTACAAGGCCCATCAAGAAACATGCATAATACAGAGCACCCAGGACTAGGCTATAGATCAGCCTAGGAACCCAAAATACAAAACCCATCACCAGCAATCAGCCAAGAAAATCGACAGGAGGCAAACCATCCCAAAAACCCATTTGACACTTACAGAGCAGTTACTGGTAGCAGGCCCGCCAAATTCAGACAATGAACTGAACAGATTTGGTGGGTAGATAAGGCCATATTCAATGGGTCAGATTGAAGGCCTGTTAAAACCCAGTTAACGAGCTAGTAAATCGTTACCGATTTACGAGCCCGCCAGAACTAGACAATGAACTAAACAGATTTGGCGGGTAGATAAGGCCACTTCAATTCTGTATAATTGAAGGCCCACCAAGCACACACGAGGAGAAGCAGGAGAGAGAAGAAGGAAGGAGAGCCAGCGAGAAGAGGAGAGACCAAGAAGAAGAAGGCCCGAGCTGGAAGCGAGTCGGCATCGCTCACCACTCAGACACACCTGAGTCCAGCTCGCGAAAACACCACCTCAACAGACCTCCAACCACAGCCCCAACACAGCCACCCGGAGCAACAAGCAGCAACCAGTCACCGACGGCTCCATGAGGTCGACCGACACACCAACCAAGGCCTAAAGCCATCACGGAAACCAAAGGCCTCACAAAACCAACAACCGCGCATTACCCCCAACTGACCGGGTAATCGCAGGCCACAGCAACCAACAAAGACCAACTCCAGGGAAGAAAACCCGAAGAATCGCAAAGTTTCCACACTACAAACTACTCCTGACTTACCCCTGGGTAAGATTTTCCCCAAAGACTCTAAGCCCTACTGCTGAACTAAAGAAATTGGGTACTCACCAGATAAATCCATAACGACATCCTACCGCATCAGCGTCACTCGCGAAGACTGACCAGAGACCCAGGTGAAGTCCTCTACCGCGTACGGGGTACAGCAGATACTAACCGCCATAAACAGCGAACCCCAAAACCGCGATTTAGCCCAACTGTCAAAGGATTGGTGAGCATTATCCCTGGTCCTTCAAAACCTAACTTAGCTAGTAAAGTGGGGTTGGGAGGGGTGAAGTATTGTCTACTGTCATTTCCCTCGCTTGTACCGAAGTGTTCCCCACCTTTAGAGTGATAAGAGTGTTATTATTTGTGTCTTACCTTTTAATAAAGATTGAAGTTCTTTCATCAAACTCAGTTGTCTGCTGCACCTTTTGTATAACAACCCCCAAATAAGTCCAAGGTCTAGAACCAAGGGAGTGGGAGCGATTCGAACCGCTCAGAAATCAGAGGTAAAGCTGACACAAAAACACCCCCCCCTACAAGCTCCTTATCATGTCCTCAGGATTTCCCAAAGCAGTTTACAGCCAATGGACTACTTTTGAATTTACTGCTAGCATAGAATCATAGAATGGTTACAGCACAGAAGGAGGCCATTTGGCCCATCGAGCTCGTGCCAGCTCTCTGCAAGACCACTTCAGCTAGCCCCACTCCCCCAGCCTTTCCCCGAAGCCCTGCAAATTTTTTTTCCTTTAGGTACTTATCCAATTCCCTTTTGCAAGCCATGATTGAATCTCCACCACTCTCTGAGGCAGTGCATTCCGGAACCTAACCGCTCACTGCATTAAAAAGTTTTTCTTCATGTCGTCTTTGGTTCCTCTGTCAATCACCTTAAATCTGTGTCCTCTGGTTCACAACCCTACCGCCAATGGGAACAGTTTCTCTCTTATCTACTCTGTCTTGACCCCTCATGATTTTGAACACCACTATCAAATCTCCTCTCAACCTTCTCTGCTCTAAGGAGAACAACCCCAGCTTCTCCAGTCTATCCGCATAACTGAAATCCCTCATCCCTGGAACCATTCTTGTAAATCTTTTCTGCACCCTCTCTCAGGCCTTCACATCCTTCCTAAAGTGCGGTGCCCAGAATTGGACATAATATTCCAGTTAAGGTCGGACCAATGTATATAAAGGTTCATCATAACTTCCTTGCTTTTGTACTCTATGCCTCTATTTATTAAATTGAGAGGTCGCACAACACCAGGTTATAGTCCAACAGTTTTATTTGAAATCACAAGCTTTCGGAACTATCGCTCCTTCCTCAGGTGAAGTAAATTGGATACAGAATCGTCAGAGCATATATAGATGGAAAAAAAAGCATGTGTACTTTACAATTGCAGACCAATAAATTAAATCATCCTGACTATCTGCCGAGGTGTGATAAAGTTAATTAAGTCAGCCAGGAAGGTACCACATCAAAAGGCATAGCAAGATACAACTGAGACAATGAGGTGAAGTCGCAGGGGTTCTAACGTGTCAAAAGCTGCCGTATGTATGTAAAACGAAAAGCTTTAAAAAAAAATTTACTTTTTTACTGGGAAAATTTTTACTTTTTTACTGGGAATCACATCTGTGAACAAGCTAACGACGACTCGAGTCCGGATCACGTCATGTATCGTGACATAAACCCAAGATCCCGATTGAGACCGTCTTCATGAGTGCAGAACTTGGCTATCAGTTTCTGCTCGATGATTTTGCGTTGTCGTGTGTTTCTAAGGTTGCCTTGGAGAACGCTTACCCGCAGATCCGAGGCTGAATGTCCTTGACTGCTGAAGTGTTCCCCGACTGGGAGGGAACAATCCTGCCTGGCGATTGTTGCGCGGTGCTCGTTCATACGTTGTCTCAGTGTCTGCATGGTCTCGCCGATGTACCATGCCGCGGTGCATTCTTTCCTGCAACGTATGAGGTAGACAACGTTGGCCGAGTCACATGAGTATGTACCATGTACCTGGTGGGTAGTGTCCTCACGTGTGATGGTGGTATCTGTGTTGATGATCTGGCATGTCTTGCAGAGTTTGCCATGGCAGGGTTGTGTGGTGTCGTGGTCGCTGTTATCCTGAAAGCTGGGTAATTTGCTGCGAACGATGGTACTTCTGAGGTTAGGCGGCTGTTTGAAGGCAAGTAGTGGAGGCGTGGGGATGGCCTTAGCGAGGTGTTTGTCGTCATCGATGACATGTTGAAGGCTGCGAAGAACATGTCGTAGTTTCTCCGCTCCGGGGAAGTACTGGACGACGTAGGGTACCCTGTTGGTTGTGTCCCGTGTTTGCCTTCTGAGGAGGTCTATGCGATTTTTCGCTGTGGCCCGTCGGAACTGTCGATCGATGAGTCGAGCGTCATATCCCGTTCTTACGAGGGCGTTTTTCAGCGTCCGTAGGTGTCCATCGCGTTCCTCCTCGTCTGAGCAGATCCTGTGTATTCGCAGGGCTTGTCCATAGGGGATGGCTTCTTTAACATGGTTAGGGTGGAAGCTGGAGAAGTGGAGCATCGTGAGGTTGTCCGTGGGCTTGCGGTAGAGTGAAGTGCTGAGGTGTCCGTCTTTGATGGAGATTCGTGTGTCCAGGAATGAGACCGATTCTGAGGAGTAGTCCATGGTGAGTTTGATGGTGGGATGGAACTTGTTTATGTTATCGTGTAGTCTTTTCAGTGATCCTTCGCCATGGGTCCAAAGGAAGAAAATGTCGTCGATGTATCTGGTGTACAGCGTTGGCTGGAGGTCCTGTGCAGCGAAGAAGTCTTGCTCGAACTTGTGCATGAAGATGTTGGCGTATTGGGGTGCGAATTTGGTCCCCATGGCTGTTCCGTGTGTTTGGGTAAAAAAATGGTTGTCGAAGGTGAAGACATTGTGGTCAAGGATGAAGCGGATGAGTTGTAGGATGGCGTCTGGAGATTGGCTGTTGTTGATGTTGAGTACTGAGGCTGTTGCAGCGATGCCGTCATCGTGGGGGATACTGGTGTAGAGTGCCGATACGTCCATCGTGGCAAGGAGTGTTCCTGGTTCAACTGGTCCGTGGGTGCTGAGTTTCTGTAAGAAGTCTGTAGTGTCGCGACAGAAGCTGGGGGTTCCCTGTACGATGGGTTTCAGAATGCCCTCGACGTATCCAGAGAGGTTCTCACACAGACAGCAGACAGAGGGACTCGCAGTGCAGCAACCGAAGAAAAAAGAGTCAAACTGGACCCCTCCGGAGGGTCGCTGCCCCAAGCTTGACATGTATGCTCAAGCTGTCAGGAAATGCATCAACGCCAGATTCATCAGCCGCACTCACAAGACAGTCCAGAATGTCACCCGAGCACAACGCAACGCCATCCACGCTCTCAAGACCAACCGCAACATTGTCATCAAACCAGCGGACAAAGGAGGAGCCATCGTCATACAGAACAGAACGGACTATTGTAAAGAAGCATACCGACAACTGGACAACCAGGAACACTACAGACAGCTACCCGCAGATCCGACCAAAGAACACACCCGCCAACTCAATAGACTGATCAAGACCTTCGATCCAGACCTTCAAAACATCCTACGCGCTCTCATCCCACGTACTCCCCGCGTGGGAGACTTCTACTGCCTCCCAAAGATACACAAAGCCAACACACCCGGACGTCCTATCGTATCAGGCAATGGAACCCTGTGTGAGAACCTCTCTGGATACGTCGAGGGCATTCTGAAACCCATCGTACAGGGAACCCCCAGCTTCTGTCGCGACACTACAGACTTCTTACAGAAACTCAGCACCCACGGACCAGTTGAACCAGGAACACTCCTTGCCACGATGGACGTATCGGCACTCTACACCAGTATCCCCCACGATGACGGCATCGCTGCAACAGCCTCAGTACTCAACATCAACAACAGCCAATCTCCAGACGCCATCCTACAACTCATCCGCTTCATCCTTGACCACAATGTCTTCACCTTCGACAACCATTTTTTTACCCAAACACACGGAACAGCCATGGGGACCAAATTCGCACCCCAATACGCCAACATCTTCATGCACAAGTTCGAGCAAGACTTCTTCGCTGCACAGGACCTCCAGCCAACGCTGTACACCAGATACATCGACGACATTTTCTTCCTTTGGACCCATGGCGAAGGATCACTGAAAAGACTACACGATAACATAAACAAGTTCCATCCCACCATCAAACTCACCATGGACTACTCCTCAGAATCGGTCTCATTCCTGGACACACGAATCTCCATCAAAGACGGACACCTCAGCACTTCACTCTACCGCAAGCCCACGGACAACCTCACGATGCTCCACTTCTCCAGCTTCCACCCTAACCATGTTAAAGAAGCCATCCCCTATGGACAAGCCCTGCGAATACACAGGATCTGCTCAGACGAGGAGGAACGCGATGGACACCTACGGACGCTGAAAAACGCCCTCGTAAGAACGGGATATGACGCTCGACTCATCGATCGACAGTTCCGATGGGCCACAGCGAAAAATCGCATAGACCTCCTCAGAAGGCAAACACGGGACACAACCAACAGGGTACCCTACGTCGTCCAGTACTTCCCCGGAGCGGAGAAACTACGACATGTTCTTCGCAGCCTTCAACATGTCATCGATGACGACAAACACCTCGCTAAGGCCATCCCCACGCCTCCACTACTTGCCTTCAAACAGCCGCCTAACCTCAGAAGTACCATCGTTCGCAGCAAATTACCCAGCTTTCAGGATAACAGCGACCACGACACCACACAACCCTGCCATGGCAAACTCTGCAAGACATGCCAGATCATCAACACAGATACCACCATCACACGTGAGGACACTACCCACCAGGTACATGGTACATACTCATGTGACTCGGCCAACGTTGTCTACCTCATACGTTGCAGGAAAGAATGCACCGCGGCATGGTACATCGGCGAGACCATGCAGACACTGAGACAACGTATGAACGAGCACCGCGCAACAATCGCCAGGCAGGATTGTTCCCTCCCAGTCGGGGAACACTTCAGCAGTCAAGGACATTCAGCCTCGGATCTGCGGGTAAGCGTTCTCCAAGGCAACCTTAGAAACACACGACAACGCAAAATCATCGAGCAGAAACTGATAGCCAAGTTCTGCACTCATGAAGACGGTCTCAATCGGGATCTTGGGTTTATGTCACGATACATGACGTGATCCGGACTCGAGTCGTCGTTAGCTTGTTCACAGATGTGATTCCCAGTAAAAAAGTAAAAATTTTCCCAGTAAAAAAGTAAATTTTTTTTTAAAGCTTTTCGTTTTACATACATACGGCAGCTTTTGACACGTTAGAACCCCTTTATTAAGCCTAGGATCCCGTATGCTTCTTTAACCGCTTTCTCAACCTGCCCTGCCACCTTCAATGATTTGTGCACATATACCCCCAGGTCTCTTTGTTCATGCACCTCCTTTAGAATTGTACCCTTTAGTTTATATTGCCTCTCCTCGTTCTTCCTCACAAAATGTATCACTTCTGCGTTAAATTTCATCTGCCACGTGTCCGCCCATTCCACTAGCCTGTCTGTCCTCTTGAAGTTTATCACTATCCTCCTCACTGTTCACTATACTTCCAAGTTTTATGTCATCTGCAAATTTTGAAATTGTGCCTTGTACACCCAAGCTCAAGTCATTAATGTATATCAAGAAAAACAGTGGATATAGTACCGACCCCTGGGGAACACCACTGTGTACCTTCCTCCAGTCCGAAAAACAACCATTCACCACTACTCTCTGTTTCCTGTCACTTATCCAATTTCGTATCCATGCTGCCACTGTCCCTTTTAATCCATGGGCTTCAACTTTGCTGGCAAGCCTATTATGTGGCACTTTATCAAATGCCTTTTGGAAATCCATGTACACCTCATCAACCGCATTGCCCTCATCAACCCTCTCTGTTACCTCATCAAAAAACTCAATCAGGTTAGTTAAACACGATTTGCCTTTAACAAATCTGTGCTGGCTTTCCTTAATTAATCCACACTTGTCCAAGTGACTGTTAATTCTGTCCTGGATTATCATTTCTAAAAGCTTCCCCACTACTGAGGTTAAACTGACTGGCCTGCAGTTGCTGGGTTTATTGTTACAAGGGTGCAATATTTGTAATTCTCCAGTCCTCTGGCACCACCCCTCGTATCTAAGGAGGATTGGAAGATTATGGCCAGTACCTCCGCAATTTCCACCTTTACTTCCTTCAGCATCCTAGGATGCATCCCATCAAGTCCTGGTGACTTATCTACTTTAAGAACAGCCAGCCTTTCTAGTACCTCCTCTTTATCAATTTTTATCCCATCCAGTATCTCAACTACCTCCTCTTTCACTATGACTTTGGCAGCATCCTCTTCCTTGGTAAAGACAGAATCGGCCCCTTGGGCCAGTTTTGGTGAAAAAATGGCGGCCGCCTTGCTTCTGCCCTCTTCTGGCATGGAACGCGATGGCCACCATTTTGGGCAGGTCGGCAGCACTGCCGTTGCCTGCGCTCGCTGCAAATATATAATTAGTCAGATCATGAAGTCAATCAGTGTGCAACGTTGAATTGACACACAACCTGGTATTTTGGACGTCGCCGCTCCTTTTAACACCCTCTCCAAAGCACTCGTTCAGCTGTACGACGGACTCCCCACCAGCGCTTCTTAAAGGCACACACGCACCTTTGAGGTAAGTTTAGACTTTAGCTTTTGTACTGTTTTCTTTACATTTTATTTGAGTAGTGGCTTGGTGTAAGACATTTAAAAAGTTGTTAAAGTGTGAAGGGAGTGCAGGGAGTGCTGCTGGACATTTGCAAGGCTTTGGCTCTGAAAGGAAGGCTTCTGAGAAGACCACTTGCTCACAGTCCTGGGGGCTCTAGTTGCAGTCCCCCTTGGGCTGCAGCATGACATGGAGATGGAGCAGAGGCAGCAAAGGGGACAAGCAACTCGCAGAGGGAGGAGGAGGAGGAAGAAGAAGAAGAAGGAGAAGAGAAAGAAGCAGAAGAGAAAGGAGCAGAGGAGAAGGAAGCAAAAGAGGAAGAAGCAGAAGAGGAGGAAGTGGAGGGGAGGAGGCAACCCAGACAGCCCCTTTCTGGCTGGGATATCGTGGATTGAATCATCCGCCTGCAGTACCAGTGAACACAACCCCAATTCCCCTTTCAACATTTGTCCCACATCTTACCGTCCCTCTGTTACTGACTATCGCAGCATCCTCTTGGCCACGATGCTGAAATAAAAGCCACCACAAAGCAAACTTTCCAATCCAACTTTATCCATATATTTATCCAATATTACATCAAAAAATCAACTAATCACCCTTACGCATTCCCTTAGAGAGTGTCTTGTGTGTGCCTTTGCCTATCCTAGTCCTATAACGTAGTGCTACCCCAGTGGTTGCAGCATGGCTGCTGACTTTCAGTGAGGGAGACTGCAGATGGCCTTGCAGGATGACATTGAGGAGCTGGTGGCTGGGAGTGTCAAATCAAGTGATGGTGTTTCTTCTTCTTCTTCTTCACTCTCCTCTCCCTCTTCTTGGTCAACCACTGGCTAGGCAGGCTGGATTTCTTGCGTATTTGAAATGAGGAAGGCACAAGGGTAGGGTTGTGGTGAGGAAAGGGCGGGAAAGCAAGATGTGCATGCTTACACCATGTGCAGCTTGTAAATCAGAAGATATTGTGGAATGAGGGTGAAGTGAGATGTGAGAAGGAGCATAACGTATGAGGACACCGGCATCAAGTATTCTTTCAGCCCTGCTGCTGGCCAAGGGCTCAGCCATGGCCCTGCCATGAATGGCCAGCACCATCTCCTCCAAGGGGGTGAGGTGAAGCTAGGAATGTGAGGTGTGCCTCATGTTTGGTACAGATTGTTGGTAGGTGGGGGAGTTGTGCATTGAGCAGTGTGTGAGGCTACAGGTGCAGTTGGTAGGAGATGGCTTTTGAAGATGCATTCACTGACCGTGACCACTTATCTGAGATCATGAAACTTCTTTGGGCACTGAAGCTAGGTCGTGGGGGCGACACTGCTGGCAGTGATCGACTCGGCGATCTGGTCCCACATCCTTCTTTCTGGAGGGCCTACTGGCCCCCTGTGGGTAGAGGACCTCTCTACCAGTGTTCACCTCTGCACAAAGGCCTCGAGTGCTACATCTGGGACCCTGGATGCCCATTCCCTGGACATTTGATCCCTTTGGGTTAGTGCTGAAGCAGTTTTTAAAAATTTTCAGCACCAGAAGGCAGCTCACCTTTAAGAGGTGCAGACTGCATTTAAGAGGCGCAGGCTAGCTTTAAGTAACGCTAGCCTCAATCGAACATCGAGAACTTTGGCCCCCTGCTGAGTGCACAACCTGTCAGCAGCGCGTTCAGCGCTGGGCTGTGTGCTACAATCAGTATAATTAGCAGGCAGCACACATTGATGTGCTGCCTGAAGTCCTTTCAACGGGCGTGGGCATATCACGTATTGCGCTGCCCACGCCCATTTTTCTGCGTTATCAAATTTCACCCCCTTAGAATCTTACAGCACAGAAGGAGGCCATTCGGCTCATCGTGCCTGTGCCGCCTCTTTGAAAGAGCTATCCAATTAGTTCCACTCCCCGCTCTTTCTCCATAGCCCTGCAAATTTTTCCTTTTGAAGTATATATCAAATTCCATTTTGAAAGTTACTATTGAATCTGCTTCCACCATCCTTTCAGGTAGTGCGTTCCAGATCATAGCAACTCACTGTGTAAAAAAAATTCTCATCGCCCTTCTGGTTCTTTTGCCAATTATATTAAATCAGTGTCCTCTGGATATTGACCCACCTGCCAGTGGAAGCAGATTCTACTTAGTTATTTTATCAAAACCCCTCAAAATTTTGAACACCTCTATTAAATCTCCCCTTACCCTTCTCCGCTCTAAAGACAACAATACCAGTTTATCTCATCTCTCCACATAACTGAAGTCCCTCATCCCTGGAATCATTCTGGTAAATCTCCTCTGCACCTTCTCTATTTCCTTGACATCTCTCCTAAAGTATGGTGCCCAGAATTGGACACAATACTCTAGTTGAGGCCTAACCAGTGACTTATAAAGGTTTAGCATAACGAGGTCCCACAAACAGCAAATGGTGGTAGTGTTTGGGGGATGAATGTACTCCCTACTCTTCTTCAAATAGTGCATCCATCTGAGCTGGTAGGTAGTGTCTCAGTTTAAAGCCTCAATCAAAATATGGCACCTCAGTACTGCACTTAAATATTAGGTTAGATTATGGGGGTTGAATTTGTCACCCAGCATGTGTTCAAATCTGTAATGTGACTTGAATCCACAAACTTTAGACTCAGGCAAAAGTGCTACCAACAAAGTCAAGCTAATACTTGCAGCATCATTTTATCCGTAAAAAATGCATGCATGCAGGGATCGATCTGCTTTTGATGATTTCCATGTATATCTAGGTGAAGTGTACAAGTATGTCTGGGCTGACTAATTTTTAACACAAGACAGTCCAGAATGTCACCCGAGCACAACGCAACGCCATCCACGCACTCAAGACCAACCGCAACATCGTCATCAAACCAGCGGACAAAGGAGGAGCCATCGTCATACAGAACGGAACGGACTATTGCAAAGAAGCATACCGACAACTGGACAACCAGGAACACTACAGACAGCTACCCGCAGATCCGACCAAAGAACACACCCGCCAACTCAATAGACTGATCAAGACCTTCGATCCAGACCTTCAAAACATCCTACGCGCTCTCATCCCACGTACTCCCCGCGTAGGAGACTTTTACTGCCTCCCAAAGATACACAAAGCCAACACACCCGGACGTCCTATCGTATCAGGCAACGGAACCCTGTGTGAGAACCTCTCTGGGTACGTCGAGGGCATCCTGAAACCCATCGTACAGGGAACCCCCAGCTTCTGTCGCGACACTACAGACTTCTTGCAGAAACTCAGCACCCATGGACCAGTTGAACCAGGAACACTCCTCGTCACAATGGACGTATCGGCACTCTACACCAATATCCCTCACAATGACGGCATCGCTGCGACAGCCTCAGTACTCAACACCAACAACAGCCAATCTCCGGACGCCATCCTACAACTCATCCGCTTCATCCTTGACCACAATGTCTTCACCTTCGACAACCATTTTTTCACCCAAACACACGGAACAGCCATGGGGACCAAATTCGCACCCCAATACGCCAACATCTTCATGCACAAGTTCGAGCAAGACTTCTTCGCTGCACAGGACCTCCAACCAACGCTGTACACCAGATACATCGATGACATCTTCTTCCTTTGGACCCACGGCGAAGGATCACTGAAAGGACTACACGATAGCATCAACAGGTTCCATCCCACCATCAAACTCACCATGGACTACTCCTCAGAATCGGTTTCATTCTTGGACACACGAATCTCCATCAAAGACGGACGCCTCAGCACTTCACTCTACCGCAAGCCCACAGACAACCTCACGATGCTCCACTTCTCCAGCTTCCACCCTAACCACGTTAAAGAAGCCATCCCCTATGGACAAGCCCTGCGAATACACAGGATCTGCTCAGACGAGGAGGAACGCGATGGACACCTACGGACACTGAAAGACGCCCTCGTAAGAACGGGATATGACGCTCGACTCGTCGATCGACAGTTCCGACGGGCCACAGCGAAAAACCGCATAGACCTCCTCAGAAGACGAACACGGGACACAACCAACAGAGTACCCTACCTCGTCCAGTACTTCCCCGGAGCGGAAAAACTACGCCATGTTCTTCGCAGCCTTCAACATGTCATCGATGACGACGAACACCTTGCTAAGGCCATCCCCACGCCTCCACTACTCGCCTTCAAGCAGCCGCCTAACCTCAAAAGTACCATCGTTCGCAGCAGATTACCCATCTTTCAGGAGAACAGCAACCAAGACACCACACAACCCTGCCACGGCAACCTCTGCAAGACATGCCAAATCATGGACACAGATACCATCATTACACGTGAGGACACTACCCACCAGGTACACGGTACATACTCATGTGACTCGGCCAACGTTGTCTACCTGATACATTGCAGTAAAGGATGCTCCAGAGCATGGTACATCGGCGAGACCATGCAGACACTGAGACAACGTATGAACGGACACCGCGCACCAATCGCCAGGCAGGAGGGTTGCCTCCCAGTCGGGGAACACTTCAGCAGCCAGGGGCATTCAGCCTCGGATCTGCGGGTAAGCGTTCTCCAAGGCGGCCTTCGAGATACACGACAGCGCAAAATCATAGAGCAGAAACTGATAGCCAAGTTCCGCACTCATGAGGATGGCCTCAATCGCGATATCGGGTTCATGTCACGATACAGAACGTGACTTGACATCATGGCCGGTCTTCCCAGGTGTTTTTTTTTTAAAAGTCTAACACAAGAACACAAATTGACAGGATATGCAGCCAGCAGGTGGTTTGACACGTTGGACCCCCTGGGACACATCTCATTGTCTTGGCTATGCTCTTTGTTGTAGGGAATAATGTGTAATTTTTAATACACAAACTAGATTTTAAATGTCACAGAACGGGCACAATGACCTTAAAGGGAGAAACTTCTTGTAAATTCAACATGCATTGGAGACTGATTAAAATATAAACAATTATTGGTTTGTATGGCATTTGCAACCAAGTAGGAATCATTAGCAGTAAGTCCATGAGCTGTAAGTACTTCCAGATTAATGCACGTGTTTATATATTTTCCCTGTCAAATGCTTCATTACAAAGTAAATGCACTTTTCATCTGTTACACTTTCATCTTATCCCAAATATTAAAAAAGGATAGATATTCTTTACTTACTATTCTCTCTGCACTTGTTGAAACTTCTCCCCACCCCATTAATAAACAACCAAACTGGCAAAAATACAAGTATTTGTTCCAACAAAACAATCCTGAATTGATATGTTGTCTCAACTCACCTACTCCCTGTTTACTGTGTTTTACCCAAACTCCAAACAAACCTCTGAACTTATTTGTTATAAAAACTTTAGCAGCAGCTGATTGGCTGGCCCAAGTTCCTTATTGGGAGATGCTGCCATTCCATTCACTGATGTTCTTCTTCCTGTCAGTTCCAACTGCAGTTCCTACCTGATATTATGTTTCATTCTGGGACTGAAATCTGTGCTGCAAGTGAAACTCCTGGTCTTACAATGGCCTGTGTGCGGATGCCTCCTATCGGGAAAAAATCTACACCCTCACCTGAGGGCTTCCGAGGTGCGGCCATTTCCGCTCCTGGGCCTCTCCACAGTCACAATGCGCAGGGCCCAGGTATCCCAGGGGCACATGTGGTTCGCAAGCGTCCCTGGGATCACGTGGGCCAGGCGAGCCAATGGGAGAAGGGAATCTCCCTTCATATTTTTGACAGATAGAACTGTCTAAAGTATGAATGGAGATCACCCCAAAAACACATCAAATCATTAAATACATTTTTAAAAAACCATCACATTTTAAAAATGAGTTAAAATTACATTAAATTAAATATTTTAAACAAAAATTTAATTTTTTGAAAAAATAATTACAGTTTTTTTACGGGGCTAAAAATAAACTTACCTTTTTTAAAAGTATTTTAAAATTATAAATGAGTGAAAAAAAATATTTTTTAAACTTTTTTAAACTCTTATGCTGGTAAAAGCAAGCCTTACGCCTGCTTTTACCAGGCGTAAGATTTTTAAGGGATTTCAGCGGGCGGAGGTTCTGCAGAAAGCGAACACTCCTACCCGCAGAGGCCCTTCTCCAGGGCAGGCGTGCGATCTGTCAAGAGCATTCTTGACAGATCGGAAATGCCGGTTTTCAGCACATGCGCTTCGCATGCCTGAAACCGGCATTTCCGATGTCCCTATGGGTGTGTACACAGCTCGTACACACCCGTAGCCATCGGAAAATACGGGCCAATAAATCAGATATTCCTGCCTTCAGCCACAAAGTCCGATCCTGGAACAAAGCAGGGATGTCAGGTAGGAGCTGTAGTCGGGACTGGCAGAGAGAACATCAAGGAGGGAGAGAGTCTCTATGAATTGGGGGAAGGAGGTTAGAGGAATAGAGTGTCTCTGTGAACTGTGGGGGGGCTTGGAGAATGAATGGCCCAGAAATTCGGGACCACCCATTTCTGAGCGCACGGTGGGTGCACAGGATATATACCCTGCACCAGGATGGTGAGATCTAAGGCTCCTCAGGTATTGGGCTTCAGGCCTCATTATAATGGAACCGGTGTGGCGCAACAGCTTGCCATCAAAGAGTAGTGAAAAATCGCACCGCTACTAGTGTCACAGCGGCTCTCAGGTAAGTGGGTCCGGGGTGGCGATGAGGCAACAAGGGACTGGTGGTCCAGGATCATTTTTTTAAACAATAAATATAATATAAAAGAAAACCATTGTAAAATAAGCCTGATAAGGGCCCTAGATAAATGAAAGATAAATAGCAAAGTCCTCGTATAAATGCTGATCAGCTCGAAAATAGCACCAAATGCCATTAAAAATAGTGGCTTCTTTCTGTTTAAATGGTCTCCTATTAACTTTACTAAAAAAAAGTTCCTCCCATAATATTGCACACAGGAAGTCAAGATTAAGTGAGGTCTTCAGGTGAAGCAATGTTAGAAGATGGTGATAATTGGGCCAGGGCATGCAGATGTAATTCAGCCCCCATTTTAAAGTCATGCATTCTGTACTTACTTTTATATTTCCATTATAAATTTCTATGTCTACATTTATAATGAAAATCTAAAAATAAGTACAGAATGTATGACTGGTAAACACTCTCGCCCAAGTCATTTACAACTGCACTTTCAAACTCCCAGCTACCCAGCCTTTGGCCTTCCATTCACAATACTTCTGCAGTTGTTGATTTGCTCAACCGCACCCTCACCTTCACCTCTGATGCCTTTGGGCCCAGCAAAACCTTTACTCTCTCCCACCCTGATTGTTCCCCCTGGTATGGCCCCCATCTTCGCTCCCTCAAGTCCAAGGGCACAGACTTGAGTGTATCTGACACACAACTGGTTTAGCCATCCATCACTAGATCTGGCTGGACCACATCAAGTACTATCGGGCCTAACTCTCATGTGCCAAAACCACGCACTACTCCAGAAGTATTGTGGAGAGCAAAGATAAGAATATAAGAAATAGGAGCAGGAGTAGGCCATACGGCCCCTCGAGCCTGCTCCATTCAATAAGATCATGGCTGATCATCCACCTCAACTCCACTTTTCCGCTCGATCTCCATATCCCTTGATTCACCTAGATTCCAAAAATCTATCTCAGCCTTGAATATACTCAAAGCCTCAGCATCCACAGTCCTCTGTGGCAGAGAATTCCAAAGATTCATAACCCTCTGAGTGAAGAAATTCCTCCTCATCTCAGTCTTAAATGGCTGACCCCTTATCCTGAGACTATTCCCCCTAGTTCTAGACACTCCAGCCAGGGGAAACAACCTCTCAGCATCTACCCTGTCAATCCCCTTCAGAATCTTGTACGTTTCAATGATATCACCTCTCATTCTTTTAAACTCCAGAGAGTATAGCCCATTCTACACAATCTCTCATCATAGGACAGCCCTCTCATCCCAGGAATCAATCTAGTGAACCTTCGTTGCATCTCCTCCAAGGTAAGTATATCCTTCCTTAGATAAGGCGACCAAAACTGTGGACAGTACTCCAGGTGTGGTCTCACCAAGGCCCTGTACAATTGTAGCAAGACTTCTTTACTCTTATACTCCAACCCCCTTGCAATAAAGGCCAACATGCCATTTGCCTTCCTTATTGCTTGCTGTACCTGTATGCTAGCTTTCTGTGTTTCTTGCACAAAGACAGCCAAATCTCACTGAACACCAACATTTAAAAGTTTCTCATCATTTAAAAAATATTCTGTTTTTCTATTCATCCTACCAAAATGAATAACCTCACATTTCCCTACATTATACTCCATCTGCCACCTTACTGCCCACTCACTTAGTCTATCTATATCCCTTTGCAGACTCTTTGTGTTCTCCTCACAGCTTACTGTCCCACCTAGCTTTGTATCATCAGCAAAATTGGATACATTACACTCGGTCCCTTCATCTAGGTCATTAATATAGATTGTAAATAGCTGAGGCCCCAACATTGATCCTTGCGGCACCCACTAGTTACAGCCTGCCAACCTGAAAAAGACCCGTTTATCCCTACTCTCGGTTTTCTGTCCATTAACCAATCCTCTATCCATGCTACTATATTACCCCCAACCCCATGAGCCCTTATCTTGTGTAATAACCTTATATGTGGCACCTTATCGAATGCCTTTTGGAAATCCAAATATATTACATCCACTGGTTCCCCTTTATCTACCCTATTAGTTACATCCTCAAAAAACTCTAATAAATTTGTCAAACACGATTTACCTTTCATAAGATAACCCCCTCTCACCTCCCCTTTAAAAGCTTCATTGTCTACCACCTCCACAACGAGTTTCTCACCGAAGTATCATGGATTGCAGTGGTTCAAGAAGGCAGCTCACCACCACCTTCGCAAGAGCAGTTAGGGATGGGCAATAAATGCTGGCCTTGCCAGCGACGCCCACATCCTGTGAATGAATTTTAAAAAATCCGCCCTCCTTTTCTCTAGACTGAGCAACTTCTTATCCTCTGTGATTTCTAGCTCCCCTTGCTGAATTCACTGCCCTCCTGTCCTCCCTAAGCCTCTCTTTCCATATAAACTCCCCTTGACTTTGCCATTTCCTATGGCACCCCTACTGCTATAGTCTCGATCACAGACAAGACAACCTCCAATTACTTCCTTGTATCACTCATCACCCACACCCCTCTTATAACATCGCTTCCTTCTGCATCTACCTCCAGAAAAAAATTCTTCCCCAATTCACTTGCAATTGCACTTTCAGAATCCCAACTGCCTAGCCTTTGGCCCTCCATTCGCCACACTACTTCTGCAACTGTCAATTTTCTCAACCATTCCCTCACCTCAACCTTTGATTCCATTGTCCCAGTAAACCTATCGCAGTTGTTCCCCTTATCTTCACTCCCTCAAGTCCAAGGGGCGCACAAATGAGCGTAGCTGGCGCACAACTGGTTTAGCCATCCCTCACCAGGGAACCGCACCTCAGGAAGGATATATTAGTCTCGGAGTGGGTACAGTGCAGATTCACCAGAATGATACTGGGGCTTAAAGGGTAAAATTATGAGGACAGGTTGCATAAACTAGGTTTATATTCCTTGAGTTTAGAAGGTTGAGGGGTGATCTAATTGAGGTGTTTAAAATGATAAAAGGATTCAATCGGGCAGATACAGAAAAACTTTTTCCTCTGGTGGGGAATCCAGAACAAGGGGGCACAATCTTAAAATTAAAGCTAGGTCATTTAGGAGTGAAATCAGGAAGCACTTTTTCACACAAAGGGTTGTGGAAATCTGGAACTCTCAGTTGTGGATGCTGGGTCAATTGAAATTTTCAAGACTAAGATCGATAGATTTTTATTAGGTGAAGGTATCAGGGGATATGGAGCAAAGGCGGGTAAATGGAGTTGAGGTACAGATCATCCATGATCTGATTGAATGGCTGAATAAGCTCGAGAGCCTGAATGGCCTACTTCTGCTCCCATGTACCCGTGTTCCTATGTAGATCTGGTTGTACCATTTCAAGCACTATCACGCCTCACTCTCCTCTGCCAAAACCATCCAATACTCCAGGATCATTCTGTAGAGCAAAAATAACCCCAGCTTCTTTTGTCCATTACCAATCGTATCCTTAAACTCCTCTTTCCTGTCTCCTCTACCCTCATCTCCAGCAAGTTCAACTTGTGCAACTGCTCATGGACTTCTTTGTCACTAAAATTGAGATAATCGATTCAGCTGCCTCTTCTCCTCAAACCCCCTCCTCAGCCTCCTTGACCTCTCTGCAGCCTTTGACGAGGTCGACCACACCATCTTCCTCCAGCGTCTCTCCTCCATTGTCCAGCTCAGTTGGATAGCCCTCGCTTGGTTTCACTCTTACCTATCTGATCATTGCCACAACATCTCCAGAAATGCCTTCTCTTTTCATCCCTGCACCATTACCTCCAAAGCCAACAAGGATCTATCCTTGGCCCCCTTCCTTTCTCATATACATGCTCCCTCTTGGTGACATCATCCACAGACATGGGATCAGCTTCTACATGTACGTTAATGAAACCCAACTCCACCACTTTGCTCAACCCCTCTACTGCTCATGTGTTTTCAGACTGCTTGTCTGACATTTTGAATGAGCCAGTTTGCTCCAACTAAATAATGGAAGACCAAAGTCAACATCTTCGGCGCCCTCCACATCGTACTTTTGACATTAATTTCATTCCCCCCCCCCACTCCCTGGCCACTGTCTCAGGCTGAACCTGACTGTTTGAAACCTCAGCATCCTATTTGACCCTGAGCTGAGTTTCTTACCCCATATCCTTGCCATCAAAAAGACCGCCAATTTTCACTTCTATTACATCACCTGCTTGCACCCCTACTTCAGCCCATCTGCTGCTGAAAACCCCATTCATGCCTTTGTTGCCTCCAGACTTGACCATTCCAATCCTCGCTGGCCTCTCATCCACCATAAACTTCAATTCAGCTAAATTCATCACTCCTGTGCTCACTGACCTACATTGGTTCTTGGTCCCCCAACAATTCAGATTTAAAATTCTGATCCTCGTGGTTAAATCCCTTTACGGTCTCGCCTCTCCTTATCCCCTCCATTCCTACAACCCCCCCACCTCCAATCGGTCTGCCGATTCTGGTCTCTTGTGCATCCTACACTTCATTTCTCCAGACCATTGACAGCTATGCCTTCAGCTACTTCGGCCCCATGCTGTGGAATTGTCTCGCTAAGCTCCTCTGCCTCTCCACCTCCCCCTCCTCCCTTAAGGTCCTCCTCAAACCCACCTCTTTGACCAAGCTTTTAGTCACCTCGCCTAATATCACCTTCTTTTGGTTCAACATCCATTGTGTCTGATTATGCCTGTGTGAAGTTTTCTATGTTAAAGGTGCTAAACAAATGCAAGTTATTATAAATAACAATTTGGAAATAAACTGCAGCATTTGGTGGGAAGAGCTTAAGTGATATTTTATATATGTCACAATACTGTGCATGAGAGGAAGCTGGAGCTGCCTGCCTGCAATCTTGGTTACATTGAGGGAAGGGATATATGCTTCGGCTGTGATGCCTTAGATGCGGGTCTCACTTGCACTGAGGAGTTGCTGATCTGATTCCATAGTTGCACTACAACTTTAGTGTTGCAGTGAGGTGAAAACTACTTTGCTGCAACACTATAACTTTAGGATGTAAGCACCACTAATGAAACTTAAACTTCCCTTTTCTGCACTTGTGGCTTAACTGCCTTGTTATTTCTGGAATCCCTTTGCAGAAGGAAAGTACAGTCTAAAACATCAGTATGAAATTGTTGTGTACAGGCTGACCTTTCTCACATTTTATCCCCCATTCTGATTTTATTGTCTATCTGGTTTATGTTGTAAAAGTATGGATTTGTCTAGTGTTCTCACTTACTGCTTCAGTACATTAATCTCATCCTCTAAGTTTGACCAACATTGCTCCAAAGCAAAAAATATTGCTTTATCTGGACTAGAATCAATTTTGTTTAGTGCTACATAGGTTGTTTAAGTTTCTTGACATTACTTCCCACTTCAGCCATTAACTGCAGCATGATAGTCAGATACAGATATTATTATAATGGCTCTTCGCTCGGCTGTGTGAATTTCGCTGTTTAAAAAAAATGAAGTTAAGTCAGTTTGTTCATCTCCACCCTTACCTCAGCCTCCTGTCGTAAACACCCTTATCTACACCTTCACTAACTCTAGACTCAAATTCTCCTGTCCTGCACCCTCACATAAATTCCATGTCATAGTAAGTGTCAGCTGTGGCTCAGTGGGTAGCACACTCGCCTCTGAGTCAGAAGGTTGTGGGTTCAAGTCCCACTCCATGAAGCTAGGCTGACACTCCAGTGCAGTGCTGAGGGTGCCGTTTTTCAGATCAGATGAGATGTTGAACTGAGGCCCAGTCTGCTCTCTCAGGTGGGCGTAAAAGATCTCATGGCACTATTTCAAAGAAGAGCAGGGAGTTATCCCCATTGTCCTGGCAAATATTTATCCCTCAACCAACATAACAAAAACAGATTATCTGGTCATTATCACATTATGGGACCTTGCTGTGTGTAAATTGGCTGCGACATTACAACCGTGACTCCACTTCAAAAGTGCTGAGACGTGCGGTGGTCGTGAAAGGCGCTATATAAATTCAAGTCTTTCTTTCATACAGAACTCTGTCGCCCGCTTCCTGTCCCTGCTCACCTTACACTGGTTCCCTGCCCCCAACCACATTGAATTCAAAATACTAATCAGCTCCTTCTACAATTTGCCCACCCCACCTCTGAAACCTCTCCAGCCCTATACACTTTTGCTCTCCAGTCTTGTGTACATCCCTTTCATCGCTCCCCCTTGAGTGGCATTTCACTACATTAAAGGCTCTATTTAAATGTAAATTGTGGTTGCTGATGATATGACAATGCAATCCAGCATCCCATTTTCAGTTCTGACGAAGGGTCATCAACCTGAAACGTTAACTCTGTTTCTCTCTCCACAGATGCTGCCTGACCTGCTGAGTATTTCCAGCATTTTCTGTTTTTATCCCATTTTCTTTGTTTATTGTCACACTGCTTAGACATGGTGAGCACAAAGTCAATGAACACCCCTAGATCTCTTTCAGCTTTCCCCATGGATTACAAGTGCCTCCTAGCTTTACTTCCAATATATGCAGTATCTTACACTTCTCTATATAGAACTTAATTTACCACCACCCAGATATAAAGCCTGTTGTGCTCTCTTTGTAAGATCTTGGCTGCCTTCTCTGAGTCCAGAATCCTCTCCAGCTTGGTGTTACAGGTATCTGTGAATTTAACTACTATGTATTGACAATTCATTGACATATACCTGGAACAGGATGGATCTCAGGATTGACCTGTGGGACACCACCCAGTACCTCTCTCCCATTATGACTATACTCTGCTTCCTCCCCTTTTAGCCAGCTACTAATCCATATCCATGTCTTATCCCTGATACCCACTGACAGTTAATAAATGAATCTCTCAAGCAGTACTTTATAAAAGGCCCTTTTGAAGTTTTAACTACAGTAAGGATGCCAGTTACCCTTCAGTGCCTCATCCAATGGGCATTCTTTACCTATGAGGTAAGCAGCAAATATTGCCAAGCTACTTGACCATGTGGGGCATCACAACCAAGCTGGACCCTGTCCTGATCTGACATCGGCACACAAGCACTTTCCAGCATGGATCATTTGAAAGTGATCAGGAGTGGATTCCTGTCTAATTTTCCCACTCGCTAATCCAGCAACTCTTGATTGCCCTATCACTCCCCTGACTGAGATCAACTAACTCATTACAGACCAGGAATTCAATTTTCAACCTTTTTGGTCTGTGTGGCTCAGTATCATGCCACCCTAAATTCCACTTTCTAATATGGAAAATAGTGGAACAATCTCTGATTGTAAAAAAGTTAATTTATTGAGGCGTATTCTGTAAACTGATAGAAAATTACTACAAAACTACACCTTCTTACCACAATATTTGTACATGTTTCTCATCAGAGGTCAGTGATAACAAGGGAAATAAGTATAAAATTATTAAATATTACAGTCAACAAAAGTGAGTACTTAATATGTACTCCAGGGTGGATCACTGAGATTGGTGCACTTTATCAGCGAGTGCAAAAGTACAGTTTTATTTAATATGTCGTCTTTAAAGTATCTGGCATCGTGGTGGCATGCAGTTCAAATTAAATACAACTTGTAACACAAAATAAGATTGTCAGCCATCTTTCCATAGTGATCAAACACCAAAATGTCAAAATATTTAGAACTGTTAAAAGTCTATGATAGACAATCCTGAAATGAGTTCCTCCTCTCAGTTATATTTTTTGTTAGCGTTCCTGACGGAATCCGTTACTTCAGTAGAAATGAATCAGAGCCACACTGATAAGGATACAACAGCACAAGTGGACACGGCCAAAAAAGACCCATGTGCCATGATCAACACAGCCAGATTGAAAGCATTTAGGTGACAGCTTCTTTAGTATTTGTTGAAAAATTGGAGAGTCAAAATGATTTAAATTACCGTACCAGTCTAATGGAAGTCAGGCTATCACACATTTATTTAGGTCTATGATCCTCCTCCTGGTTTGTTTTTTTATGTAGCTGACAGCAGTCCTCACTCCGCATTCAAACACTTCTTGCACCCCTCTGTTAGTAATTGCTGAACACTCCAGGTAACCTCGTGCTCTGATATCTCTTGCCAACCTCTTCCCATCAACAGATGTGATGGTGCGAAAAGTGCCGATGTCACGCTGGTCTATTTGTGTGGCAACGACCAATACTGGAGTCTTTGGTAAGAAACTTCTGACTTCTGGCATCCATTTATTCCTAACGTTCAAGTAGGACATCGGGTTTGCCACAGAGTAGCAAATTAGCACCACATCAGCCTGCTGGTAAGAAAGAGGGCGAATTCCTTGAAATGAATCATTTCCTGATGTGTCCCAGAGTCCAAGGCTGATTTGAGTTCCATCCATAAACACATCTACTCCAGTATTGTCATAAACTGTGGGCTTGTAGATATCTGGGAAAGTCTCTGATGTAAATCTCACCAGTAATGCGGTTTTCCCCACCTTTACATCACCCACGAGAACACATTTTATGGAGCTCATGTTGCCTTCAAGTCTCTATGCAAACAGCTTTGCACAAGTCTTTTCAATCTCTCAAAGCAGGAGTAAAATTCTTCGAAGAAATACTCTTCCTTTTCAATACAGCAGTTCACTATAAAAGGATGTTCTTACAGAAAGTTCCACCAAAGCTTTCTTTCACCTGTGAAACAAGAAAGAAACATTTAGCGATTAAAAAGTTCTGGTGAAGTGTCATACTCAAAAGATTAACTAATGTTTTTCTTTCAGATGCTGACCTATCACTGTTTATTCGCAACTTTTTACTTCAGAAGTAACAATTGGTTGACACGAAAGTTTGGTTTAAAGAGCCTGGAGATTGTAGGAGGAAGGGAAGGAATTCCACAGTCGTGGGAAAGAATAGTCAGAGCAGAAAACTGGCCGATGAATCCTGACTTTAAATACAGATAAAATGAAGACAGTAACATAATTAATACTAATATGGAGTGAAGAATTCCTCTGTGTGCTAACTGTAGCAAAATTTTAAGCCTGTCTACAGAGAATGAGCTTACAGTTTCACTACACATAGTGCACAGAGGAAACCTTCCCCTATGCTTTTCTTTATATTGTCACTCTTTCAAGAAGTTTTACAGAAATCTGTGAAAATTAAGAGGAAAATCATGTTAGCATTTTAACACATTTAAATTAATTGTTGTTGCAGCTTTTACCTCTAATAAACCACTCAACGTTGTCATTAATTTCCACCACAGGCTTTGCGAATAGATTTTCATATAGCTAGTACTCTTCTGTTACTGTATTGTACTTCTCACACTTCAGTTCTGTAGCTCTCACTTCTATATATATATATATATATTGCTCTTCCTTCCTGGTAAGCTGGAGAACAGACGTGACAGCTGTGCTCCGAGCAGTTCTTGAAACATTCCGGTGACGTACCCAATTCTAAAGGAAATGGACTAACATACTTCCTTCTAAATTCAGGCTAATTGTTTTACTTTGCACAGAAAAGATACATCACAAGCAGGATCTTCTGCAACCTTTTCCTGGTAATGTGGTGGATGGGAATGGAAATTTGGGGCAAGTCCCATTTTACTGGCAAGGGGTCCTGGTGCATTTTCTGGTGACCAGGATGAGGAGCATTGAAAACACCCACCAAGAAGAATCCCTTTATCAGACACGTCTGGAAGAAGAGGAGGAGCTATAGAGGGTGGCAGGCATGTCTGTGAAGGAATAAGCCATATAACCTATTCAGAAAAATACACTATCTTATGAAAGAATTCTGGCCTTATTAAAACATGACAAACTGGGTTTGGAAATTTAGAAACCTAACTATGAAATATCTATGAAAGCATTCTGGCTATTGAGATAAGACAGTTGTTGACCCTGAACAAATAACCTTATTGAAACAGAAGGTTAAGGGCTCCGACAGGCTGAACTTTTTGGAACGAAACAATGGTTCACCATGGATAAGGTGTTTTAATTTACACTTTGTAAAGAAGCACATAAAGTAAGGAACATCTGCCCTCGTAAAGATGACATAAAGTAAGGAACACCTGCCGTAACACCGTTTTTTATATGGCAAACTTAGAACACCTAGAGATGAGACACGAGTCTGGCTGAGCTGGCAGTAAGAATTGCAGAGGTCAGCAGAAAAATGACTAGAGATAATTAGCTTGCATCAGCAGAAAACCTTAAAGGAAATACCACTGGATAAGGGTATAAATATTGAACTCTCAAATGGGATAGTAGACTCGCTTTAATCGGGCAAAGCGATTCTCAGCTTCAGAGGCGGCTCTGTAAGTCTCCAACTCTTTGTACCTCGGGGATCAAAGGTATTTGATTTTGGTGGATATCCTGTAGACTTTAAGAACTGTAAAACTGTAGCGAAGTTAAGATTTGAAAGTAAGGTTCTCTGATAATAAGATCGTAAGCTTTCTCTTTTTGGAACTGTTAATGTTGCAATTGACTCACCAACTGTAAATAACATGTCGGTTCTTTAATAAATCTATATATTTTTAGAATAGTCTCACATAAAACTTCTGTATCAAAAACTCGTGAACTCAATCTCTGTACACTCTTTGGTGAGGAGTTGCAGAATTCTGGGGGAGTTTTCCGGACCCTCATAATATCCGGAACGTTACAGTCTAGCTAAACTTATTAAAAGTGCTATCTGGAGGACGGTAACATTCTCGGGCCTGTTTCTTTCCTTTAGGGAGAGATAGTCCGGACCTTTAGACCCAATTAAGCGTCTTTAGGATTCAGCTACCTCAAACTTTAGTTGAAAGCGAACGTCTGAGAGATACGCCTGATCTGGGGTAGCCCTAAAGGGGCTAGGACTAGTAATAATCCCTTCATGTCAAGCTGCATAAGAGATGCTCTGTGCCCACCAATGTTCCCTTTAGGCTGCGCAGCCATCGGGAGCTCCTGTGCAGGCCGCTTGCCGGCTTCACAATAGGAAAAACCGCACATGCACAGGAATTTGAATGGGCTGCGCAGCCCGTTAAAGGGACCGTGCACCTTCCAAAAAATTAAAGGGAACATTGGTGCCCACCCTTCAAATTTGACTTACACACAGTTTTCTTCTCCTACCACGAGTCCTTAGATTTAATTAAATTTATAGCTGAAGTTATGCTAATAAGTTGACAGTAAAATTGGGCGCAATCCCCCTCCCAATTAGTCACTGCAGAATAAATTATGCCAAAAGAAGAAATCCTAAATCCTTGCATATCCACTAAGAGTTAATCTGCTGTTGTACTTTACTGCCATGGATATCTGTTTACCTACAGAACAACAGTCACTGCACTTCAAAGTAATTTATTGTATGTTCTTTAGGATATTTCTGAGACAAGTGAAAAGGCACTGTGGCAATACTAGACTTTTTTGCTAAACTACTGCCAGAGTTAATTTTGTCTGCATTCCTTATGACTTGTCTCAGGGTAAATTGTTCAAATGTCAAACTTTGAGCTGTTCTAAAATCTGAAAAAATTTACAACTCCTTTTATAGTTCCAATAGATCTAAATTCCCCAGAGTACTTCATAAAATACAGCAATAACTAGGATAGCAATTCCAAGTACCTCTGCCAACAATGTATGAAACATAAATGCATGTGTCACTTCACAAACATCTATTTAATGGCTGCACTTATCCTGGCTCTGTCTGCCTGCTTCAGTGTCTTTTCTCTATATCTGCATAATTAAAAGTGAAATAACAATGGTGTCTCACCTATGTCAGGAATGAAATCTGAAATGGTTTCACAAAAGATATCCTAGGAAAATTTCAGGCTCTCTAATGGCAGGAACACTACAGAAATAGCACCATTAAAATATGTTATTCAGCAATGTCCGACTCTGACCTGTACCTGGAAAAATATCAAGCAATCAGGGCCCCATACTTGGAGACTCACTCTGCATAAACTGCAGCTCCCTCTCCAGTAAAGCCACCTACTCACTAATCACAAAGGATAATGGCCCAAAAATTAGTGCCTCTACGCGAGAGTACGCACTGTGTACTCTCGCGTATTCTGTCTCCAATTGCCGGTTTTCTGCATGCACTGCGCATGCGCTGAAAACCGGCACTTGGTGATTTCAAAAGGGGGCGGTTCCTAGGTGAACCGCGTGCGCACTACAGGCTGCGCGCACGCAGTGCACTTAGTGCTTTGAACGCGCAGGTAAGCATGGAAGATTTTGCACATAAAGAAAGGAGGCGTAAGACCCTCTTTTAACAAGGTAAGTAGTCAATTAAGTATTATTTTGAAATTTTTCAACAGGTATATCTTTTTTAGAGACTTTAAAGAAAGGTAAGTTTATTTTTATAACTTTTTAAAAGATTTTAAATTTTTTCAAAAATTTAATTTTTTGTTTAAAGTGGTTAATTTATTTAACTATACTTATTTTATTAATGTGATGGTTTTTAAAAAAATTTAATTGAGGTTTAGCTGTTCTTTTGGGGGGGTATAGATTCATAGCTTTCACAGCACTTGATTGTGAAAACTATGAATGAAAGATGGTGTGCTGCCATTGGCTCTAACTGAGTCACGTGATCCCACAGCTCGCACGAATTAACTGCGCCTGTGGGATACGGAAGCACTGCACAGCTGCTGTCTAGAACATCAAGTTCGTGCGAGCTGGGAATGAAAAAGCCGGCGCGCAGTGAGATATCGCGGGGAAGCCTTACCCCCGCACGAAGGCTCCCTCACTAATTTTTGGGCCAATAACCCAAACCGACATGACCAGTGGTAAGTAGGCTCTATGCCCATCCCTGCAGATCTAACTAGTCGCCACAAATGGATTAAACAAGTCATCTGAACCCCTTGATTCACACTGCTCCCAGAACAAGCACAGTCATGGCAGGAAATCTGGATATATCGATGCAGTCCTCCTGCAATCACAATAGGCAATGATTTCAGAAAATATATAAAAGGATGGACACTTTTGAAAGCAAGAAAAAAGTTACAGGAAACTTTTGTTTATCCGGCATCCAAATATCTGGAATTCTCGCTTAACCGGCAAAAATCATCCTCCAAAAACTCCTCTCAAATAACCGGCAATGTTGCCGAGTCGCAGTCGAGTCTCCGCGAACGCCGAGTACTCCGAAAACTCCTCTCAAATAACCGGCAATGTTGCCGAGTCGCAGTCGAGTCTCCGCGAACGCCGAGTACTCCGAAAACTCCTCTCAAATAACCGGCAATGTTGCCGATCCCGAGTCCGAGTCTGCGAACGCCGATTTAGTCAGTAGGGGTAGTTTTCAAAAGTGCCGCTACTCGGCCTCCTGGCGCTGTCGGAAGTCCGAAACACTGCAGTAGCAGGAGTTGATTCTCCCGCCCTGCCGGGAGTCTCTTTGTTAAAAATAGCCTCGGTAGATATAACTCTCCGTTATCCGGTACTTTCGATAAACCGGCACCACGGCGGTCCCATCGGTGCCGGTTAATAAAGAGTTTCCTGTACTTGAGTCTGTCACCAGGTTTGTTGAAAGTGGTTGAGTTTGACTGCGGTTTTGTAGTTTGCATTGTGGCTCAGGGAGGGGCCCAACGAGGCAGTCAAGTTTTGTCTAAGAGCCTCAAATTTTTAAGAAGAGAAATGAATTCAGTGCCCTTCCAATATTCACACCATGGGGGAAAAATTGAGTCGCACTCCTTTGGGGCGCTAACTTCCCCGGGGCGCTACCCTGAAAAAATTAGCGCCCCTGCGGCCGAAATTCATTGGTAGCGCCCCAAGAGGGAAGCGGGGTGCTACTGGAAGTGCCCCGCCTCCCTCTTGGGGCACTGCGAGTGAATATCGTGGCGCTACGTGCCGCAGCACAAGCGGGGCGCTGTGCACGGCGATGACTTCATCGCCGGTGGTGCAGCGCCGCGGGGCGCAAACGGTTACCGCCGCTGCTAACCTCCCGCTGAATTTCGTGGAAGGCGTTGGCGGCGCCGCGCCCGGGCACTAGTTGCTTTGCACCTCGTTAGCACCCAGGCGCAAAGCAACCGAATTTTTAGGCCCATATCCCTTATTTCTCAGCCAGGAAATTAAGGAAGAAAGGCTGTGATCCTTAGACAGGGAGAACTGACCTAACTCCCTTCCATCAAATGCTCCTCTGACAGGCCTGTTATACGTTGCAAGCACACTATCTGCATACAGACCATGCACACACAAAACTGAAAGTGTTAACTCCACCTTCAATTTGAGGCAGAGCAGCACTGCGTGTCTAATCCGCAGCTGTATTTTCTGATACGAACATTGCCAAGAAATAAAAGGAAGTCAGTTATTCAAATTCAGTTGCTGCAAACTCTCCGAGCATGTATGAACAGAGCGACACTTGTAATGCCAGCTTCTTAATGGAGAGGTAAACTGTGCAACTTTATTTTTGACTACATAACAACAATCACTACATTTCAAATTAATTCATTGAAAGTGATATCAAGAAAAGGCTGATCGCACTGGATACAGCAAAGGCTATGGGCCCCGACAACTTCCTGGCTGTCGTGCTGAAGACTTGTGCTCCAGAACTAGCCGCACCTCTAGCCAAGCTGTTCCAGTACAGCTACAAAACTGGCATCTACCCGAGAATGGAAAATTGCCCAGGTGTGTCCTGTCCACAAAAAGCAGGACAAATCCAATCCGGCCAATCAGTCTACTCTCAATCATCAGCAATGTGATGGAAGGTGTTGTCGATAATGCTATCAAGCGGCACTTACTCACCAATAACCTGCTCACCGATGCTCAATTTGGGTTCCGCCAGGACCACTCGGCTCCAGACCTCATTGCAGTCTTGGTCCAAACATGGACAACAGAGCTGAATTCCAGAGGTGAGGTGAGAGTGACAGCCCTTGACATCAAGGCAGCATTTGACCGAGTGTGGCATCAAGGAGCCCTAGTAAAATTGAAGTCAATGGGAACCAGGGGGAATACTCTCTTCTAGCTGGAGTCATACCTAGCACAAAGGAAGATAGTTGTGGTTGTTGGAGGCCAATCATCTCAGTCCCAGGACATCGCTGCAGGAGTTCCTCAGGGCAGTATCCTAGGCCCAACCATCTTCAGCTACTTTATCAATGACCTTCCGTCCATCATAAGGTCAGAAGTGGGGAGGTTCGCTGATGATTACACAGTGTTCAGTTCCATTCACAACTCCTCAGATAATGAAGCAGTCTGTGCCCGCATGCAGCAAGACGTGGACGACATGCAGGCTTGGGCTGATAAGTGGTAAGTAACATTCACGCTACACAAGTGCCAGGCAATGACCATCGCCAACAAGAGAGAGTCTAACCACCGCCCCTTGACATTCAACAGCAATACTATCGCCGAATCTCCCACCATCAACATCCTGGGGGGTCACCATTGACCAGAAACTTAACTGGACCAGCCACATAAATACTGTGGCTACAAGAACAAGAGTGTTCTGCGGTGAGTGTCTCACCTCCTGACTCCCCAAAGCCTTTCCACTATCTACAAGGCACAAGTTAGGAGTGTGATGGAATACTCTCCACTTGCTTGGATGAGTGCAGCTCAAACAACACTCAAGAAGCTCAACACCATCCAGGACAAAGCAGCTCGCTTGATGGCACCCCATCCACCACCTTAAACATTCACTCCCTCCACCACCAGCGTACCGTGTCTGCAGTGTATACCATCTACAAGATGCACTGCAGCAACTCACTAAGGCTTCTTCGACAGCACCTCCCAAACCCGCGACCTCTACCACCTAGAAGGACAAGGGCAGCAGGCGCATGGGAACACCACCACCTCCAAGTTCCCCTCCAAGTCACACACCATCCTGACTTGGAAATATATCGCCAATCCTTCATCGTCGCTGGGTCAAAATCCTGGAACTCCATCCCTAACAGCACTGTGGGAGTACCTTCATCACATGGACTGCAGCAGTTCAAGAAGGCGGCTCACCACCACCTTCTCAAGGGCAATTAGGGATGGGCAATAAATGCTGGCCTTGCCAGTGACGCCCACATACCATGAACGAATAACAAAAAAGAAACACTTCGAGACATTGCTGAGCTATATTACATCAATTTAAGTCTTTTAGAAGTTTTTTTAAGTTCGCTTTTAGGAGGGCTAATAATTTTCATTTACTATATTTTTCTGCACACTGGAGCAATAGGAACGCAAATTACAACAACAACTTGTATTTATATAGTGCCTTTAACACAGTAAAACGTCTCAAAGTGCTTCACAGGAGCATTATCAAACAAGATTTGACACCGAGCCACATAAGGAGATATTAGGACAGGTGACAAGAGGTAGGTTTTAAGGAGCGCCTTAAAGGAGGAGAGAGAGCTAGAGCGGCGGAGAGGTTTAGGAAGGGAATTCTAGAGCTTAGGGCCCAGGCAGCAGAAGGTACGGCTGCCAATGGTTATACACTGCAAGTACACTATTGAGATACGAGCAGATTCAGGCAGCAGAGCTTTGGTTGAGTTCAAGTTTATGGAGGGTGGAAAATGAGCCGGCCAGGACAGCATTGGAATAGTCAAGTCTAGAGGTAACAAAGGAATGGATGAGGGTTTCAGCAGCAGGTGAGCTGAGGCAGGGTCGGAGACGGGCGATGCTATGCAAGTAGAAGTAGACGGTTTTAGTGATGGAGCAGATATGTAGTCAGAAGCTCATCTCAGAGTCAAATAGGACGCAAGGTTGCGAACAGTCTGGTTCAGCTTCAAGCAGTGACCAGGGAGAGGAATGGAGTCAGTGGCGAAGAAACGGATTTTGTACTTTTGACAGAATATTATTTAGCATCCCCAATGGTTTAGTGGGTAAATGCAAAACCCAGGTTGGTACCGAGCTATACAGAACTGAAAAGTCCCAGGTTTGGTCCTCAGTCAATGCTGAATTATGTGATATCTGCCAGGACAGCAATATACATGCTACACTTGAGCTCAGCTCTTCTGGATTAAGGAGAAGAAAATCAGCAAGAGTTTTTGTTCCTGATTGCTATCCATTGACTCCTGCTAGATAGTGTGCTGGTGTGGCTATTGAGTTAAGATAGGATTGTACTCGTCGTCTGTGCTGCTCTCACTGATCAAACAGCCTGCTCACACTCGAGCATAAATGTTCGGGTCCCTTAACACACACCAACTTCCCACTGGCCTGTACGCCTGAGATTTTCTTTAGGTCAGTCCTAATTGATTATTCAAGGAAAGCTCCTGTGTCATATTAGGGTTGGCACTGGATCTCAGGAAGGAAAATTGCCCTTAAATAGCTTCTGCAAAAATTCAAAGGCTATTGCAACAATACCGCTTATCAGATAGAATTGAATAATGGGAGGCCTTCGAAGAGATGGTTTGGGTACAGAGTAGACACATTCCCATGAGGGGGGGAAAGGGAGGGCATCCAAAGCTAGAGCTCCCTGGATTACTAAAGACATTGAGATTAAAATGAGACAGAAAAAGGAGGCTTATGATAATTGTAAGGTTCACAATTCAGTAGAGAACCATGCTGAATATAGAATGTACAGAGGAGATCTAAACAATGGAATAGGAGGGGCAAAGAGAGACCATGAGAATAGATTGGCAGCTAACATAAATAGTAAAAGGGTAGTCAAAGGAAGGGTGGGGCCAATTAGGGACCAAAAAGGAGATCATCTTGTGGAGGCAGAGGGCACGGCTGAGATACTAAATGAGTACTTTGCATCTGTCTTCACTAGAGAAGAGGATGCCGCCAATGTAGCAGTAAAGGAGAAGGCAATAGCAAAATTGGCTAGGATAAAATATAAAGAGAAGGTATTTAAAAGGTTGGCAGGCCTCAAAGTAGAAAACTCACTAGGTTACTGAAGGAAGCAAGGGTGGAAATTGCAGAGGCTATGGCCACAATCTTCCCATTCTCCTTGTATATGGGGGTGGTACCAAAGGACTGGAGGATTGCAAATGTTACATCCCTGTTTAAAATAAGGGGAGAGGGATAAACTCGGCAACGACAGGCCAGTCAGCCTAACGTCGGAGGTGGGGAAACTTTTAGAGACAATAATTCGGGACAAAATTAATTGCCATTTGGAAAAATATAGGCTAATAAATGAAAGTCAGCACGGATTTGTTAAAGGCAAATTGTGTTTGACTAACTTGATCGAGTTCTTTGATGAAGTAACAGAGAGGGTTATTGAGGGTAGTGCAGTTGATGATGTGTATATGGACTTTCAAAAGGCGTTTGACAAAGTACCACATAATAGACTTGTTAGCAAAATTAAAGCCCATAGGATTAAATGCACAGTCGCAGCATGGATACAAAATTGGCTAAGGGACAGAAAACAGAGAGTAGTGGTGAATGGTTATTTTTCAGGGAGGTATACAGTAGTGTTCCACAGGGGTCGATATTAGGACCACTGCTCTTTTTGATATATATTAATGACCTGGACTTGGGTATACAGGGCATAAATTCAAAGTCTGCAGATGACACGAAACTTAGAAATGTAGTAAACAATGAGGAGGATAATAACATACTTCAGGAGGACATAGACAGACTGGTGAAATGGGCAGATACATGGCAGATGAAATTCAATAAAGAGAAGTGTGAAGTGATACATTTTGGTTGGAAGAATAATGAGAGGCAATATGAACTAAATGGTACAAATTTAAAGGGAGTGCAGGAAGAGAGAGACCTGGGGGTGTACGTACACAAATCTTTCAAGGTGACAGGACAAGTTGAGAAAGCTGTTAAAGAAGCAGATGGGATCCTTGGCTTTATTAATAGAGGAATAGAGAACAAAAGCAAGGAAGTTATGCTGAGCCTTTATAAAACACTGGTTAGGCCTCAGCTGGAGTATTGTGTTCAATTCTAGGCACTGCACTTTAGGTAGGATGTCAAGGCCTTAGAGAGGGTGCAGACGAGATTTACCAGAATGGTACCAGTTATGTGGAGACTGGAGAAGTTGGGGTTGTTCTCCTTGGAGCAGAGACGGTTAAGAGGAGATTTGATAGATGTGTTCAAAATCATGAATGGTTTTGATAAGAGTAAATAAGGAGAAACTGTTTCCAGTGGCAGAGTGTCGGTAACCAGAGGACACAGATTTAAGGTGATTGGCAAAAGAACCAGATGCAACACGAGGAAACATTTTTTTACACAGCAAGTAGTTGTGATTTGGAATGCACTGCCTGAAAAGGTGGTGGAAGCAGATTCAATAGTAACATTCAAAAGTGAATTGTATAAATATTTGAAGGGGAAAAATTACAGAGCAGGGAGTGGGATAAATTGGATAGCTCTACCAAAGTGCCAGCACAAGCACGATGGCCCAAATGGTTGCCTTCTGTGTTGTATCATTCTATGATTCTAAGAAGGCCTAAGTATGCATGTCACAAAACGTTGCCCATTTATGGCTGGCCCATACTAAGCCTTCATATGATCTTGAACTCTTCAGCATGCCAACCCATATATTCAAGCTGCAACTTGGTCTAGTCACATCTTCAAAAGACTTCATATATAAAATCATTGTAACACAACCTAGCTGTGTGATGCATGGTCACTTACTGACACCCAAAATAGGCTTCAGGTTGGGCATATGTCTGTCACTGTGTATGTGCTCCTAAACTTACAGTATCTGAAGACTACTTCTGTGTTTGCAAAGCAAGATGGCACAGAAAGGGTCATTTAACGAGTAGGAGCTGTGAGCAGATAGTCCCGCCCACCAGCAGCACACATTGGAAATTTGGACAACACACACCCGAATTTCCCAAATGCACTGCCCGCGAGTATGGATTCGTAAAATTACTCCTAGAATAACAAAGGAGCAGACCCCGACTGGGGGGAGAGCTCAGAAATTGCAAGCCTTACATTCTCTTGGAGGAGACTACCCTAGACTTTCTTGCGTATGGAGTGCACATATCAGCAGAGGTTGAGGAGGCTGCTGGGCTATTCCATTTTTTTTTGGTACAGCTCAGTAATGAATATTATAAATTTAGAAATAACTGTATCTGATTTCATAAGGTTCTTGCTTTTTGAAGGAGAGGAGTCCTTTTTTTCTAAAAATATATATTTTTCTTATAGTTAATGTTCCTATCATTGGGACAGGATAGTCCAAAAAAATCTTTCTTCCTCCATATAAAATTAGCTTTGTATTACAAATTCAAAATGATTAAATCGCAAAGTCAGGCAGTTTGGTTTATTGGTGATACGCTTCCAGATGCAATTATAACATTACTTTCATCGGCACACACCAACACAGCATCTGATGCTGCAGCTATACTGGGCTACTAGTCGGAGACTGATAAGATGCAGAGTACAGTTCATAGTCAGCCTGAGGTCAGTGCTTCGCTCCAGCGGATAATTCTGTACATGCTTACGTGTGTACATACAGCTCCACACCCAGCCACAAGAGCTCAGCCAGGACCATCAGCTTTCTAAAATCATCAAAAAAAACTTTGCTTCAGGTTAGAAAGTGCCCAGGAGGTCCAACAATGTAATTCCCAAGCAGTATTAAATGCCCATTCCCTCCCCCCAAAGCTGACTCACAATCCTGCATTCCAAAGTCAATTCAGAACCTGACTCTGGGGTTATATCCTCACTTTACACGGCAGCGACCTAAAAGTGGCACTGTAACTGCACTAGTAATATGAAATTACAATCTACATGCATTGTTTGATTTCCTGGTTTCCCAGAAAACTGTTTTCAAGTCCTATAATATCAGAATTACATCCTTTGGAAAGGGTTAATTGAAATGTTAAGTATTTCTGAATTTGAAGATGAGGAAGGAGTCAAAATATATTTTTATATGGAGCGGTTTTAAGAAAGCTTTGTTCAGAGGAGGGAGCTTTGAAGAAGGCAGTCTAAACCCTAACTCATTTTTAAGTACTTTTGCTTGTATGAACTGTCTTTGCAGGAATGGAGAGTGGTTAATTGTTTTGTTTTATCCTACTATTGTTGCCTATAGTTAATATTCTGTGTTTGTATTGACCTTATGATGTTATTTTACTGTTATTGCAACCATTAATCTTAATATCAAGTTGAAGGCAAAAAACTGTTTTCATGTTCACAAATGTCACATGTAGCTGTAACCAGACAAAAAGCTCATTTTCACTGGATAAATAATATTAAATGGAGCCCAAAGCCTCATTCTAATGATGCATTTTAATTGGTTTCTTCAATGATGCTTTTTGATTGCAAACCCGAATGATTCGACTACATTGATATGCAGTGTAGATGAAAGCATAAAATTACAAAGGAATATTAATAGATTAAGTGAATGGGCAAAACTGTGGCAAATGGATTGCAATGTAGGCAAATGTGAGGTCATCCACTTTGGACCTAAAAAGGATAGAACAGGGTACTTTTTGAAATGGTGAAAAGCTAAAAACAGTGGAGGTCCAAAGAAACTCGGGGGTCCAGGTACATAGATCATTAAAATGTCATGAACAGGTACAGAAAATAATCAGAAAGGCTAATGGAATGCTGGCCTTTATATCTAAGGGACTTGAATACAAGGGGGCAGAAGTTATGCTACAGCTATATAAAGCCCTGGTTAGACAACACCTGGAGTACTGTGAGCAGTTCTGGGTTCCACACCTTAGGAAGGATATATTGGCCTTGGAGGGATTGCAGTGTAGGTTTACCAGAATGATACCCCGACTCCAGGGGTTAAGTTACGAGGAGAGATTAAACAAATTAGGGTTGTATTCCCCAGAATTTAGAAGGTTAAGGGGTGATTTGATTGAAGTTTACAAGATATTAAGGGGAACAGATAGGGTAGAGAGAAACTATTTCTGCCGGTTGGGGATTCTACGACTAGGGGGGCCTAGTCTAAAAATTACAGCCAGACCTTTCAGGAGTGAAATTAGGAAACACTTCTACACACAAAGGGTGGTAGAAGTTTGTAACTTTTGTTCTGCAAACGGCAATTGATGCTAGATCAATTGTTAATTTTAATTTTGAGATTGATAGATTTTTGTTAACCAAAGGTATTAAGGATATGGGGCAAAGGCGGGTATATGGAGTTAGGTCGCAGATCTCATTGAATGGCGGAACAGGCTCGAGTGGCTAAATGGCCTACTCCTGTTCCTATGTGGGGAGAGGGGGAGAAATTCTGGGTTGAAGAAGCCTAATAAATGATGCATTTCAAGTCCTCAGCCATGTGTAATGGAATTCACTTACCTAGTAAAGCTATGGATACTACACAACAGTCAGTACAGCAAAGACATATAAAGAAATAACAACAGAAAGTGCTGGAAACACTCAGCAGGTCAGGCAGCATCGAGGAGAGAGAAACAGAGTTAACGTTTCGAGTCGAACCCTTCGTCAGAACTGGAAAAGGTTAGGGAAGAGAGATTTTTAAGCAGGGGCAGGGAGGAGGGGAGGAAAGAACAGTCCTACAGTTATGAAACTATAGTCAGTGTATTTAAGCATCATATGACAATATACTACAACTGACTGTAAAATAAATGTAAACGTGAATACCACTGTGTAGCACAATGGAGTGGCGGAATAGGAAGGAAATCCCCAGGCTATTCTCATGCATTTCTGTGCATTAACTCATAGCAGCATTGGCAGCAGCTCAGCCATCTGCTCAAACCTCTCTGCTGCAAGAAGGAAGACCCTAAGTGAGGAATGAAAGAAAATAGAAGGTCTTCTTCCCTCACAAATAATAAACAGATATAAATGTATATGAACACTGAAATGAAAAAGCCCTAATCAGTTTTGATCGCACCTTAAGATGCAACTGACACAATTGTGTCTTTGTGGAATAATGTTCACATTATTTTTTTTAAATCCTCCCTACGTTATGTATACGCTTTAGAAACATGCTTGAACTTAGCTGACTAAAACTGGAAAATTCTCTGGTACAACATGCAAAACAGCTTGAAAAAAATAGACAATTCTAATCAGAGTGATTATGAGCCATGTTGTGACACTTCACACAACTCGTCTAGTCCCTGCAGCTACAGCAACCGTTCCTATGATCACCACGACCAGCCATCGGTCTTGCATATGAATAAAATCAATTCCAACAGAGTTGTTCATTTTTGAGAAGCCTTAAGATGATAGCCACTGTGACAGATAACATTTGAATTCCTACTCAAACAGTTTTAACCTAAAAATCTGTCCTAGGAAATTAATTCATCTATCTAAACCCTTCATTTGCATATAGGTCAGATCAGACTGCGCTATGAAACAATTTATGAAAATATTAAAAACCTTTAAAAACAAAAACTAGTAAGTAATCCAACTCAAATTAATAAATGGCAATGCAGCTTCTCTCCCTCACAGATTTTCCTGCTTTGTGTTGAGCATTTTCTGGGAGCTCATGATCCCATTTAGCACAGGTTCCAAATTCCTGATAATCTCTGTGAATTTGAAATTACAACGCTGGAAAGATGGAATATTGTTTTAATAAAAAGCAAATTGCACAACTTTGGCCATTAAAGTTATGCTTAATTATTTTTATCGCAATCAATTCTGTTCTAATTGTCTATATTTATATGATCAATAGCATTGAAAATAAAATAAGTGAGCATTTAGAAATGCATCGGTTAATCAAGGACAGCAGCATTGACTTATTCAAAGCAAGTCCTGTTTAATGAGGTAACGATTTGAATAAATAAAGGGAACACAGTAGATGTAGTGTATATGAATTTTCAGAAGGCATTTGATAAGGTATCTCACAGGAGGCTCGTTAGAAAAATTCAGAGCATGATATAAAAGGAAACATAGCAGCATGGACAGAAAGTTGGTCGATGGACAAGAAACAACGAACTAGGGTAAACGGGTGTTGCTCGTATTAGAGGATTAGGTCAGTGTTGGGTCGATTTTTGTTCTCAGTATATATAGATGATTTGCATTTGGGCATAGGGAATGCAATCTCAAAATTTGCTGATAACACAGAAGTAGGAAACTTGGCAAACAATGAGGAGGACTGTAAAAGATTTCAGGAAGATGTAGACAAGTTAACAGAATGGGCAATTAGGTGGAAGTGCCAATTTAATGTGGATTAGTCTGAAGTAATACATTTTGGGAGGAGAAACAAGGAATGCGATTATACACTCAATGGAAAGACATTGAACGGTGTGGATGAACAGAGAAACGTAGGGTTTCAAATATATAAATCTCTGAAAGTGCAAGTGCAGGTAGGTAAAGCCATTAAAAAGGCTAATAAAATGTTGGGTTAATAGGAGTATAGAGTACAGTAATTCCAACCCCACCATCTCATAAATCATGAGACAAACTCTTAAAAATCATGAGATTTGGTAAGAAATCATGAGTTGTTTTTTTTTTAAATTCGTTCATGAGATGTGGCCGTCCCTAATTGCCCTTGAGAAGGTGATGGTGAGCCGCCTTCTTGAACCGCTACAGTCCATGTGGTGAAGGTACTCTCATAGTGCTGTTAGGGAAGGAGTTCCAGGATATTGACCCAGCGACGACGAAGGAGCGGCGATATATTTCCAAGTCAGGATGCTGTGACTTGGAGGGGAACTTGGAGGTGATGGTGTTCCCATGTGCCTGCTGCCCTTGTCCTTCTAAACCAATATAGATTGACATTCCGTTTATAAACCTCATTAGTGGCTTTATTTAATCTCGAACAGGTCACAGCTCTTTACAAAAACTATATTACTGCATCTGAAAATGCTTTACAAAAAACTTTAAAGAAATCCTACCCGTTATCATCACCCCTCACCTCGTGCCCAATACAACCACCACGCAGTGCAGTCCCTGCAGCTGCCAACCAAAGGTATTCAGCCCATAAAAGCTCATCCCTCTAGAACCCTAACCAACTTTAATTTGAACTATAAAATCAATTAAATCATAGAAATGACAGCAGCAGTATTGCCAGCTCTCGCGATTCCATCGCGAGATACGCAATTTCCGAGTGAAATAAAGCTTCTCTAAATGCCTAAATCTTGGATTTTTTTGAAAAATATGGCAATTTGCGCATTGGGATTATTAATATCAGCACCAAAGTTTTTTTGTGATGAAATAAGGTTTAAAAATTGGAGTGCTAACATCTCTCCAAGCTCAGTAATGTCTGGCCCAAATGTTTGGAGATACACAGAACGTCAATAAAAATGTATAATAGGGGAAACATGACAGATTGCCATGCTTTGTTTCTCAAATACTTGGAGAAAAACTGCTTTTGGAAAATGGCAACAAAAACAAAGAATGTTTGACCTAATTGGATATCCCTGCAACACTCTGCAGTATTGCACACTAAATGTTATCTAAGTTAAGATTTAGTTGTGCTCTGTCAGGTTACCTCCACTTATATTTTATTATGGTGTTTTTTTTTAAACACATGTCAATTGATATGAATTCTGCTCTCACCTGGGAAAGACACCAGTCACATTTCTCAAAGGGCCTCTGTTAAGACTCAATATTAATGTGGTTTCACAAGAAGATTGGGATTACTTTATAACGCCAGGAAATTTTAATTTTACTTCCTCAGAAGTGTGGGATAACAAGTGAAAGAATTCCCTGTGCTGGCTTAGATTTCTTCACTTCAATCAAGGATTGTTTGGCTTAAAAAGTTCTGATTCTCCGTGGCTTTACTTTTAGCTTACCTGTTGCTCTCCCACCTCATGCTCAGCCACTTTGCGCTGCCTCAGTCACCACGGCAACCCTGCAGGAGGCGCAAGATATCGCGAGATCTCTTGGTATTCGTGACGAGAAGGAAGGGGTCCAAGGTCACGGAGCGAATCGGCGCAACATGGACTGCGGCGCTGTCGTCAGCCGGGGCCAGAGGGGAGGAAGCTGAGCGTGGCTCCCTCTGCTCGGAGGGAGGAGGAGGTGGCTCACTTGGTCGATTGTTCACCCTGGTTAATCCTGGCCCTCGCCTGTGCGTGTTTATATATGAGGGCGGCCGGGCCGAGCTGAGCCCACGAACTTGGATGCGGCGGAGAGAGGAGGAACCCAATGGATGTTATGGAAAGCCCTCTGAACCTGGTGGGTTTTTTTGCGCATGCGCAAATCGCATTTTTTTTCCCATCACGAGTGAAGCTTTATTTCACTCGGAAATCGTGCGTCTCGTGATGGAATCACAAGAGTTGGCAATACTGAGAGTACAAAAATAAAGAAGTAATAATATATTTGTACAAAACATTGGTTCGGTTAAATTTTTTGTACTGTGTGCTATTTTGGGTGTTTCATTATTCAACGGACATTAAAGCCACAGAAAGTACATAGTTTGGATTCACCACGATGATGCCAGGGATGGTAAACTACTGTAATGGGGAGAGACATAAGCTATTGGAGCAGAGGAGATTTAATAGAAGTTTCTAAAATTAAAAAGGGTTTTGGTAAGAGTCAAAAGGGAAAGACTATTTCCTCTGGTTGGGGAGTCAGTGTCGCTGAGAGTGAGAAGAGCGGTTAGGAGGAATGTCTTTACACAGGGTTGTTGAAGCATGGAATATGGGCCCAGACTAACTTCTATCCCATTGTGTCTTAATAAGCCAATCATATGACACATTATGCATCAACACAAAGCAATTTCAGCTTTCCATTTATGCAAATCGTCTACTAGAATCCATTCCTGAGGAATTCTGTAGTGTTTTTGTTTTCTTTATATGTACAGGATTACATTGCTGCTGATATTTTGTTATGTTGCTTGTGATCACAGCTGGTATCTCAGGGAAATTAAAATGCAGGTGCCAGTTGAGTGTTGTCCAGGCAAAACATAAACCACAAACATTTTCAGTTACTGGCCAGGATGTCTCATGGGGATATTGTGCCAGTATGCAGTTGATAGCACAGCATCTGGGTAAGTACAATTTCCATCGTCATCGGTCTATTTTACAACAACCTTCAACACTTGTCAAAGTTATTACACTCAGAAATATCTGGAATATTGCATAAATGAAGTGCAGTGTTGAACAGGAGCAGAATCTGTACCTCTAACACTACTACAACAACTTTAATTTATATAGCACCTTTAACATAGCCCCAAGGCACTTCACAGGAGCGCAATAAAACAAAAATTGTCACCAAGCCAAAGAAGGAGATACTAGGACAGGTGAGTAAAAGTTTGGTTAGAGGCAAGTTTTAAGGAGTCTCTTAAAGGAGGAGCGGTGGAGAGACGGAGAGGTTTAGGGAGAGAATTCCAGAGCCTACAATTTTCCACCCATTACAGTAAGTCACAGGTTGGGGAGTGTGGAATGAGAATTGATATCCTTTTGGATCATAAATTATTCAGCCACATTACAGTCCACAGTGTACAATTAACTATGTTACTTTAAATAATAAACTGTGACTATAAATCTTAAAACTAAAATGATGGGCATGGCATAGTATAACTTTATATTTTAATGTAACAAATTCATGATCTGTGAACAACACATTTACATGAAATATATTGTTAGCAGTTCCACTTTTTGTGGAAATTATTGAGTGGAGAGCTCTGTCCCTTATCAAATAATACTTTGCTTAACAAAGAGCTCAGAATTTTAGATTTTCAATCCTATGTGATATTGTGTCTTTCTAGGCCAATTATATGACATCCTATGCATCAACTCAAAGTAATTTTGGCTTTACCTTTATGCAAACAGTGCTTCACAGGAGTATAACCCGACAAAAATTGACACCAAGCCCAAGAAGGAGACATTAGGATAGGTGACCAAAAGCTTGTTCAAAGTGGTAGGTTGTAAGGAGGTTCTTAAAGAAGCAGAGAGAGGTAGAGAGGCGGAGAGGTTTAAGGAGGGAATTCCAGAGCTTAGGGCCGAGACAGCTGAAGGCACGGCCGCCAATGGTGGGATGAAGGAATAGGGAGATGGACAAGAGGCCAAAGTTGGAGGAATAGATTCTGCCACTGAGTCCTTTATAAGCAATATGTATTGTAAAATCACAATGGACTGTGATCCTAAACAACAAGTTCTTTACATGCAGCATAAATTATCAATGGGAGTTTCTTCCTTCAGTCATGAAACTCCAGATGGCATGACCTTTAAGATGTTAGTCTCACACCTGTAGATTCAAGACATAATCCTGGTAGACACTCAGATCTACCTTCCACAAGTTCCTTGTAACTGGACCACTAAATGAGATGCCTTAATGCCTTGTATATTGGGGGATATCTCTGCTCAGGGTGTGAACAAAGGCGGTACATAGTCTGGAGCCATTTAGACCAGGAAATATCAGCTTCTGAACACTATTCATAACTCCTGCTGAAAGTGTTCATGTGTGGAATTTGGGTGAGGTCCGCATCAAACTGTGCCATGGTGCCATCAGAGCTGACTGACACTTACTCGTCACGCTCATACTGTAATCCAGAGAATGCAAGTTCAAAGTCCACCATGGCAGTTTGAGAATTTGAATTCAGTTTAAAAAAATCTGGAAATAAAAAGCTGGTATCAGTAAAAGTGACCTTGAAGCTGTCGGATTGTCATAAAAACCCAACTGGTTCGCTAATGTTCTTTAGGGAACATTCCGACATTTATTGCCCTAGTGGGCCTTCTTCTTGAACTGCTGCAATCCATGTTTGTAGTAGCTTGAGACAACTGAATGGCTTGCTAGGCCACTTCAAAGGGCAGTCAACCACGTTGGTGTGGGACTGGAGGCCAGACTGGGTAAGGACGGCAGGTTTCTTTCCCTGAAGGACAGTAATGAACCAGTTGGGTTTTTACAGCAATCTGACAGCTTCATGTTCACTTTTACCGATACCAGCTTTTTATTTCCAGATTTTTTTAAACTGAATTCAAATTCTCAAACTACCATAGTGGGATTGAAGTCACGTTCTCTGAATTGGCAGTCCAGTGCCTCTAGATTACTAGTCCAGGAACATAACCACTACACTACTATACCCACTGACATAATAATATTACTGTAATACTGAATTGTTGACTATTGGCATGAAAATTAATTTAAACTAAACAAACTTACTTGAGGTATTAGTGACAATTTACTGCAGTAAAATAATGTAGTAATGAAAGAAAAAAATAATTATTCTTCCGCTTTCCACTAAAAAAAAATCAAAGTCTGCTACTTCTGATCGTGCCAGCTTACTAAAAATGACCTACTGAACAGTTTTCTGTTATTTTGATGTTGATCTGGGGTTTTTTTCCAACTGTGAATCCGGATATGGCACAGATGTGACAGTTATCCAGAAGCCAAATACTCCAAAGTTACATTACAGCATTCTAAAAGGCCTCACCTGCAATAATTCAGCATTGCCAGTTGATCACTACTCTGTGAGTTAACTGATCTCAGCCAGAGCAGCAGATGAGGCACTTGGCTTAAACACCACTGGGCTAGAAAGGGGGAGGGGGAAAATTAGCCGGGGTTCCCACTCCAGATCACTAACTCAGTGATCCCTGCAGTAAAGCGCTCACATTTGGATTGGGCGAGGACAGGATAATGCTTAGCTGGTCGTATAGCCCGCCAACACTCGCTGTCTAGGCTCACATGTGAAGAATGGTCACTGACCAGAGGTGGTTAATGCCCATGGAACTATACTCCAGCAATTCAGGCCTACCAGAGAGTAATGCAGAAAAAAAGGAGAAAATTAGAAGAAAAAACAATTACTGAAGAAAGTTAACATTGTGTTTTGTTTTCTAGCCTAAAAAGAAATGAAAGCTACAAAAAATAAGATAATAAGACAGTAAAAGGGAAGGAGCAAGATAAATTAAAATGACCCAATATATGTGGGGAGGCAAACTATTGAAAAAAATGAAAGAAAGAAATCAAAGAATAAACAGAAAACAGGAACTGTTTGAAGATTTTGCCCACCCACCCCTCTGAAATGGTGATATTTTGATGCCACTCCTATATTCAAAATGTAATCCATGAGTAAAATGGAAGTGCTACCCTAACCAACAGTTATGAGCTTCCACTCATTTACTGTGGGCTTTGAACCATTCCTAGAGTGGATCTCACAATAAACATTTAAAGAAAATGGAAGCTTCCAACAAGGTAGCTTTCTAGCAGATGTCTCCTTTATCAGTTATCATCAACAAAACCAATATTCTGACAAATAGCAATGTACCCGCACGATTGTTTTTGTTTTGTTACCCAAACTATCAGTCACACTTTATACATTTTAACCCAATCTTTCTTCCAGCTGTATGGAAAAAGTATTTATTTTAAACAATAGAGCAGTGAGAGCCACCCACACGTCGGTGCATATGTGGTGCCATGGAATATTATGCGTAACAAACCACCTCCACTGTACAATCAAGTTACTAACAAATAAGGTAAACATGTCAAACTTCCTTACAGCACCAAACTATTCTCCTCGAAAAATTGTCTGAAAGTTATTTTCTTTCCAAATTAATGTCTTTCTATAGCACCCTCCAGTCTAAATATCATGGCTTTTGGTGAATCAGGAAACTTAAAATTAGTTTGAACCCTTCAGTGAAATAATACATCTGTTTTGTTGACTTCGTAAGATTAAACATTGAAAAATTGTAATCCTTTTCAGTTATTAATTTGTTTGTGCTACCTTTTGTTTGGCCTCAAATCTAAACATAAAAGTAACTTGGTCTGGAATTCAATTTGATTTATCACTACATTCTTTAAAAGTATTGCCGACTTGATTAATTATTGAAAAAAATCTTACTAGGTGACAGTTTAAAGCTGGTGCATAGTTAAATTTATATTGTTTATTACTGCACAAGCTATGCTTCATATCTAAAAGATAATGCTTTACTCTGCATGTAGTTATTGTCTGATAAAGTGTAAGCTCACTGCAGAACAGCAAACCCTAATGTACAACAAGGCCTATTGGCAGGAAGCTTCTATGTACAATCCACTTCCAGCAACCACCTGATTATTTTAATGCTTTTCTTTAAATAATGAATCTGTAGAAATTGAAAACGACATATTATTTGTAATCCTATCTGCATTGCCACACTACATCATATATGCTGAAATGTGTTGTCATTTTATCTACCTTGATACCTCAAAGTTCATATGAAATAAACAAGGCAAAGATGCTGCCTTCTCTCCACGCAGAAAGATTGGCATTGTTTTGGTGTACCGTTTAAACACTGAATTCATTAATATGCATTCTTCTGAACAAGTTGGACTACTTCGACAAAATTACCAACACAACAGTAAATATCACTTTTGAAAAAAAAACTTTGTGGAATGCTGGCAAACTTTACCCAGTACTTTCATTTAAAATGTCAGCCCTCCAAGACATGTTGAAGACATTTTAATAGTGCTAGCTTTGATATAACTGACTTGAGGCTCCAGGTGTTGCACATTGTAAGTGTATATTGTAGTATTAGTGAACATTATTAACAGTGTATTGTTGGTGTACGAGTGTACCTCGAAAGTGCTGCACATTGCAGATATACATTACTGCGCATTATTGGTGGTTATCATATTTGTGCATTACAAAGACAATATTCTCCCACTTCATTTCCCAACATACTGTACAGGTCATAGCCACAGTTTATTTTCTGCTCATTTCTGCCAAACTTACTCTCTTCAATTTTTAAACCCTCTCCAGTTGATTTTTAAAAAGTTTTAATTTGTTTCTTGTTCTCATTTTGCCTCAGGCGTGAAAGAAAATGTGCCTCCCCACGTGATTAAATTCAACACGATTCGATGGGTTTAAGTAACGAAAATAACAAAACTAACGAATAGTCCGAGTCCATCTCCACAGATAAAAACAAACGGTGCCGCTCGGCTCCGACAATTCTTCCGATGCTTTCAGTATTTATTCAGTGATTTTATTAGCAACAGGACGAGGTGAAAAGCGCGGCAGATCCTCCTGGGTCCGGCCGGTCCCCAGACTCAGGAAACCCTCCGCACTCTGCCCAAGTTTCACCATTTAGCAAATATTTCCACAAATATAGCAAAATCTGAATTTTGACTCAGAAAATTATATTTTCATTTTTATTTTTGATGCTAAACAATTCGAAAAAGCGTTTCACTGTGATTTTCTTTAAGCAATGTCTTTTTATTTTAGTGTGTTTTATTAAATTGGATCGATGTTCCCAATGAAATCAGCCTGTAATTAGAACCAAGGATAGGAAGAGAGAGAGACATGTCTCGGCAATTTTTTTTAAATAAGGCTTTTATCTGATTATTGCGCCGACCTACCTCAGCACCGCTCCCCCTTCGGCTCCTTCAGAATGGCGCAGCACGGCCCCGCTCTGCGCTGCCAAATCACCGAAACCTCTCAAACCGGCGGAAACTGCTCACAGGCTCAATCTGTCTTTTCTTTTATATATGAAGCAGCCCGTCCCTCACACCGGACAACATCTTCTTCAGTTTGAGCACTAGTTCTCACGACTACCTAACATATCCACAGGTAACAGTGGGCATCAAAAGGACCAGCAAGAGCCAAGTTGTGTCAGAGTGACTGAGCCAGAGACTGACTACGCTGCAAGCCTCCACTCAGACTAGGTAGGACATCCTGTGCCGCAAGCATCAAACCAAAAGAGCTGTAGGTTGCAGTTTCACCTACCCCTTTTTGTGGTTTGTGCTTAGCAGCAACACTAAAGGACAACATAACTATAGAATTAGGTCCAAACCTGACTCTAGAGAAGAGGTGTGAAACCCCCTAGAGGATAATGTCTCACACTGTTTTGGTTTGGCTCCGCATGGAATATAACTCCAGTGTGGTGTCAAATCTGGTTTCGATGTGCTCAGAGGCTCCTGCCCACACACATTCATGACATTTAAAATGTAATGGCCAGGAGCACACTTACATAAAGCACTCTCTTGGCCATGGTAATTCAAGTGATAATTCAACTAGGAGCCAGGCAGGAGCCTGCAATTTAGTATACTGTATTCGCTGCTCACGATGTGGTCTCCTCTACATTGGGGAGACCAAACGCAGATTGGGTGACCGCTTTGCGGAACACCTCCGTTCAGTCCGTAAGGGGGACCCCGAGCTCCCGGTGGCCTGTCACTTTAATTCACCGCTTCACTCCCACTCTGACCTCACCGTCCTCGGCCTATTACACTGTTCCACGGAAGCGCAGCGTAAGCTCGAGGAACAGCACCTCATCTTTCGTTTAGGCACACTACAGCCCTCTGGACTCAATATCGAGTTCAACAATTTTAGATCATAACCTCAGCTCCAATCACATTTATATTTTATTTTTTCCATCCTTTTATTTGCCCCCCCCCACCTTTTTTTTCCTCCTAGAAGCTGGCAGCTGTCCTTCATTCTGCCAGTGGATTTCACACTTCTTTCAGCCTTAATCTGTCACATTAACACCACCTCTAGCCTTGCATATCTCTTAATGTCTCTTAATGTCTCTTCATCTCCCCCTTTGTTCTTTTATCCCCTCCCCCTTTTCCCAGCTTTACTCTGGCCTTAAATCTATTTGATTTCCGGCTCTTCACAGTTCTGACGAAAGGTCATCGACCTGAAACGTTAACTCTCTTTCTCTCTCCACGGATGCTGCCTGGCCTGCTGAGTTTTTCCAGCGTTTTCTGTTGTTATTTCAGATTTCCAGCATCCGCAGTATTTTGCTATCGTATTAGAAAAAAGGTATTGCCTTGCTGGAACAGATGTTCTCAGACCGGTAGCTACAGTATAAACACGTCCAAAAGTGAATTGTTTTTGTACCCAGGGCAACAATGGATTTCATTGTACATCAGTGTCATTCAAACGGGAATGTCTGTAAATCAGTTTAATCACAGCATGACAGAAGGGCCGATTTTCCAAATGCACAGTACTAGAATGGAGCACTTCCCATGATTTTCCTCCCATTAGTGGGAGGGGGTGGCAGGCTTTGGAGGCAGGCATCGTGCCAGGAATAGACACTTGCAACTTCTGGCTTACACTGTATTTGCAAACTTTATTTGCTCTGTCCTAGAAATGCAATATTGCTAAATTCCTGGACGTTACCCAGGAAACAGCTTTATCTTCTTTCAAATGCTTACTGCACTTTTACTGACTTTAGAAAGAGTAAAAGTGCAGTAAGTGCTTTGACTCCAGAGCTCATTACTGCCTTGATCCAGACATGGATGCAAGAGCTGAATGACAGAGGAGATGTGAGAATAGTCGTCCTCGAAAGTAGGTCTTTCCCTCGCGAACATTTTTTGTATATTTGTATGTTACATAGAAATTACATAGAAATTACAGAACAGAAACAGGCCATTCAGGCCAATTTGTCTATGTCGGTGTTTATGCTCCACACGAGCCTCCTCCCACACTACTTCATCTAACCCTATCAGCATATCTTCTATTCCTTTCAATCTCATGTGTTTATCTAGCTTCTCTTTAAATGCATCTATACTATTTGCCTCAACCACGCCATGTGGTAGTGAGGTCCACATTCTAACCACTCTCTGGGTAAATAAATTTCTCCTGAATTCTTTATTGAATTTATTAGTGACTATCTTATATTTACAGCCCCTAGTTTTTGGATTCCCCCACAAGCAGAAACATCTTCTCTACGTCTATCTTATCAAACCCTTTCATAATCTTAAAGACCTCTATTACATCACCCCTCAGTCTTCTCTTTTCTAGAGAAAAGAGCCCCAGCCTGTTCAGTCTTCAAGGCAGAATTCAACTGAGTATGGCACCGAGTAGCCCATGCCAAACTGAAGTCAACGTGGGTCAACAGGAGAAACTGTCCAGTGGCTGGAGTCAAATCCGACACAAAGGGAGATAGTTGTGGTTGTTGGAGGCCAATAATCACAGCACCAGGATAGCAGTTCTTCAGGGAAGCATCCTCAGCCCATCCATCTTCAGCTGCTTCATCAATGACCTTCTCTCCGTCATAACGTTAGGAGTGGGGTTCTTCTCTAACTATTCCACAGTGTTAAACTCCATTCACAACTCCTCTGATAATGAAGCAGCCCATGCCAGCCGAGAGCAGGACTGGAATAAGATCCAGGCTTGGGCAGATAAGTGGTAGGTAACATTCATACCACATAGGTGCCAAGTAATGACCATCTTGAACAAGAGAAAGCACAACCATCTCCCCTTTACCTTCAGCAGTACCACCGTTGCTGAGTCTCCCACCATCATGGTTGGCGGGCGGGACTGTCGTATGAGAAGAGATTGAGTAAACTAGGCCTGTATTCTCTTGAATTCAGAAGAATGAGAGGGGATCTCATTGAAGCATACAAAATTATTACAGGGCTTGATAGGGTGGATGCTGGGAGAATGTTTCCCTTGGCTGGAGAGTCTAGAACCAGGGGCCACAGCCTCAGGATAAAGGGTAGGCCATTCAGGACTGAGATGAGAAGAAATTTCTTCACACAGAGGGTGGTGAATCTTTGGAATTCTCTACCCCAGAGGGCTGTGGAGGCTCAGTCATTGGGTATATTCAAAACAGAAGTCGATAGATTTCTGACTAGTAAGGGCATCAAGGGATATGGCGATAAGGCCGGTGAATGGAATTGAGGCAGAAGATCAGCCATGATCTCATTGAATGGCGGAGCAGGCTCGAAGGGCCGAATGGCCTACTCCTGCTCCTATTTCTTATGTTCTTATCAATATCTTGGGGGTCACCACTGACCACAAGCTTAACTCAACCAGCCCTATAAACATTGTGGCTACAAGAGGCTAGGTACACTGCAATGTGTAGCTCACTTCCTGGCCCCTCAAAGCTTCTCCACCATCTACAACAACAACTTGCATTTATATAGCACCTTTAAAGTAGTAAAATGTCCCAAGGCGCTTCACAGGAGCGTTATCAAACAAAATCTACTAGGCTCAAGTCAGGAGTGCAATAGAATACTCACCACTCACTTTGATGGATGAAGCCGCAACAACGCACAAGAAGCTCAACACCATCCAGGACAGAGTAGTTCACTTGATTGGCAGCCCTGTCACCAGACTCAATATCTGCCCTCCATCACCGGCAATGGCCATCGTGATTTTATTGGATTAACGCCCCTTTTCATGTCGCGGCCAATTAGACTGAAAAATAATGGTACAGGTGACCTGATATTGACGTGCTTTATGGCCCACACAGGACTCTCAGCTTGGGAGACCAACAAAGGGGCCATTAAAGCTGTGGAGCCTCACCCCTGCGGTCTGGAAATTGTTCTCAGTTTTGCCATCGAGAGTCCTGTTAGTGTCTGAAGTGTAAGATATAGCCTAGAACGCCTATACATGCTTATTTAGATATTTTACATATTGCAAAGGTTAAGTATCCCAGAATCCTTTTCCAACAGGCCAAGAAGCCCTTGATGAGTTGTAGCAGCTATTGATCTCCCACAATCGCCAGACAAACAGGCTGCAAATAACAAGACAAGAGGGAAGTCCTTGATTAGATCCAGCAAGCTATCAATCTCCCACAATAGCTAGACTAAAAAGAATATGAACAAGATAAGCAATAAGTGCCACATAAACAGGCAGAGAAGGAATAGAGTCCGAATGTCAACATTTCTCTCAGCGGAACCTGGTAGTATCGAGTCTTTTGTATTAATCACTGTAACTTGTGTTTTGCTAGTGAGTCAGCTTGTTAACTCTGTGACTGCCGTGTGTTCTTTTAAATCTGTTAACAAAATAATCCCACTATATATCCATATTGGTTTGGTCTCCTTCAGAATCTCTTACAGTAAGCAATTACTTTCAGGATCCCACCTCTAGCTACGTGTTAAGGGGAAAGCATGGCAATGGCTATCCAGTCAAGATGCCCATGGATCCGAAGGCTCATGGGTGGTGGCCGGCCGGTGACAGCGGCCAAGGCGGTCAGAGAGCAGCTAGTGGCTCAGGTGTTTGGATAATGATACCCTGCCCCCCACCCAGCCCTCATTTCCAGCCCCCCCCCCCCGCCCCCATTTCCCGCCCCCCATTTCCCCCCGCCCCCCCAGGAAATCTGAATTTTTTTTGCCATGAACTGATCCTCACGAAGCTGTGTCTGCAAAGAATGACAGGCAAGATCGAAACAAACAATTGAACTTTTATTCAGTACAACAGTACAATAACCATAAATTAGCAAACAACATCAGTGTAAATTCAGAAGAGAACAAGGAACTTTCATCACAAAAACTCAACAAGAGGCAACTACTGAAAATTGAACTGTTTTGAAACTGGCAGTCACAAATGGCGAGGCCCGCAACCATCTGCAGAAAGCAGCATTGTTGGGCAGCAACCTCAGGTGCAACAAGGAAGGTGGTTGAGGATTAAACGGCAGCAGTGGTAACACTGCCTTGAAGTAGTCAGTTATAAAGTAGTGCATAGTATTAGAAATAATGCAAAAACTTTCATGTGGCAACACTTTAGGTACAATTGTTTCTAACAGTAGTAAATAACTATTCTACAATGAACGTGTCTACGTCATTGCCTGTAAACTAAGCTACAGCAGCGGTAACACTACGTTGAGGTATTAAATTAAAAAGTAGTGCATAACATTGGAAATTGTGCAAAACTTTTCCTGTAACATTACTTTAAGTGGAAATTTGTTCAACAATTTTTGAAAGAACAAAATGTGTTAACATCATTTCTTATACACTTAAATTTCAAACTAATTACAAGCAATTCTGTAGCCCTAAGGGTGACTCAGAGCCAATGAGGTTGAGAATGAGCAGGAGGAAGAGACCCTTACAGGTAGGCGACGCCCAATCCCTCATACCCATGCCTCCCAATGCACCCTGATGCCTGACAGGTCGACTCTGACCACGAGCTCTCTCAGCCCCGTCTAACCAAATCGCTGGGAACGTGGCTGCAAGTGGGAAGGCGTGTGCGCCTGCTGCAGGGCGAGAGGGGCTGGGCGGCGGTGAGAAGGTGGCACGCTAATGGGAGGGTGCGAGGAAGGTGGCCACTGTCACATGTCCCCTCCATGTCAGCACCCTCACGGTGCAGTGTGAGGATGTGAGTCCCCGCGCCACTTCTTCCGCCCACCCCCCCGAGGAGGTGCTTAACCTCCTTGTCCTCTTCCTGGTCCTGCACAGTCGCTGCCTAAGTCCCCTCTGCCATAGTATCCTCCGGCCAGTGTGGAGCTGTAGGAAGGAAGGATAAAAGGTTAAAATGGTCCTCAGATTTCATAGTCAATATTACATTCAATCTACAACACGGTAAACGGCCATTTGACCCAAGTGGTCTATGCTGGTGTCTACACGATACACAAGTCTCCTCCCACTCTAATTTTCTCCTCCCATCCTGCACCCACAAGTGGAAACAGTTTCTGCACATCCAGTCTATTGAACACCTGCAAATTTCCAATATCTCTATCGGGCCTCCTCTTAGTCTCATCCTTGGCCAGATTGCTACCCATGAAAGAAAGACTTGCATTTTATATAGCACCTTTCACGACCATCGGACGTCCCAAAGTGCTTTACAGCCAATTAAGTACTTTTTTGAAGTGTAGGCACTGTTGTAATGTAGGAAACGCGGCAGCCAATTTGCGCACAGCAAGCTCCCACAAACACCAATGTGATAATAACCAGATAATCTGTTTTTTAGTGATGTTGATTGAGGGATAAATATTGGCCACCACACCGGCAATACCTCCCCTGCTCTTCTTTAAAATAGTGCCATGGGATCTTTTACATCCACCTGAGAGAGCAGACAGAGCCTTGGTTTAATGTCTCATCCAAAAGACGGCACCTCCATGAGTGTCAGCCTAGATTGTTGTGCTCAAGTCTCTGGAGTGGGACTTGAACCCACAACCTTCTGATTCAGAGGAGAGGGTGCTACCACTGAGCCACAAAAATCTATCAATCTCAGTTTTGAAATTTTCAATTGACCGAGCCTCAGCAGCTTTTTGGGGGAGAGTTTTCCAGATTTCCACTGCCCTTTGTGTGAAGATATGCTTTCAGATATCACCCCTGAACAGCCTAGTTCTAATTTTAAGGCTATGCCCCCTTGTTCTGGCCTCCCCAGCAGAGGAACTAGTTTCTCTCTATCTACCTTATCAACTCCTTTAATCATCTTAAACATCTCAATTAGATCACCACTTAATCTATATTCAAGGGAATACAAGCCTAGTCTATGCAACCTGTCCTCATAATTTAACCCTTTTAACCCCGCTGCACCCCTTCCAAGGCTAATATATCCTTCCTGAGGTGCGGTGCCCAGAACTGAACTGAACAGGGTACTCTGAATGGGGTCTAACCAGAGCTCTGTGCAGCTGTAGCATAACTTCCACCCCTTTGTATTCCAGTCCCCCGGAGATAGAGGCCAACATTCCATTAGCCTTTTTAATTATTTTTTGAACCTGTCCACTAGCTTTTAGTGATTTCTGTACTTTGACCCCTAAATCTCTCAGTTCATCCACAGTTCCTACCTTCTCACCATTTAGAAAATACTTTCTATCTTTTTTAGGTCCAAAGTCGATGACCTCACACTTTCCCACGTTGAACTCCATCTGCCACAGTTTTGCCCACTCACTTAATCTATCAATGTCCCTTTGCAACTTTCTGCTCCCATCTACACTGGTTAATGTGTCACATAACTTAGTGCCATAGAAATTACATCGAAATTTGTAATTTGTACAACACTGGGTTAGGTGACACAGCTTAGTGTTGTCAGCAAACTTTGATATATGGGTTTTGTGTTTCTATTTTGATAAACAGAATGATTCCTTCAATGCCGGTGCATCCAAACTACAGCCCCTGGGCCACATCAGGCTTGAGAGCCTGGAAATCCAGTCATTAAACCCAGGACTCAGTCTATTTACACTTAGATTCACCAGAATGATACCGGGGTTATTCCTGCCTTAACCAGCGATTGCCTTATAAACAGATTGTATCGTCCATTCATAGAACATGTTAATCACCATATAGTACAATTCTGAATTTTTAACCACCAAATATATATTTAACAAATTTTTCCAATTTGAATCTATGAAAATCTCATTTGAACCAGCCTATTATTCTAATGTGTATGTTGTCTCACCAGCTTAATCATGGAAATTACCCAACCAGGAAACCACTTAAAATGTTGAAACAACTTACGTGACTAAACTTTTTACCAAGAAAAAGTTTACTTAATTAACAAGACGAATAGAGATCTTTCAGCATGGAAACATTTCAATTTACCATCAGTATGATCTGTCCATTCCCCTTAAAAAACGACAAAAATAATATGATGCGGGTGGGAAACCTGGGAGAAGGGGTTTCTCGCAGGCCCTGTCGACTTTAACGGCAGGGCCTAGTTTGCATCTGAAGCCTCTATTTCCCACCCACAGCCAGCCAGATGGAGAGGCTGGCTTGCTGCGAGCGGGTTGGCCTGCGGCACTAAGCCGCACAGAGGAGAGAGGGATTGGATGGGGGCCGGTGCCGGCCTCCGGGTGGTGGGGGGAAGGTGAGGACGACCACGGCCGGCCTCAGGATGATCGGGGGGGAGGGGTTGGGTCCGGGAAAGTGATTGGAGGCCTCGTGAGGAGGTCTCCGATCACGAGGGGTGGGCTAGGCAGGGACCCTGGATCCAGGAGGTCAGTGTAAAGACACTTACCTCATGAATGCAGCAGTTCACATCTTGCTGTAACTGCTGGGTTTTACAAAGTGTGTAAAACCCGACCAGATAGCGTTAAAAACAAAATGGTGGTTAAAGAGGCTTCCAGCCTCATTGTAATCCTTAAATTGATGTCCCGCCTTCTGGCAGCAGGTTGGCTGCCCGCCCCTCCCACATCCATTAAAACCAGAAGTGGACAGGTTGGAGGTGGGTTCAGGTTGGGATTCCGATTTTTAACAATTTAACCTCCACGCTCCAAACCCACCCATTTTGTCAGGTAAAAATTCCCCCCAAATTGTGATTCAGAAAATTTAGGTGAAGTTTGTTGGAATTTACATATTTCATTCTCAGATTCTTACTCTGTGTCACTCTACTGGATTTTCTGAGCATTTTACTTTAGAAAGGAATTGGAAACAGAGTTACTTCTAATTCTGGATATTAAAAGCAATCTGCCGCAGCTCATCTGCTGCTGAAACCCTTATCCATGCCTTTGTTACCTCTAGACTTGACTATTCCAACATACACCTGGCCAGCCTCCCATTTTCTACCCTCAGTAAACTTGAGGTCATCCAAATCTCTTCTGCCCGTGTCCTAACTCGCAACAAGTCCCGCTCACCCATCACCCCTGTGCTCGCTGACCTACATTGGCTCCCGGAAAACTCTCATCATTTTCAAATCCCTCCATGGCCTTGCCCTTCCCTAGCTCTGTAATCTCCTCCAACCATACAACCTTCCAACGGCCTTGGTGAGACCACACCTGGAGTATTGTGTACAGTTTTGGTCTCCTTACCTAAGGAAGGATATACTTGCCTTAGAGGGAGTGCAACAAAGGTTCACTGGACTGATTCCTGGGATGGGGGAATTACCCTATGAGGAGAGATTGAGTAGACTAGACCTATATTCCCTGGAGTTTAGAAGAATGAGAGGTGATCTCATTGAATGTATAAAATTCTTACAGGGCTTGACAGGGTAGATGCTGGGAGGATGTTTCCCCTGGCTGGGGAGTCTAGTACTAGGGTTCACAGTCTCAGAATAAGGGGTCGGCCATTTAGGACTGAGATGAGGAGAAATTTCTTCACTCAAAGGGTTGTGAATCTTTAGAATTCTCTAGTTCAGAGGGCTATGGATGCTCAGTCATTGAGTATACTCAAGACAGAGATTGATAGATTTTTGGATACTAAGGGAATCAAGGGATATGGGGATAGTGCGGGAAGGTAGAGTTAAGGTAGTAGATCAGTCATGATCTTATTGAATGGTGGAGCAGGCTCAAAAGGCCGAATGGCCTACTCCTGCTCCTATTTCTTATGTTCTTACAAATATCTGTGCTCCTCCAATTCTGGCCTCTTAAGCATCCCTGATTTTAATCGCTCCACCATTGGCAACCATGCCTTCAGCTGCCAAGGCCCTAAGCTCTGGGATTCCCTCCCTAAACCTCTCCTCATCTCTTTTCTCCTTTAGGACACTCCTTAAAACCTACCTCTTTGACCATGCGTTTGGTCATCTGCCCTAATATCTCCTTTGTATCAAATTTTGTTTGATAACAGTCCTGTGAAACGCCTCGGGATGTTTTACCACGTTAAAGGCGCTACATAAATACAAGTTGTTGTTGTTTGTATTCTCACAAGTTTAAAAATTGCACCCAGATGGAACATGATTAATATGCTAATTGAAAGTTGTCTTTTCCAACAACAGCTTGCATTTCTATAGCACTTTTAACACAGGACGATGTCCCAAGGCGCTCTCAGGAGTAATCAGACAGAAATCAACACCGAGCCAAAGAGGGAGATATTGGGAGGGGTGACTAAAATCTTGGTCAAAGAGGTGGGTTTTTAAGGAGGGTCTTAAAGGATGAGAGAGAGGTGGAGAGACAGAGAAGTTTAGAGAGGGAATTCCAGAATTTAGAGCCTAGACTGCTGAAGCCAGTCTAGGCTGTCAATGGTGGGGTGAAGGGAGTGGATGATGCACAAGTTGCAGGAAAGCAGAGTTCTCTGAAGATTGTAGAGCTTGAGAAGGTTAGGGGTGAAGCCATGAAGGGATTTGAACATGAGGATGAGATGTTTAAATTTGAGGCCCGGGGAGTCAGGGAGCCCATGTAAGTCAGTCATCATAGAGGTGATCAGTGAGCGAGACTCGGTGTGGGATAGGATGAGGGCAGCAGAGTTTTGGATGAGCTGATGTTTATGGAGGGCAGTGGATGTGAGACTGGCCAAGAGAGCATTAGACTAGTCAAGTCTGGAGGTGACAAAGGCATGGATGAGGGTTTAGGCAGCAGATAGGCTGAGACAAGGGCAGAGATGTGCGCTGTTGTGGTGGTGGAATTAGGCCCCTGATCTGTGCCAAATTAACTGATAGGATAGCAACAGGGTTCTACAATTTTCCAGGCTAGGGAAAGAAACAATCGGACAGAGTTCCCACTCCTGATCTAAGTTAACTCTAGCTGGAAAATATTCAGCTGTTATGCGAAGATAAAATTGGGCTTACTTGTGACACTCAAATAGTGTCACTGTGATATTCAAATAGCCCACTGACACTCACTATCAAGGCTCAGACATAAAGAATGACTTGGGAAAGTACCAGTTGCTGTTGAGCAACTATACCAATAATGAGTCACTGCTTTCAAGAGGAGGAGAGAAAGTTGGAGAGGAAATGAATAAATTATAAAAAGAAAATAATGTTGGAATTTATTTGCTTATTTGTGCCTGTTTTTTGTTTCCCTCATGTCCGGTGTCATTCCTGATTGAAATCTCCTTCCTGGCCAATGCCAAAGTCACCTGGCCTATCTTCACAGCATGACAAAACCAGAAAGACCCCGGATGAGGTACTGTAAATATGACCCAGGCCCTACAAGCATTGAAACACCAACATTTTTCACTACTGCTCCATTTTAGAATTGGTTTTGAATATTATAATATTAATAATGGGCCCACTAATGACTAAAATGTAAACCTTTGCACACAGCTATTGAGCCTGAGGATTGAACCTGCAACGCTAATTGTGTGATCAAAACAGGATTCTGCTCTGTTGTTTAATCAAGGAAACGTTCTGTTTTTTTTGACTTGGGAACCTTAACTTACATTACTCATTTCAAAAATTGGTACCTATTTATCGTAATAGACTCATTACTCAGGATTAAAACATTTCCACCCATTTTGGGGAATAGATTGGCAAGAGCAGCGACACAACTGCATATTTTACCTCGTTACATCTGTAGTAAAAAAAAAATTACTTTGGTTAGGTTGATTTGGCTATGATAAATTGACCCTTAGTGTTAGGGGGGGATTAAATATGTGGGGTTACAGGGATAGGATGGGATATGTTAGCGGGAATTAAATACGTGGCGTTATGGGGATAGGGTGGGATATGTGTCGGTGCAGGCTCGATGGGGATTCTGTGTGAGAAAGCAGGGACAGGGTACTGGATTTGGATGATCAGCCATGATCGTATTGAATGGTGGAGCAGGCTCGACGGGCCGAATGGCCTACTCCTGCTCCTAGTTTCTATGTTTCTATGTAAGTGTTGCACTTGAGTTTATTGCATTATTGTATATGGTTTCTAAGGGGTTTTCTGTAAAACTCATGACAAGTTGGCCAATGTTTTAAATTTTTCTTGTGTAGTTTTTCGAACAGTTTACTATTTTCCATAAGATTACAATGATAAAAGAAATCTCGGCATCAAACCTATAGTCAATGTCTTTGCTAAGCAATGTGTTGGTGCATGGCTCCTGAATTTAGCTCATGAGAAAATGAAACTTCACACACCATTTACAAGAAATGAAAAATAAGTTGACCACATCTAGATTAGTCAATTAAAGTTCCGTTCAGTTTAGGAAAATGATTCATTTCCACTGGTTGTTGAGCTTCCTCATTAACTTCATCACTGATTCTTCCAAGATTTACACTGTCTGCAGGAAGTTATAATTATACTTCCTTGAGCCACAAGTGTATATGTCATTGAAAAGATCAGATGATCATCTGCATTTGTAATAATGGTCACCACATTTTCCCACATAACTCTCCAAAAAGCTCAGCTTTCATAAATCACTTTGCATAAGCAAGGCTGATTTTCAGTTTTTAAGTTTATATATTTAAACATTTTCCACATTTTTTGGGGAATACTCACATATTCACAATATTTCCCCTTTGTTTCAGATTTTAGAAGGTAAGACCACGAGGACCCCCTCCCCCCAAAACACAGTTACGAAGAATAGGATTAATTTGAATATCATTTTATTCCTTTCTGCTTCTATAGATTTATTTAATATTTTGTTTAAATAGTGAGTACTGATACATAATATGAGGAACTTACTGGCTGGATGTTTTGATTGCAAGCTCAATTAATATACATAGTTGAAATGGCACAATCGCTGAAGGAATCCGGGTAGTAATGATATATCTCTGTGCATATTAATTCAGGCTCAGCAATTATTCACAGTCAGCTCATCCAATTTTGTCATCAGCACTTATTTAAAGATAATGAAAACAATCAGTAGAAATAGACACAAAAAAACCTAACTTTCTGATCGTTCTTTTAAACATGTTGTGGTAGAATTTCTGTGAGCGTTTATGCCATTTCTCCGAGGTTCCAATCATCTGCCGAAGTTGCGGTGTGAGATTGGGAGAACCCCCATTGTCCCCAACCTATCCCTAATGTAAAGGAATGAGCCATATTTCAGAAAAATACACCATCCTATGAACAGAATTCTGACATTATTAAAATATGACAAACTGGGGTTAAAAATCTAAAAGCCTCAACGACACAAGCTGTAAACAGAAATACAGGCTTCTGAGATAAGGTGAAGTGTTAACACAAAGCTGTAAACACCATACAAGCTTTTGAAATGGGAACTGAAGGGATAATTACAAGTCCTAGCCCTTCTCGGGCTACCCCAGATCAGGCGTATTCCCCAGATGTTCCCCTTCAACTAAAGTTAGAGATAGCCGAATCCTATAAGACGCTTAATTGGGTCTAAAGGTCCGGACTATCTCTCCCTAAAGGAAAGAAACGACTTGAAGATATTACTGTCCTCCAGATAGCACTTTTAATAAGTTTAACTAGACTGTAACCTTCCGGATATTATGAGGGTCCGGAAAACCCCCCAGAATTCTGCAACTCCTCACAAAAGAGTGTACAGAGATTTGAGTTTGCGAGGTTGATACAGAAATACTCTGTGAGACAATTCTAAAAATATATAGATTTATTAAGGAGCCGATATTTAGTTAACAGTTGATGAGTCAATCACAACTTTAACAGTTCAAAATACAAATAGCTTACAATTCTATTCTCAGAGATCCTTATTCTCAAATCTTAACTTCGTTACATTTTTACATTTCTAAGTCTTATTCTTAATCCAGAATATCCACCAAGATCAATTAAAGTACCGTTTGATCCCCGAGACTCAAAGAGTTAAAAACTTACAGAGCCTGCCTCTGAAGCTGAGAATCGCCTGTCCTTTCCAGCGACTTCTGTTTTCCCATTTGAAAATCCCATATCTTATACTCTTTTTGCAGTGGTATCTCCTTTGAAGTTTTCTGCTGATGTAAGCTAATTATCTCCAGTCAGTCTTTCTGTTGACTTCTTTCTATTCTTACTGTTAGTTCAGCTGCTAACTCTCAGAATCCTGTCTGCTGTATAGGTGTTTCATAACTTATCAAATATGGTTTAACAGATTTATCTATTTGATGCCATTCTTACGAGGTCTTCTATTGAATTCTTAATATCCCCTTAACTGGTTATAAGCAGACGTTATGTCTCCCAACTGTTCCAAGTTCACTACAAACACAATGTGATTGCTTGGTACATCTATTGATATTATATCTTCAAAGTGTTCTGTAGGTATCATATTTACAATATGTAAATCAAAACCACTTCAACCAGGGTGTTCCATGCATTTCTTAGCTACTTCAATTGGTTGTATATATAATTGTGTTTCCTGTTTCATTTGATGTTACTTTTACAAAGGCACATGGTTTTTTAATGTTCTGTGTTTCTGTTCGACGTGTTAATTTTTAACACTTTAAACTAGGTATAGCTATTGTGTTGGTTCCAAACTGCAGACTCCTTGGAAGAAAGCCTTTGCTTCTTCAATAGGGCCATTGTCTCTGTGTCAATAACCATTTCCCATTTCAAAAGCTTGTATGGTGTTTACAGCTTTGTGTTAACACTTCATCTTATCTCAGAAGCCTGTATTTCTGTTTACAGCTTGTGTCGTTGAGGCTTTTAGATTTTTAACCCCAGTTTGTCATATTTTAATAATGTCAGAATTCTGTTCATAGGATGGTGTATTTTTCTGAAATATGGCTCATTCCTTTACACTAGAACCCAGGGCCAACTACTCCATTCACATTTTGCATGGCCCCATCCACTTAAGGTGCTGCTTTTAATGTCTTATAAACCTGAACCCCCAAATCCCTCTACTCTGCCACATCATCCAGCCTTCCCCCATTCAAAGTATAATTATTACTTTTATTTTTACCACAATATATCACTTCACACTTACTGACATTGAATTCCATCTGCTACTTTTTGCCCATTTCATTATCTTATCAATATTCCATTGCAGCTTCCTTTTGTCCTCAGTTTTTTACTATGCTCCTATTTTAATATTGTCTACAAATTTCAGCACCATTCCCTCTAGGCCTATATCCAAATGATTGATGTACACAATGAACAGAAGTGGTCCCAGCCAGAACCCCATGGAACACAACTACCCACCCACTCTGCAAAACTGTCCTTAACTTCTACTCTCTCTTTCCTCCAGTTAAGTGATAAGGGTCAGGGCGAGAGTGGGAAGGGGACTGGGAGTGTGTTTGGCATTGTGAGCAATGGGAAGGGGCAAAGCAGCAGAATGGTGGTCTATATTGTTGACTAAGAAACAGTGTGCTAGTTATGCTCATGTTTGTGCCCTTAGACTTGAAAGAATTAATATGGGAGCTGTACCAAAGGGAACAACAGGAGTGGGAGACAATGAAGGTTTTGCTGGGGATAAGGCTATCAAAAGTAGAGGTGAGGGAGTGGTTGAGCAAATCAACAGCTGCAGAGGTATTGTGGTGAATGGAGGGTCAAAGGCATTGGGAGTTTGAAACTGCAGTTGTAAGTGATTTGAGAGAGATGCTGAAAAAAGTGGAGTTGAAGAAAGGTAGACGGATGTGGGTGTTGAGGTTGTCATCCTCGCTTATATGCACTGGCTCCCTGTCTCCCAGCACATTACATCTAAAATCTTTATCTTGTCTATAAATCCCTCCATGACCTTGCTTCACCCTTTCTGTCCCATTCTGATTCTCACCTTCTGTTCATCCCTCCTCCCTTCTTAGATAACCAAGCACTCAACCACATTAGTCATAACTTTGAAACACCTGACCAGAATCTCTCTATCTTCACTTTTAAAAACCTCTTTGACCAAGCCTTTGATCGCCCTTACTATTCTCGCCCTACTGGCTCAGTATCTATTTTCCTTACACCTATTTGTGAAGCGCCTGGAGACTTTTTAATATTAAAAGTGCTACATAATTTTTTTTGTTGCCTTTTGTGTCTGTTTTAGGCAATGCTGAACAAGGACGTTAAGGAGTTGGAAAGCGAGCATGCGTTCCAGGATGTAGAGTACCCAGATTATGAAGACTTTCGGGCTGAAGCAGTTCTGCATCGTCGCAAGCAGCAGGAGTGCTTCAGTAAGGCAGCAGAAGCTCATCGAAGAGGCATGAAACCGGTGGCCACATTTTATGCACAGCAGGTGAGTACACTAAAAAACATTCGTGATCAAGGAGCCAAGTAACGAGCTGATACTGACTTTTTCTAGTTTGGGCACCTGCAGATTAACCAAACAGTGACACCAACTTTCCGTGCAAGTGAATGTGACCTAATAGAGGTCTTTAAAATTATGAAAGGTTTTGATACAGTAGACACAGAGAGTGTTTCCACTTGTGGGGAAGAGCAAAACTAGAGGCCACCAATATAAGATAGTCACTAAGAAATCAAATAGAGAATTCAGAAGAAACTTCTTTACCCAGAGAGTGATGAGAATGTGGAACTCGCTACCACGGAGTGGTTGAAGCTAATCGTATAGATGCACTTAAGGGGAGGCTAGACAAGCATATGAGGGAAAAGGGAATAGAGGGTTATGCTGATTTAGATGAGGAAAGACGGGAGGACGCTTGAGTGGAGCATAAATGGCGGCATAGATTGGTTGGGCCGACTGGCCTGTTTCTGTGCCGTATATCCTATGTAATAAATAAAAGTTCTTGTAGTAGTATCGCTGATTTTGTCTGATCAAATTTAAATTAGTAATGGAGCTGATTTTCTACATAGTTTGCTTATAAAATATCCTGCAGATCAGTGAAGCCAATCTTAGGTTATTCTGCTTCATTAACTTTTTTTTCTTTTTTCAATTCATGATTGCTTTTCTTTCCTCTTGCTTTTTAATCTGACTCCACACCACACTTTGAAAAAGAACCTGATTCTGTAGTGAGCAGGTTTGAAAATGTGAGGATTTATGAAATAGTTGTAATTTCCATTATTTTGGTACATGCAGATCAACAGGGGAAGGGAGCGATAAAATCAATTAGATCTACCAGCCAGTTTCCAAGCAATAGCTGAAAAGCTTTTATGCACTGACAACCAACCACTTAGCCTCATAATAATGTTGGAACCCTATTGTCAATGAGGCAATCATGCTCTATTGTCTGGTATGACAAGCAAATGAAACATTAATTATATTCTGGCATGCAGTGCAGCACCATCTGGTGTACGAACAAACATAAGATTAGTAGGGCTTACAGGGAGAGGAAGAAAAGTAACTTTGCATTGTAGCTTTTTGGTGCTATTAACAAATGGTTGAATCCAGCACTCACAAATACCAGTAACTCCCCCAGCATTGTTTTTTATATTGATTGTTGTGGTTTGAGTTAGAATGGATTGGCAATCATTTGTGTTGGATCTTCATTAACTGAATTCAGCATATCAGATTGTAAGCCAAAATTCAATGCACTCTGGGAGAGTGGAAGATTCAACTACAATCAAGCATATTTTCTGGTTAATAGTTTTATACAGTGAAAGCCTGCCTCTAGAATGCTCATATTTTATTACCTCTTTTAAACCTCAACTGCTTATGTAATGGGAAACCTTTTCTAGCTGAGCTCCAGTAACATGTGCTACGATTAATAAATACTGATGAGTATGTTTGGCAGGATGAGGGTTGGCATATGTAGAAGGATGTGTATAAAAATATTCAGTGTTATAAACTTTGAATATGCTACTGTAAGACAGACCTATTGCTTAACAAACAAGATAAGGCCAATTAATCCATTCAGAAACTCAAGCTCACACATTTTTGTCCACATTCAATGGCATTTTGCCAGATCCATGTCCCGCCACTCTTTGCTGAATCAGGAATTGATACATTTTTCATGTTTGTTGAAATGCATGCAGAATACTGAACTGTTACCAATTAGTAAAAATGGAAGCTAACATTGTTTTGCCATCAGAAAAGTTCTTTCCAAATATGCATACCCGTAGGATTTTCTCGTTGGAGGCGGGACTGCTGCTTGTCGTGTCTGTGTCCCGCCTCCATCATCTTCTGACCAACCAGAGGGATTTTCCCGATTGACCTAGTTAAGCCCGCCCTGCGGGCTCAGCAGGCCAATTAGGGGGGAAGTCACTGACAGAGCACATCAACATCTGACGTGCTCTGTCAAGACTTCTTGAAAGAAGAAATGTCAGTGTTTGACAGCTCTGTGAAGCTGTCAAACACTGACATTCTGTGTAGTTTGATGAATCCTTGTGTTCAGGACTCATCAAAACTTTCAACTTTGTAGATTTCAGATGGCTGTTGGGTCGGAGGATCCAACAGCCAGTCTGTGAAATCGACAAGGAGGATGTCGGGTCTCCCGATCCAGGGTGGATGAAGGCTGTAGGCAGAAAACAAGGTAACTGAACATTTTTTAACACTTACCACTCCACACTTGCACCCATCACTCACCTCTACATCTTACTTTCAGGTGCCTCCGACCCCCGCAGACCTCCTTCATGTCTCCTCCAACCCGGCGGGGTTCTCCGAGGTCGGGAAGCCTTCACCCGAGAAGGCAAAATGGCACAAATCCTTTTTTCTGTCTGTTAACTACCTGTTAACAGGCAGTTAAAAGGATTTAATCACTTTCTCGCCTCCAGGAGACGGGACCCGAAGCAGCACATCTTCCTGCCTCCTGGCAAAAGGGCACGGAGGCGGGATGGGGGGCGGGTTTGCCATCCGCCCCCACTTCCCGCCTCCATGCCCGTCTCCTCGGGGCTGAGAAAATCCAGCCCATAGTGTCCTGTGCAATTTATTTCCGTACAGGTTATGGTAGGCATTAATCTGAACTATGAATAGGTATTGTGGAATTTTTTACCAAATAATTATTACATGCTAATTTGGAGCCAATTCATACATACCTACTTGTCATACATGGCGAGAGCCCCACAGAACTGATGCAGAAACAAGAATCTGCAGAGTTTGGATTCACGACCACTGCGGAATTTTGGTTTAATCTATGTGAACATAAATATTTTAAAGTTCTAAGATAAAATCTGTCTGTGAAAGAATGCAACAAAATCTATTAACCCAAAATTAGGTTAAATACTTCTGAGCAGTACTGAACTTTTGAGTAGCATTATTACACTGGAGTGGCATTCAGAAACCATGAGAATGGAAATCTCCACTCAATAATAACGCACCGAGGTGAAAGCAGTCCCATCGAGTATACGCTCCAATAGGATCTATTCTAAATGGCAGGTCTCCAGCAGACTGTTTTTTGAAGGATACAAATAAAATATCTCCTCTTAGGAAGGAGGCAATTTTATAGACCTGCCTGACTTGCTGAGTGTTTCCAGCAATTTCTCTTTTTATGTAAGTGAATATACAGTGTACTTTGTGAATGAGTTCCTAAAATTAAAATCAGAAAACAGCCCTTCAATGGCTTAATGAGTAAAGGCACAACTCTCTATAGCACTAAGCTATAGAACAAGCAACAAGTAACTTTGGGTGTCAGCTATGGCTCAGTGGTAGCACTCTCACCTCCGAGTCAGAAGCTTGTGGATTCAAGTCCCGTTCCAGGGACTTCAGCACATAATCCAGGCTGATGCTCCAGTGCAGTACTGAAGAAAAGCTGCACTGTTGGAGGTACTGTCTTTTGGATGAGACATTAAACCAAGGTCCAGTCTGTCCTCTCAGGTAGACGTAAAAGATCCCATGGCACTATTTTGAAGAAGAGCAGGGGAGTTCTCCCTGGTGTCCTGGCAAATATTATCCCTCAACCAACACCTAACAACAGATTATCTGGTCATTATCACCTTGCTGTTTGTGGGACCTTGCTGTACTCAAATTAGCTGCATTACAAGTTGCCTACGTTACAACAGTAACTACACTTCAAAAGTACTCTATTGGCTGTAACGTGCTTTGGGATGTCCTGAGGTTGTGAAAGGTGCTATATAAATGCAAGCTTTCTTTCTCTAGGTCTGCAGCAAATCAGCCAGGCACCATTAAGTGTGCTAAAATTGGCCTCAGCACTTCTGGTCTTGAATGTGGGAAAAAAGCAGCCAAAGCTCTTGCTCCTGTTAACTATCTGATAACCCCTGCTGGAAAATGAACATGTGCATATATTGGGTGAGGAGAGAATTGATCTTGGCCGTGAAAGTTGGCACTCACTGCCTATGCTTATACATGAAGAATGGCCATTTCTGTTAGGTACTGGAGGCTGTCCAGTAGGAGTTGGTGCCTTCAGGAGGAAGGGAGAAATGAAAACAGAAAATACCAGAAATGCACAGCACATTAATCAGCATCTGATAGAAGGTTAAAACATTTTTGGATGTGACCTTTCATCAGACCTCGCAAGGCCCCGCTGGAAAAGTCCCTTAAATAGGGCAAGTTAGGCCAAAGAATAAAAAGCGGGAGAAGAGTAGGTGGAGATAAGTATTGCTGTTCTTTTTTTATTCGTTTATGGGATGTGGGCATCGCTGGCAAGGCCAGCATTTATTGCCCATCCCTAGTTGCCCTTGAGAAGGTGGTGGTGAGTCACCTTCTTGAACCGCTGCAGTCCGTGTGGTGAAGGTACTCCCACAGTGCTGTTAGGGAGGGAGTTCCAGGACTTTGACCCAGTGACAATGAAGTAACAGCAATATACTTCTAAGTCAGGATGGTGTGTGACTTGGAGGAGAACTTGGAGGTAGTGGCGTTCCCATGCGCTTGCTGCCCTTGTACTTCTAGGTGGTAGAGGTTGCGGGTTTGGGAGGTGCTACCGAAGAAGCCTTGGCGAGTTGCTGCAGTGCATCTTGTAGATGGTACACACTGCAGACACGGAGGGAGTGAATGTTTAAGGTGGTGGATGGGCTGCCAATCAAGCGGGCTGCTTTGTCTTGGATGGTGTCGAGCTTCTTGAGTGTTGTTGGTAGAAAGGCTTTGCGGAGTCAGGAGGTGAGACACAGAATACCCAGCCTCTGACCTGCTCTTGTTGCCACAGTATGTGTGTGGCTGGTCCAGTTAAGTTTCTGGTCAATGGTGACCCCCCAGGATATTGATGGTGGGAGATTTGGCGATGGTAATGCTGTTGAATGTCATGGGGAGGTGGTTAGACTCTTACTTGTTGGAGATAGTCATTGCCTGGCATTTCTGTGGCGCGAATGTTACCTGCCACTTATCAGCCCAAGCCTGAATGTCGTCCAGGTCTTGTTGCATGCGGGCATGAACTGCTTCATTATCTGAGGAGTTGTGAATGGTGCTGAACACTGCAGTCATCAGCGAACATCCCCATTTCTGACCTTATGTTGGAGGGAAGGTAATTGATGAAGCAGCTGAAGATGGTTGGGCCTAGGACACTGCTCTGAGGAACTCCTGCAGCGATGTCCTGGGGCTGTGATGATTGACTTGATGATTTGTGATGATTTGACAACTAGCCACGCCTCCAGCCAAGCTGTTCCAGTACAGCTGTAACACTGGCATCTGTCCGACAATGTGGAAAACTGCCCAGGTATGTCCTGTCCACAAAAACCAGGACAAATCCAACCCGGCCAATTACCACCCCATCAGTCTACTCTCAATCATCAGCAAAGTGATGGAAGGGGTTATCGACAGTGCTATCAAGCGGCACTTACTCACCAATAACCTGCTCACTGATGCCCAGTTTGGGTTCCGCCAAGACCACTCGGCTCCTGATCTCATTATAGCCTTGGTCCAAACATGGAAAAAGGAGCTGAATTCCAGAGGTGAGGTGAGAGTGACTGCCCTTGACATCAAGGCAGCATTTGACCGAGTGTGGCATCAAGGAGCTCTAGTAAAACTGAAGTCAATGGGAATTGGGGGGAAAATGCTCCACTGGCTGGAGTCATACCTAGCACAAAGAAAGGTGGTTGTGGTGGTTGAAGGTCAATCATAAATACAGTGGCAGCAAGAACAGGTCAGAGGCTAGGTATTCTGCGGCAAGTGTCTCACCTCTCGACTCCCCAAAGCCTTTCCACCATCTACAAGGCACAAGTAAGGAGTGTGATGGAATACTCTCCACTTGCCTGGATGAATGCAGCTCCAACAACACTTAAAAAGCTCGACACCATCCAGGACAAAGTAGCCTGCTTGATTGGCACCCCATTAAACATTCACTCCCTCCACTACCGGTGTACTGTGGCTGCAGTGTGTACCATCAATAAGATACACTGCAGCAACTCGCCAAGGCTTCTTCGGCAGCACCTCCCAAACCCGCAACCTCTTCCACCTAGAAGGACAAGGGCAGCAGGTGCATGGGAACACCACCACCTCCAAGTTGCACATCATCTTGACTTAGAAGTATATCGCCGATCCTTCATTGCCGCTGGGTCAAAATCTTGGAACTCCCTACCTAATAGCACTGTGGGAGTACCTTCACCACACGGACTGCAGTGGTTCAAGAAGGCGGCTCACCACCACCTTCTCTCAAGGGCAATTAGGGATGGGCAATAAATTTTGGCCTTGCCAGCAACGCCCACATCCCAGGGACAAATAAAAAAAATATGCCAGACCGGTAAGGATGGCAGATTTCCTTCCCTAAAGGACATTAGGTTTTCTGATACATAAGGCTCGATTTTGCCAGGCCCAAGGAGGCGTGTGAGGTGTTAAAATCATGAAAAATGGCGGGCGAGCTCGATCCCGCCTTCGATCAATTTTCCAAAATGCGAGTTTTCTGACCCCGTCTCCATCCCGCCTCTTATAGGCCCTTAACAGCCAGTTAAGTGCCTCTATAATCCCATTTTGAGAGGCCTTTCTGATTTTAACACTTTTCCCACGTGGTTCACGTCTCCTCTGAAACACGCCAGTGAAACCTGGCGGCAGCACAAGTGGAATGCTTACTAACAGCTGCAGCTCTACCATTAAAAAGGAGTTTTCAGCAATCATCATTTGCAGGTGGCAGAACTTTGTTGTCTCAGGTCTGGGGGAACCTTTAGCAGGCCTACTCATTGTTGTGGAAGTTTGGAGCCTGACACCCATCTCCAGTGTGACCTCCTGGGAAACCCCTCTCGCCACCTTGAATGAGCGCTTCCTCAACTGAGGCATATACCAGAAGCATGGGAAACATTTATTTCCTTTCCTCCTGGACATCAGATTCGGACGAAGACCAGCCGTGGCAGCAACAGATCCATGAACAACAGCACCACAAACAGCAGCAGCAACAACAGGAGTGCCAAGCTGCTGCTCACCTACCTGAAGCTGCACAGGCCAGAAGGCGCCAGCGCGTGACCACATTGCTGCCCGGGATGCAAGGGACGCACTCCTCTTGGCCAGATTTGCTTAGACTGCACAATCAAACACTTTTGCCTCGCACCTTCTTATCAGACCATTGACAATGGCCAAGAACCTGCGGATTCCTATCACTCGGACCAATTGCGAGTCATCCTAAGCCCTCAGTGTGGAAGTCCCATTAGCGATATGACAGAGGCCACAACTGCAACAGTTGCCATCAGAATTTTTTATTTACAATAACCAAGTGATGGATTTTCACCATTAATCATGACATTTCACCCAAGTGACGACACTTGTGACTACTTGTGCATTATCTTCCTCTTACACATGCTCCTACGTGATGCTTCCCCTGTGGCTTCAGCTGATGTGGAGGCCCCTTGCTCACTTTCTTGCTGCTCCTGTCTCGACACCTTGGGCGGGCGTCCTCTGGGGTTGCAAGCCTGTGAGGGCTCGGCAACAGTCTGCTGCTCCTGCGGCTGTGGAGGGGTTGACACGCCGATTGCAGTTGGGTGGGGACTCTGGTGGGGCTCTGACCGAGGACTTTGCAGTGGCATGGTCGTGTGAGCGCTTGGAGAGGATCCCCCACTTCCTTCTTGTCTGCCACCAACATCCCTCTCATGGGTCAGCCCCACTTCAGAGCTAGCAAGTGGCTTGACAGCACCTTGCTGCACTTCAGGGGGGCCATGAGGACCCGTTTCTGTACTGGAAGTCCGACTCCCGAGGACTTGCCTGAAGGTCTGGTTTGTTTGCTCAATAGCTAACCATCGCTCCTCGAGAGATGTCAGTCTATTCTGAACAATGACCATGTTTTCCATACCCTGGCGACTAAGCTCCTCGATGGACGTAGCCATCCTCTCCTCTACGGTAGCCAGCCTTACCATGGAGGTAGCCATCCTTTCCATGGTGATGCGTTCATGTGCCAACGCCTCCACAAAGGCTCTGCTCATGTTAGCGATGGACTCCTCCATTCGCTCCACACTCGCAGCGACCCTGGAGACAAAACCTACCAGAGACTCCTGCACCTCTTCCTGGAGTTCCAGCACCGCTCTTCTTCTGGATGCACCCGGAGGCAGAGGGTCGACATGCAGCTGAGCCGAGCTGGCAGAGTCCTGCGCCCTCCAACTAGGACTCTCCACTGCTGTCCCTGTCTGCACCATCTGCTGATGCTCACTTGTGAGCTGTGATACACCAGGTGACAACACTACACTATCTCGCGAAGGTACCAACGAGGTGAGTGTCTGCGCTGGTGCTGGGTGCGCTGAATTCTGCTGACGCTGCACCCTCAGAGGCGGCAGCTTCCTCTGAGGTGTCTGGAGGCTCAGGCTGTTCCTCCTGGATAATGGGGACGGGGGCTTTCGATGGCCCTGTGGGAGAGTAAAAGAGTCAGAGATGTGAGGCCAAGGTTCCATGCACATTGAATATTGCAGATGATCATAAGTCAATCTGTTAGAGCATCAGAATCATTATCAGTGACTCATGCAATGTCAATGAGATGAAAAACTATTCTGTCTCCAGCTTGCTCTGATGCACCCGTCTGTCCGTCCCCACTTGCGCATCGTCCTCCACTCCCACGATCTCCAGGGCCGCCTCCTCCCAGGGGGTGAGCTGGGCTACTGAGGGTAGCCCTCCTCCTGTCATCGCTCTTTCCCTCTTATTGTGAGCTCTCTTTTCCTGCAATGAGGGAGACAAGTGGAGTTTGAGTGAGAATGAAGGAGTGAGTGTAGAGAATCCATAGCATAGATGCCCAGGAGACAAAGATTCAGTGAGGTGGCAAGACCAAGGGCCCTCCCTGTGTGTTATAAGTTGTTTACATAGCATCACAGCGATAGGGAGTGTGAGGGCTGTGTAGTCGAATAGTTAAGTGAATGTGAACATACAGAGTGAGGGAATGGGTAAGGGTGCAGGGATGTCAGTGTCAAGTGGGATGTGGAGGAAGAGGTTGTCAAAGCAGGTCATGAAACCTCTTCCTGCACTGCAGCCAGGTTCTGCGGCATAGATAAGGAGTTGACCTCCTGGGCCACTTGCATCCACACAGCCTTCGTCTGCTGGGGAGGCTTCTTCCTCCCTGAAGAAGGGAAGAGCACCTCCTTATTCCCTCTTGCTCCCTCCACCAGAGCTTGCAGGGCGGCGTCATCAAACCTCGGAGCAGACTTACTGCTGGACATTTTGCCTGGAAGAAACTATCAGAGCAAAGGCCAAAAGGTTTGCAGTCTGCAGAAGAAGCAAGGCTGCTTGCAGGCCTTAAATCCAGCAGCATTGAGGACGTAATCGGAGGCGAGTTTCAGAATGGAAAGACTAATTGAGCCAGGGGTTCCCACACGCTGGAAATCAATTGCCCAATTAGGGGAAAATCGCATATTTTTCCCACATCAAATTGGAGTCGGGTGACTAACACGAAAAGCGGATGACACGCCCCCAGCCCGTCCCAATGACAAAAATCGAGCCCATAGTGTTGCTTAATGTATTGGACATCACATGTTCTCCCCACACAGCTGTGGAAATATCTGGCTGCATTCTCAAACATTCAGATTGTAATTTTTTTTTAAAGAAACTGTTCAAATCAAGATATAGATGTAATCAAAAAGCCAGCTACTGGAGTGACTAAGCTGATAGATTTTAAAATGTCAAGTGCTAATCAGTATATAAAGGGGTTCAAAACAGAAAGAATAGTAGCATGAATGATATCGGGAGATTTGAGCAAGAAAATAGGGAAGACAGCTAAGATGTGAACTTGTTAAATGTTTAGATGAAAAAGCTGAAGTGTAGGAAAAAGATGATATTATTCCTGAGGGATACGTTGTGATCAGTTGCGTCAGGGCAGCAGGCCAAAAATGGAAAGGTTAAAGTAATAACGCGAGGGGGAGTTGAAGAAACGAGGTGCAGGGGGGCTATTGGAAGCAATTTAGATGTTCAACAAAGCAATCAGTGTCAGTTTTCCCTGAAGCTGATTTATGTGGAGTCATGGAAGTCCTTTCCTCAATAGTTGATGTCACTGGATACCAGCAAACCAAAATATAAACAGGAAAGGGTTCCTTGCCTTAGTGTTCTGCGTGATCTTTGAAGATTAATGTTGATCAACAACAAAGCCATATCCTACCTGACGAGTTTCTAGAACTGATTAATGTTCTTCATCATGATCACTGACATCGCTCAGAATATTCAAAGTTCCTGTATCAAAATAACAAGTTAGCAGATACCTCTGATCAATGATGTCAATTATGACTCCCTGTTCAGCTCAGATTGATATCCATCCACTAACTAAGAGGATATTGAAGTATGTGCTTTGACGTTGCGTGAAACTTAAGTTCTATCTATGCCCATCTATGTATCTATGTGAACCAGATGACAATGGATGAATCCTAAATCTTATTTCTAGGCTGGATTCTTGCGTAGCCATTGGGCAGAATCAAATGTGCAAATTTACAATACTGTGAGCATCCTTCCATCAGAAATACGCAGATGCATTTGAGAAGATTCCGAGAATAGTGACAAAGATGATTTCAAGAAACAAAGCTGTAAGTTATGAAGAGACTCGTGGAATGAATGTGTTTTTATTGAAGAGAAAATTGAGTGCAGACAAGCTCTGCATCTTTAAAATACTGGGAGGCATATAAAATGCAGATGAAAACGTTATTTAACTGGGACTGTTCAAAAACCTAAAAAGGATACAAGTACAAAATGTCAGGTAGTAAAAAAAATACAAATATGAAACGTAAACATCTTTATTAGAAAAAATCTTGTAAAATACATTACATCATATTCTGAAAAAATAAAATCCAATATTAGTTTGATAGATTTAAACCACAAAATTTCAAATTTCAAACCATAAGGAAAAAAATGTAAAAAACATTTTAAAATTTATAAACTTCCAGTATTTACTTCATATATTGTTAAAAAAAAAACATCAAAATGTGTAAATACTGAAAAATTTGGTCCTTATGGCTAATGTGAAAGGTAAATGTAGCATGAAGATTACACCCTGTGCTTCAAGTAACAAAATCACAAAATTAAATTTTCAAATTCAAATAAATTGAAAATAAGCCTTTCAACAGCAAATATCTGTACACTGGGAAAAGAAAATCACATGGTCTAAAATAGCCAAACACATACTCAACATTAATTTCAAAGTACCCATGCCCATCAATTTTCAACTTATTATTGATCAATAATAGACAAAATTTGCACATATCTTTAAAGTCAGCAATGACGTTGGTTCAATCCCAAACCCACAAACACAGGAAAAAAGTGTGTTTATATAGTACCCTGTACCTTATCACACCTCAAATGTCCCAAATACCTTATACCTTGCAATACTTTTTAAGTTTACTATTAGCGCTAAATTCAGTTACTCAAAATTAAAGGTGTTTTAGGATGAAATTATATTACCACTTTTGTATCAACACAAAGCTGTTTGCAGGCACAGCAAGGCAAAAGTGACAGTAGTACTTGGGATGCAGATCCTGATCTGACTCCTGAACACATTAAAGCCAAGTTGTATGAGCTCTTACCAGGCTATATCACTCTGGTTTGAGTTTGCACTGGGTGCAGCATTACCCCATCACAGTGTAAGTCCAGTGAACCAACTGGGCACTTTATAAATATACTTTTCAATGTTCTTAATGTTCAATGTTTTTAAGGTTAGGAGAAAGTAGATGCTCTTTCCCAACATTAAACATTAGCCTCCTGAGAAGCAGAGTTCTATTAATGAGTCCAAGCTCTCTGGTTGCTGATCTCTGCAATCCACAAATACCAGTTTGAGACCAACAGATGCAGTATAGCTGCAGCGTTACTGACTGATATGGATCTCATGTGTTTTAACTTCCTCTGGTTAACTCATGAAGAATGAGCTGATACTACATTGTGCAACTGGATGGAAAGCACACAGCAAACTTTAGTTTTGTAGTTGTATTGCCCTCAGAACATAAAGCATACAGATTGCAAAACCAACAACAAAAAATCACAATGGTTGTTTTTCTTACTTATCTTTTAAAGAAGTCCAATTGAGAAGGGGAAAAAAAACCAACATTTTCAATTCTGGTTTGGAATATGTGAAATATTTAACTGAAGGTTCATCGGCAATCATTCTTAATGTACTAGGACTTTTAAAAGTATTACCCCATTACATGGTGGATATTAGACACAAGCAAACATTAGAAAAACATCTAAAACACAAAGAAAAATACAGCAGATGCAGGAAATCTGAAATACAGAAAATGCTTTAGTCAGAAAATCTCTCCACAGATGCTGCCTGACCTGCTGAGTGTTTCCAGCATTTTCTGTTTATATTAGTAAAATATCTATTTTATGAAAATACAACTTATATTTAAAGGAGAAAGCAACTCTACAATCACTGATGGCTGCTATTCAGCCAACACTTAAACATTCTCCCCAAAGGCATACTGAGATATTGTAAAACAACTGCTTCACAATAAATATGCTGGATGGGATTCCCCTAACTAACATACATGTTCCATACCCTGTTCTGGAAAATGAATATTTAGTTTAAAACATTTTTTGATATAACCCAGAAGGATTTACATGGATAAAGTAGTTTTGAGTAACTGAACTTATCCATAGTGCCTTTCCCCTTTAAAAAAAACCTACATTCTTGTTCCTGCATTTAGCTCTACAGAAATCCATTAAATAAACTTTAGTAATGGATGATATTTTTCTTTAATGTCAGAAATATATATACACACACACAATATATATATATATTTATTAAATATAAATTGTTTCAGGTGTTCAGTGCCTTTTATGACCTTGTAAACACGATTGCTTCTTTTGTCTGCTGAAATCACAAGTAGGGATCAATGTCGACTTCCTCCCTTCACATAATTATCTATCGGCTCAACCCACTTGGTTGAGAGAGCACTTCCTATATATTTAATTGCTGTCTTATTCAGCTATTAAACATCTGTGCATTTTAATGTGGTGGAAATTTAGCACATTGTTTAACATAGAAAACATAGAAAATAGGTGCAGGAGTAGACCATTCGGTCCTTCGAGCCTGCACCGCCATTCAATGCGTTCATGGCTGAACATGCTACCTCAGTACCCCATTCCTGCTTTCTCGCCATACCCCTTGATCCCCCTAGTTGTGAGTATTATATCTAACTCCCTTTTGAATATATTTAGCGAACTGGCCTCAACAACCTTCTGTGGTAGTTATTAATTGCTGCACAAATACACTTTCCACCATGCTTAAAATGATCTTTTGTCTAATGACCACTCTTGAAAGTCTAGTTATGATAGGCAGGAGGATGGTATAGTATGTTATAACTCCAATATGCTGCACCATGGAGTGTTTGACTGTGGGTCTGCACTCGATTCCTCACACTGTTACCAATTTTAGCCATGCAACATGGGGATCCATGAGGGAGATGGAATAAGAGGGACAATCTCTTAGGTCACTCCCATGCAAGGCATAAAACTGCAGCACAGGCTGAGAAGCAAGGGACAATACGTGCCTTGGGAAGAAACTTTTAAAGTATTTTTAAAATTTTAATCTAACTGAAGTGGTCATGTGTAGGTAGGAATGGGCATATGTATGTACTGTTTTCAACTTGCTGAACAGTGAAGCAAACTTGGTGACCTGAGGAATACATTTCTATACAACTACAAACTCAGTTGATATCTTTATGCGTAACTTTTAAATTATCCCCAAAACATTCTCTCTCTCTGTTCATTCCCAACAATGTTCAGTATTTCAGCACTGCTCACCGCTTTGAGAGTGTGAAACACTGAAAAAGCCATTCTTTCATACTTAAAAATATTTAATTACACATTTAAATGATCAATCTGATCTGCTAAGCATTAGGCTATGATTGGATTATGGCACACTATGTCAGAGATAATATTCAATATCATAATCACTTCTTTCTCAATCATAATAAAAATGTGGAAGTATAGGAGAGAAAGGATAGGGATTAAAGTTGGAAACAAAATGCACTGTTTTAAAAGTATTTGTAAGTTTCATAAAACTGCAAAAACAGAATAAATCCGCTTTCTTTGTTGCATTGTTTGAATCTAGTAACTGAGCAGCATTATAGCTTTAAGCACATTGTCTTTATTACATGTTCCGTGGTGGAAATGTACATAATTTCTACTCCAACAAAATGCAATCCTATACAGTCACTACATCGCAAGACTTCTGCAAACTTCTCCAATTAAAAATTGATGGATAAGTTTTAAATAGAGTCTTTTTTAAACTCTATAATCTCTAAAGTGATAGATTTGCATAAAATAATGTACGCAAATCTCTTGTAAAGTTTCGAATATTAATTCATGGTTAAGTAGTGCTGAGCAATCAAACTTGGTGCTCTTTTTCTCTGTCCCAACAGAGGTATTTTCAGTCTACAAATATTTGCTGCACTGCAACTTCACACTCTTTTAAAACAATAGTGGTAAAAACTTTATATTTACTGAAAAAAAAGCAAATTATTTTTCTTGACAACACTTTTCCCCACCATTATTGCATCAAATTTCAAACTAACTTAAAAATGTGTTGTATTTTTACTGCTTTAAAATTATAGTTAAGAACTTTATTAGTTAAAACCTGGGTGTCACATTTGCAATCTTAATTTTTGTGCAAAAGGCTACAAAATTTAAAACTTAAGTTTTTCTTTCTTAAAAAAAAAAATCTTTGAATTTACCCACAATCTCACTAGAGTATAGAGGTCTAGATCCCCCTCAAGTTTTAATTTGGATCATATTGTATCAGCACAGCAGTTGGGGAAAAAAACCTTTTCACCTATGATATGCATGTTAGAACAATCAACAAAACAGAGTGAATTGCTCAAGCTTTGGCAGCCTCAAGATGTTTCAGAATAGACATTTCCTAACCATGTATGAGTACATTTATCAGAACAACATTTTCAGTGTAAAAGATGCTTTAGTAGGAGTCAAATAGGTACTCTTAAGTAGACTGGAATAATTTTAAACATTTCACTATAAAGGGAGTTGATTATTAAAAAAAAGTTTCACTGTATTCAGTCCTGCTTGATCTCCCCGAGTGTTGCCATTTAAAAAAGCACTGTACACTTAAATGTTTGATACAGTGCACTAACTCTGTAAGCCTCTATAAGATAGTTGCATACTCTCAGAATTAGGAAAGAATCTTCTTGTCAAATCATCCTTCACTTCAACCTGATTTTCATAACACCTGGCTGTGGCTCCGTGAACCTATAACAAACCAAGCATGCATTAAGTCAGTATAGTTACCAATAACACACCCATTCAGCCAGTTGTATTTAATATCTGAAAATGTTGTAACTTATGCAGTGAGGATCAATTACAAATTGATGCATTTGGCAATATTAAGCACTTGAACTGGATCATGACAGTAGACACTACACCAATAATGCAAGATTACTTATCCAAACATTGTAGATTTACCAGTTTTGCTGAAAGCTCAAGTAGTTTCTTTTTGTAATCAGTATGGTTATCTATAGAGTCCACCACCCCCCCCCACCCAAGATATATTTCTCATACCAACAATGTTCAGTGCAGGATCAAAATCTGTTAGCAGTAATGAATGAAGCACACTCAGTGTTTACAACAACATTCATTTACACACAGACTAATGTAAAAAATCTCCAATGCACTTCCCAAATGGAAAAGTAGAGGAATAGACACCGAGCCATGGAGGGAGACTAGAATGACTGATTAAATGCATGGCCAAAAAGATGGGTTTTGAGACTTTTTTTTTTAAAGGAGAGGGCGCTGGAAAAGTGGATAGGGTTAGGAGGGAGATCCAAAAAGAGGGGTTAAGGCTACCGATGGTGGGGCAAAGATGCACAATGGACGAGAGTCAGAAGACCAGAGTGTGGGAGTGGGTACAAGGCTGGAGAGCTGGAAAAGTGGATAGGGTTAGGAGGGAGATCCAAAAAGAGGGGTTAAGGCTACCGATGGTGGGGCAAAGATGCACAATGGACGAGAGTCAGAAGACCAGAGTGTGGGAGTGGGTACAAGGCTGGAGAATGTTACAAAGGTAGGGTGCCACAAAGCCATGCAGGAATTTGAAGAATTTAAAATGCAATACATTTGGGGCAGGCAGCCAGCCAGTGTAGAGTAGTAAGGACAGGGGTGACGGGCAATAGGACTTAGCATGGTACAGTATATGGACAGCTGCATTTTGGACAAGTTGTAGTTTTTAGAGGATAGAACATGGGAGGCCAGTGAGGAGAACATTGGAGAAATCAAACCTAGAGGTGACAAAGCATGGTTAAGGATTTCAGTGGCAGAGAAGTAGAGATAGAAGCAATGTTGAGAAGATAGAAATAAGCTGTATTGATGATTGATGGGATATGGGGTTTGAAGCTTGAACACCAAGATATCTGGTCTGGTGCAACCTGAGTGAGTGACAGGGGAAGGGGAAGGGAATAGAGTTTATGGCGGGAGCGGAAAACAACGTCTTCCCCATGATTAGTTCAAAGACAGTGATTCAACCAACTACATTATCCTGCAACACTTGTTCCTCCGAACCAAAAAGCAACCCAGCATTGTAGGATTATCTTCAGTGCTTTATAAACAATCCAGGTAGAGACAACAATTTTTTACAAAATATTAAATATAATTTCTTACTTTAAAAATAGCACGATAGTTCCTGCACTTTTTCTTTTAAGAAATAGGAATCTAATCCCAATAAATTTACAAGGAGTGATGAAAACATGCTAAAAGACAGAGACAATGAACTGCTGCGTAGTGCTACAGTAAAAGGACTTCCCTATTCTGGTCATTGCAGAAGGCAGGAAACAAGATTTAAAACAATCTACAGTGTGTCAACTAAAACAATATTCTTGGTTTCTTAGACAATAAAAGTTAAAAGTAGAAGCACAGCCTAAGTGTACCTGAAGTTGTGGCTTTTGAGGTAGTCAATGACAGCTGGTTTAATACGTGCCACTCCTCCTTGGCTGTGGCTTCCTCTCCCAGTTATGACAGACAGGTAAGATTTACCACCTTTTTGCTGGAATTCTGAAACAGAATTATAATGGTTTAAACACTTTCTGTCACTCTAAGTAACAGGAATGTATAGACTCAATTAAACAATTGTCTACCAGAGTTTTAATGCTCCATTAATTATTTTAAATGTTGATGCAAGCCAGTAGTTCTTTAGATTCCCAACTGGATGGGTTCAGTTAAAAACTCAACTTTTACTTGAGCTCATTTGCTATACTGAAGTATTTCCAGAAACAAGAAGAATACAATCATGAAGATATTCAATTTAATCTAATCACTTTCATGATAAATGGCCCTGAATTTCTGATCGGAGGCTTCCTGCGGGCGGATGCCTCCAATCGGAAAAAATCTACGAACTTACCTGCTGGTTCCATAGATCCCGGGGCTTGTGATCCTGGAACTCTCCTCTTCGAAATGCGCAGAGGCCCACGTATCCGAGGAATGCATGCGGTTCGCAAGCGCCCCTGGGATCACGTGGGCCAGGCGAACCAATGAAAGAAGGGAATCCCCCTTCATACTTTTGACAGTTCTCTACGCACAGAACTGTCAAATGTATGAATGAGGATCACATTTAAAAACACACTAAAACATTAAATACATTAAAAAATGACATATTTAAAATTAATTAAATGCCATTTAATTAAATATTTTAAACAAAAATTTAATTTTTTGAAAAAAAAATTAAATGTTTTTACGGGGCTAAAAATAAACTTACCTTTTTGAAGAGTATTTTTAATTTATAAATGAGTTATCAAATTTCATTTTTCTATTTTTTAAAACTCTTAAACTGGTAAAAGCAGGCCTTACGCCTGCTTTTACCAGGCGTAACAATTTGACAGTCATTCAGCGGGTGGAAGTTGTGCAAAAAACGCAACTCTCCACCCGCAGAGGCACTTTTCTTGGGCATGCGGATCATCTGTCAAGAGAATTCTTGACAGATCGCAAGTGCCGGTTTTCAGTGCATGCGCTTCACATGCCTGAAACCGGCACTTGCGCGGCCCCTACAGGCGCGTACGCACCTCGTATGCACCCGTAGGGGGTCACAAAATCCGGCCCAATGCTAAAGTTTTACCATTTCAATTTTCTTCATGTCAGCCTTAGCTCAGCGTTAGCACTCTCACCTGAGTCAGAGGGTCATGGGTTCACACCCCACTCCAACTTCAGAGATTTGAGCACATAATATAGCTTGACATTTCAGTGCAGTACTGAGAGAGTGCTGCATTGTCGGAGGTGCCATCTCTTGCAGGAGACGTTAAACCAAGGTCAGGTCTGCCCTTTCGGGTGGATGTAAAAGATTCTATGGCACTAATCAAAGTAGTTGTTCCGGTGGCTTGGCCAACATTAATCCACAATGAACCCCACCAAAACAGATTAACTGATCACTTATTTCTTTGCTGTATGTGAGACCTTGCTGTGCACAAATTGGCAGCATTTCCTTACATTATAACAGCAACTACAATTCAAAAGTAACACATTGGCTATGAAGTACTTTGGAACATCCTGAAATCATGAAAGACACTATATAAATGCAAGTTCTTTTCTTTCCTTTAATTTATCAGTACTGTATTACTATTCTTTCTTGTATGTGATTCTGATACAATCTAGTCAGCTGTGGCTCAGTCGGTAGCACCCTCGCCTCGGAGTCAGAAGGTTGTGGGTTCAAGTCCCACTCCAGAGACTTGAGCACAAAAATCTCGGCCGACACTCCAGTGCAGTACTGAGGGAGTGCCTCACTGTCGGCGGTGCTGTCTTTCGGATGAGACGTTAAGCCGAGGCCCCGTATGCTCTCTCAGGTGGACGTAAAATATCCGATGGCACTATTTTGAAGAAGAGCAAAGGAGTTATCCCAGGTGCCCTTTCCAATATTTATCCCTCAATCAACACCACTAAAAAATATTATCTGGTCATTATCACATTGGTGTTTGTGGGAGCTTGCTGTGCGCAAATTGGCTGCCACGTTTCCTACATTACAACAGTGACTACACTTCAAAAATACTTCATTGGCTATAAAGCGCTTTGGGACGTCCGGTGGTCGTGAAAGGCGCTATATAAATGCAAGTCTTTCTTTTTTTTTCTTTCAGTCCAGCAAAATAATGGCCCAGCTATTGCCCATCAAAACTCTACATTTCTGCTCGGTGGTTGTACGGCATTAGTAAAGAGGGAGTTGCGTTTTATTTTTGGGTCTTTTCTAACCTTCTTATCCTATATATTTTGATTCCTGTTTCTTAGATCACCCTCATGGATTAAACCTACTTCCCCATATCTTTAATGTTGTGTATCCCTGCATGAAGACCCAGGTAAGCTTTCGGTAATGTATAGTAAATCTATCTATTAACCAGTTTTAGTTTACTGGACGTATCCTGTGCTTCCACAAGATTGCACTCAGTCATTGAGTGGTACAAGATCACACCTTGTTTTAAGTTTAAAATATCAAGCAAACTTATTTTACAAGAGATAAACAAGCACACAAGTATCAGTCATACAAGAGTTATGTATTTATACATCTTTCCACCTAATTTAAGTAGACAAAATACTAAACAGATTACAACTCTAAGTAGTGTTTTTTTTGCTAGAGTTTAACACTGTGGAGACTAATTAATCTAAACTGTTTCTTGGAAATTTAAAACTCTATTTCCAGAATTTCAAATTGATCAGTTGCTTGTCTGAAATTTTCAAACAATTTTTTTGATTTGAACAGAATAGTTCTTTTTATATCTCAGAAAAGTGTTACCGGGACTTGCTGGATTTTGAATACAGCACCACTCAAAACTTAAAAAGCTTCCACAAAAAACTGTGTTTCTTCCTTTCAGATGTCAAGGATCACAAGCTTCAACAATTCTTGGATACCAATGCCCCTCCGAATCCTTCTTCCCCTTCACTTTCCTCTGACCCCATCCCTTCTTCTAATCTCACCCCCTGCCGTGTTTTCACTATCCCCTCTGACCTTCCCCTCTCTGACCCCGAACAATCAGTCCTCTGCAAAGGCTTCATCCGCTTACACCCCCATCTCAATGAATTTTGAGCTTGGCACAATGCCGAGCTCTTTTTCCGTTGCCTTCGTCTCCGTGCCCACTTCTTTGGCCAGGAGTCTTCCCCCGGCACGGCGGACCCTGTCTTCCACTTTCAGAATTCTCGTTCTACCTGGACCCCTCCCCTCTGGCCTCTTACCCTCTCTAGATCTTTTCATTGCTAACTGCCGGCGTGACATCGGCCGTCTCAATTTCTCTGCTCCCCCCGCTCACTCCAACCTACCTCCCTCTGAACTTGCAGCACTTCGTTCTCTCCAATCCAACCCTAACATCGTCAGTAAACCTGCTGACAAGGGTGGTGCCGTTGCTGCTTGGCGAACCAACCTCTACTGTCGGAGGCTGAGCGCCAACTCTCTGGCACCTCCTCCTACCTCCCCCTGGACCATGACCCCACTACCAAACATCAAGCTATTGTTTCCAAGACTGTCACTGACCTCATCTCCTCTGGAGTTCTTCCCTCCATGGCTGTCAACCTCATAGTCCCCCAACCCCGCACAGCCCGCTTCTACCTCCTTCCCAAGATCCACAAACAGGACTGCCCTGGTAGACCCATCGTTTCAGCCTGTTCTTGCCCCACGGAACAGATTTCTTCCTATCTCGACTATTTTTTCTCCCCTTGTCCAGTCTCTTCCCACCTACATTCGTGACCCTTCCGACACCTTCCGCCACTTGAACAGTTTCCTGGCCCCGTCTACTTTTCACTATGGACGTCCAATCCCTCTACACCTCCATCCCCCATCAGAACAGAGGCCCAACCAGTCCCCATCCACCACCACCCTCCTCCGGCTGGCTGAACTTGTTCTCACATTGAACAACTTCTCCTTTGACTCCACTCACATCCTCCAAATTAAAGGTGTTGCTATGGGAACCCGCATGGGCCCTAACTACGCCTGCCTTTTCGTGGGATATGTGGAATATTCTTTGTTCCAGTCCTACTCAGGTCCCCTCCCTCACCTCTATGTCCGGTGCATTGATGACTGTATGGGTGCCATTTCCTGCTCTCGCCCTGAACTAGAAAATTTCATTCACTTTGCTTCCAATTACCACCCTTCCCTCATCTTCACATGGTCCATCTGCGACTCTTCCCTTCCCTTCCTCGACTTCTCGGTCTCCATTTCTGGGGATAGGCCATCAATAAACATCCACTATAAGACCACTGACTCCCACAGCTAGCTGGACTACACTTCCTCCCACCCTGCTTCCTGTAAGGACTTGATTCCATTCTCCCAGTTTCTCCGTCTCTGCCGCATCTGCTCTGACGATGCCACCTTCCATACTAGTGCTTCAGATATGTCTTATTTTTCCCTCAACCGTGGTTGACATGGCCCTCGACCGTGTCCGTTCCATTTCCCACACTTCTGCTCTCACCCCTTCCCCTCCCTCCCAGAACCACAACAAGAGTTCCCCTTGTCCTCACCTTTCACCCCACCAGCCTCCACATTCAACGGATCATCCTCCGCCATTTCCGCCACCTCCAGCGTGATCCCACCACCAAACACATCTCCCCCACCCCCCTTTCAGCTCCCTTCGCGTCACCCTGGTCCACTCCTCTATCACCCGCAACACCCCTGCCCCTTCCCACGGTACCTTCCCGTGCAAGCGCCGGAGATGCAACACCTGCCCTTTTACCTCCTCCCTTCCCACTGTCCAGGGCCCCAAACACTCCTTCCAGATGAAACAGTGATTTACTTGTACTTCTTGCAATTTAGTATACTGTATTCGCTGCTCACGATGCGGTCTCGTCGACATTGGGGAGACCAAACGCAGACTGGGTGACCGCTTTGAAGAACACCTCCATTCAGTCCGTAAGTGTGACCCCGATCTTCCGGTCGCCTGTCACTTTAATTCCCCACTCCACTCCGATCTCTCCGTCCTTGGCCTCTTTACACTGTTCCAACGAAGCTCAACGTAAGCTCGAGGAACAGCACCACATCTTTCGATTAGGCACTTTACAGCCTTCTGGACTCAACTTCGAGTTCAACAATTTCAGACTTTAACCTCGGCCCCTATGTTTTCTTTTTTCTCTCACATGGCAGCTGTCGATCATTCTGCCAGTGCCATTTACACCTCATCTAGACTCATCTTTTGTTTCTTAACTTGTCCCATTACCATCTCATTTTGCCTCGCACCATCATCCCTTTTGTCTTTTAATCTCTCCTGCCTTCCACCCTATCACAGACCTTCCCATTGTTCTTTCCTCCCCATCTCCCTTACCCTGCCCCATACTTGCTTAAATAAGTTACCTCTCCAACTTTTTCCAGTTCTGACAAAGGGTCATTGACCTGAAACGTTAACTCTGTTTCTCTCTCCACGATGCTGCCTGACCTGCTGAGTGTTTCCAGCATTTTCTGTTGTTGTTTAAAATGCTCCAGTCAGCCATATATAAACTGAATCAAGCACACAGCACTCTAAAATTGAAATATTCCCGAGAGAAGAAAAATCGGGCCACTGCTAGCATTGCAGCGCCCCTCGGGTAAGTGGGGCCTAGAGTCCATGATCGGGCTTGGGGGGGGTCCATGATCAGGGGTTGGGCCCGGGGGAGCATAAGAGCAGCGATCAGGTCCTATAACCTGGGGTTGGGAGGAGCAACCCTGCTCCTCCCGGTTCCACATTCAGCTAAGTTACTTACCTTCATGGTCGGCAGGATGGATGGTGCTTACTTACCTTTTGGTGGCGGCCACCAGCTAGGCAATCCACGACAGGAAAACCTGAGCAGAGCTGGCCCAACGCCTGCTCCTCTCAGGGCAGCCAAATTTGTCAGAGGAGTCCTAAAATAGGAGGTAGGCCGTGTGCAAGAGGCCGAACACCAGTTTTAGACAGCCACCAATATGGGATAAGACCTATTTCAGGTGATCTGTTGTGAAACATAGAAACATAGAAGATAGGAGCAGGAGTAGGCCATTCGGCCCCTCGAGCCTGCTCCGCCATTTAATGAGATCATGGCTGATCATCCAAATTCAGTACCCTGTCCCTGCTTTCTCCCCATATCCCTTGATCCCTTTAGCCTTAAGAAATATATCTAACTCCTTCTTGAATATATTTAATGAATTGGCCTCAATTGCCTTCTGTGGTAGAGAATTCCACAGGTTCACCACTCTCTGGGTGAAGAAATTCCTCCTCATCTCAGTCCTAAATGGCTTACACCTTATGCTTAGACTGTGACCCCTGGTTCTGGACTCCACCGCCATCGGGAACATCCTTCCTGCATCTAGTCTGTCCAGTCCTGTTAGAATTTTATAAGTTTCAATGAGATCCCTTCTCATTCTTCTAAACTCTAGCGAATATAAGCCTAATCGACCCAATCTCTCTTCATACGTCATTCCTGCCAACCCAGGTATCAGTCTGGTGAATCTTCGCTGCACTCCCTCCATGGCAAGAACATCCTTCCTCAGATAAGGCGACCAAAATGGCACACAATACTCAAGGTGTGGTCTCACCAAGGCCCTGTACAACTGCAGCAAGACATCCTTGCTCCTGTACTCGAATCCTCTGGCTATGAAGGCCAACATACCATTTGCCTTCTTAACCGCCTGCTGCACCTGCATGCTTACCTTCAGCGACTGGTGCACAAGGACACCCAGGTCTCGTTGCACTTCCCCTTCTCCCAATCTATTGCCGTTCAGATAATAAACTGCCTTCCTGTTTTTGCCACCAAAGTGGATAACCTCGCATTTATCCACATTATACTGCATCTGCCACGCTTCTGCCTAATCACCCAACCTGTCCAAATCATACTGGAGTTTCTCTGCATCCTCCTCACAGCACACACGCCCACCCAGCTTTGTGTCGTCTGCAAACTTGGAGATATTACATCTAGTTCCCTCGTCTAGATCATTAATATATACTGTGAATAGCTTGGGTCCTAGCACCGATCCCTGCGGTACCCCACTAGTCACTAACTGCCACCCGGAAAAAGACCCGTTTATTCCAACTCTTTGCTTCCTGTCTGCCAACCAGTTCTCTATCCAAGTCAGTACCTTACCCCCAATCCCATGTGCTTTAACTTTGCACGCTAATCTCTTATGCGGGACCTTATCGAAAGCCTTCTGAAAGTCCAAATACACCACATCCACTGGTTCTCCCTTATCTATTCTACCAGTTACATCCTCAAAAAATTCCAGTAGATTAGTCAAGCATGATTTACCTTTTGTAAATCCATGTCGACTTTGTCCGATCCTGTCACTGTTTTCCAAGTGCTCTGCTATTACATCTTTTATAATGGACTCGAGCACTTTCCCCACTGTCAGGCTTACCAGTCTATGGGGGAAAAATTCAGTTGGTTGCGTCTCCCGTTAGCGCCTTAAGAGGGCGCTAATGGGGTGCAAAGCATCTAGCGCCCAGGCGCGGCGATGTTTGCGCCGCTCACGAAATTAACTAGACATTTTGCGGCGGCGCTAAACACTACCGCCACGATCTCCTGCGCAGGCAGATCGTGACATCAGTCGAGTGCGCAACGCCCCGGAGCGGATATTGAGTGGCGCCCCCTGCCTTACCGCCTGACGCTAGCAACGACAGGTTGAGGGGAGCGTTTTGCAGTCATGAAGGGACTGGGGGAGCGCTATTTAAAGGCGACCGCTTCCTGCCTTTTATTGTTGGTGCCATTTTTGAACCACGCATTCTGAGAGAGAGAGAGACTTCTGGAGAGATTCAACGCTGTGTGAAGGAGTTTTGGGTACTGAGCAGCACTTTGCAGGTTCATTTTGATTAGCCCTTCCTTGTATCGATTTAGAAGAGACTGTGGGGGCTGCACTCTGAGCTCTTTCCCTGGTACTCTCCATTGTTCTTCCCAGCAGATTTGATGTGCAGGTCTCTCCAGGCCGAGATTCAAGGCTGCAATGAGCAGGATGTGGATGGAAAGCAAGATCAACCATCCCCTTTAAGAACTGGCCCATGCCATTGTGTGTGTGTTCCATTGCTGACTGACATCACATGAGCTTCGCCAGCGCTCTGAGGTAGCGCCTCGCTCCTCAGCCTTTGCACCTTAAGACAGGTGTGAAGTGCCTGATTTAGCGCTCCAATCACCTCCAGGGGTGATAAAAGTCAAGTTTGCAGTCGGTGGCGATAATTAGCGCCAGGCGCTAATCTTTGCGCCCCAAATGGGGCGATACTGAATTTCTCCCCCTATAATTCCCCATTTTCTCTCTACCACCTTTTTTAAATAGTGGGGTTACATTAGCTACCCTCCAATCCATGGGAACTGTTCCAGAGTCTATAGAATTTTGGAAGATGACCAGCAATGCATCTACTATTTCTAGGGCCACTTCCTGAAGTACCCTAGGATGTAGATTATCAGGCCCTGGGGATTTATCGGCCTTCAATCCCGTCAATTTCCCTAACACCATTTCCCTACAAATACTGATTTCATTCAGTTCCTCCCTCTCATTAGACCCTATGTTCCCCGACATCTCTGGGAGGTTATTTGTGTCCTCCTTTGTGAAGGACATAGCTCTGCAAAATTGGTAGTTTGTTCCCCCCATTTCCGCCCAGAACGGGTGCAACAAGAACCAATTTCTATCCCATAATGTTTAAAACTTCACGACAGTGTTATTAAAGTTGAATGAAGAACTTTGGGATACTACAATGAGTGATATCTGGTATTTCTTTTCTGAGCATTTCAAAGCATTATCATACTATCTTAAAATATTAAATGCACCAGAATACCACTTCAACATTTCTCTGACATAAAAACATGAAATATAATTAGAGTGCAGTGGGTAATTTTCAGTGAAAAATTCCAAGATTTTAAGATAAATCAAAAGGACAGAATACACATAATGACATGATGGTTCATCCAAAGCAGTGTTGTAGGTGTGTTATATCAACCATGTGCCAGTCGTTTATTTACCCGAGACACTTCATATCTAGGTGCATTTTTACGTGTATATCTACATATAAATATCTACTGTATAATTTATATATTCAGGTGGAAAACTTGTTTTTTCCTCCTACAATTCCAGGATTTTTTAAATTGGCAATTATGTTTGCTGAGGTGGAATTGCTCATGCTATAATACATCGGTGATGTCTGCAGTTCATTAAGGCTCTGCCAGATAGCAGGCCCTCAGCAGATGTGCGTATTATTGCGCGTGCAGATGTCCATTGTTCACCTCTGGAAGCTAGTCTGGAAGGCGCAATGATAAATAAGCAGAGACATTGAGATAAGGAGAAATGACAGAATGTCTTTTTCTTTCACAAGTTGACTCTCAGTGATCCTTTGACCATATGCGTTACCAGTGACCTACCATTAATCTTCTCAAGCAGCACTTTGTCCAGGTGGTACAGGGCTTCATCCACATGAAGGCCATGCAGGTCAAAAACATTTTCTGGAAGCAATGACACATTCACTCGCTTCAAAATTCTTACAGCAGCTCTGTGGTTAGCTTCTTTCATCTTTTCTCCATGAAGGTGACCCTTTAAAAATACTTGATATTAAAACTCAAAACATCATAACATTACATTCACAGTTAAATGGATAAATTTCTGACCAAATAGTACTTATAGACCAAAGAATTGGGGCAATTCCAGTAAATGTAACACAGCTTTCAAAGACAAGTAAACATGCTCTCACGACTCTGAACTATCTGGATGTTCACCAGCATTATATAGGTAGCACAAGATGTACATCAGTATGAACTTTACTTCTGGTTGCAAGCAGACTTGCATATTATGATAATTTATGTTCAGACACATTTTGTTCAACAAAATGCTTGGCTTCTTCCCTGATGATTCAATGGGTAAATGCACTTTGTGATGACAAAGCATTTAGACCAGGAAGGTCCCATGCTTCAATCCTTGGTCTGTGCTGAGGTAACTGATCCCAGCCAGGACAGTGGTGGGCACTACAATTCGCCTCACACGCACATCATGAATGGTGTTGAAATAGCCAAGGATAAAATTGAAAGAGATCCAAGAATCTTTGTCAGCTTGATGGTTAACATATCCAATCAATGCAGCGCAGCAATTAACAAAGTTGATAGGTAGTTGAACTACAATAGAATGCCAATCGGAGGTAGTCACAATCAAGCTGTACAATGCTCTGGTCAGTCTGTATCCTGTATCTTGAGTACCGTGTAGTTCTGGTCGCCAAGAAACATAAAGAGACAGTCAAGTGCTGGAGGCAGTGCAGAGAAGAGCCACAAGGCTGATCCATAGTGTAAAAGGTCTAAGTAATGAAGGAAGACTGGAGAAACTGACTTTTGAGCCTGAATAAGAGGTGTCTGAGGAGTCATTTTATAGAAGCATATTAGATAGTTAAGAGTATGGAAAAGGTAAATCTGGAATAATACAAATTAAAGTGCAAATGTGGGACAAAGGAATACAAGTTTAAACTAGTATAAGGTAAATTTAAGACAGTTATCAGGAAATTGTTGCAGAACAATCAGTAAAGTGTCAGTCTTGGCTCAGTGGTAACACTCTCCTCTGAGTCAGTAGGTTCAAGCCCCACTCCAGAGTCCTGAGCACATTACCTAGGTTGACACTTCAGTGCAGTACTGATGAAGTGCTGCACTGGCGGAGATGCTGTCTTTCAGATGAGATGTTAAACCAAGGTCCCATCTGCCCTCTCAGATGAATCTTAAAGATCCCATTACACATTTGAAAGAAGGGCTGGGGAGTTCTCCTGATGCCCTGGCCAATACTTACCCCTCAATCAACATCACTAAAAACCGATTATCTGGTCATTTACCTCATTGCTGTTTGTGGGACCTTGTTGTGTAGATTTCCCTGTATTACAACAGTGATCACACTTCAAAAGTACTTTATTGGCTGTGAAGTGCTTTGGGACATCCTGAAGTCATGAAAGGTGATACAAGTACTTTCTTTTTTCTTTCAACACATGGAATGGACTTACCAATAGGATAGAGAAGGCAAAAACCCTGGAATCAATTGTTGGGCAATTAGCTGCTGCAAGGAAGGGAATGTAGGGTCTTTCTAATTGAATAAAGATGGAACCAATTAGCCTTCCACATTTTTAATTATCTTGTGACCTTGTAATCTAACCGCCAATGAACACCTACTGTAATTTGCATAGGTGTAGACATCAAATAAGGTCATGGCCCGCTTCTATTTCTCATCTACATGCTGCCCCTCGGTGAGATCATCCGAAAACACAGCGTCAGTTTCCACACGTACGCTGATGACACCCAGCTCCACCTCACCACCACTTCTCGACTCCTCCACTGTCTCTAAATTGTCAAACTGCTTGTCCGACATTCAGTATTGGATGAGCAGAAATTTCCTCCAACTAAATATTGGGAAGAGCGAAGCCATTGTCTTCGGTCCCCGTCACAAACTCCATTCCGTAGCCACCGACTCCATCCCTCTCCCTGGCATCTGTCTGAGGCTGAACCAGACTGTTCGCAAACATTTTGTCATATTTGACCCTGAAATGAGCTTCTGACCACATATCCGTACCATTCCTAAGACCGCCTACTTCCGCCTCCATAACATCGCCCGACTCCACCCCTGCCTCAGCTCATCTACTGTTGAAACCCAAACATGCAGCAAAGGCAGAGTGGTTTTAAGGGGGATTTTAATTTTCACATAGATTGGGATAAGCAGACTAGCACATCAGAAAGGTAGTGAATTGAGTGTGTCCGGGATAGTTTTCTGCAACAATATGTCCTAGAAGCAACATGGGGGCATGCCATATTAGATTTAGTAATGAGTATGAGCCAGATTTAGTTAACAGCCTCACGGTGCGTGAACATTTATCTAATAGAGATCGCAACATGATCGATTTCAACGTAGTCTTTGAAAGGGAGAAACGCGAAACAGCTACTAAGATTCTAGATTTAGGTAAGGCTGACTTCAATACGATGAGACAGAGACTGTCCACAGTAAACTGGGCAAATCTGTTAATGGGTAAAACGACAGAAGATCAGGGGGAGGTGTTCAAAAAAGAATTTAACGTGATACAAAACCAGTTTATACCCCTAAGGGGCAAAAGCTCTACTTGCTAAATCCCCATACCCCTTGATGCCTTTTGTGTCTAGAAATCTCTCTATCTCCTTCTTAAATATATTCAGTGACTTGGCCTCCACAGCCTTCTGTGGTAGAGAATTCCACAGGTTCACCACCCTCTGAGTGAAGAAATTTCTCCTCATCTCAGTCCTAAATGTCCTACCCCGTATCCTGAGACTGTGACCCCTCGTTCTGGACCCCCCCAACCAGGGGAATCATCCTCCCTGCATCCAGTCTGTCTAGCCCTGTCAGAATTTTATACGTTTCAATGAGATCCCCTCTCATTCTTCTAAACTCTAGTGAATACAGGCTTAGTCGACCCAATCTCTCCTCATACGACAGTCCTGCCATCCCAGGAATCAGTCTGGTGAACCTTCGCTGCACTCCCTCTATGGCAAGTATATCCTTTCTGAAGTAAGGAGACCAAAACTGCACACAGTACTCCAGGTGTGGTCTCACCAAGGCCCTGTATAACTGTAGTAAGACATCCTTGCTCCTGTACTCAAATCCTCTTGCAATGAAGGCCAACATACCATTTGCCTTCTTAACTGCTTGCTGCACCTGCAGGTTTGCTTTCAGTGACTGGTGTACAAGGACACCCAGGTCCCTCTGTACATCAACATTTCCCAATCTATCACCATTTAAATAATACTCTGCCTTTCTGTTTTTCCTCCTGAAGTGGATAACTTCACATTTATCCACGTTATACTGCATCTGCCATGCATTTGCCCACTCACTCACCTTGTCTAAATTGCCTTGAAGCCTCTTTGCATCCTCCTCACAACCCCACCTAGTTTCGTGTCATCAGCAAACTTGGAAATATTACATTTGGTTCCCTCATCCAAATCATTGATATATATTGTGAATAGCTGGGGCCCAAGCACTGATTCCTGCGGTACCCCACTAGTCACCGCCTGCCACCCCGAAAAAGACCCATTTATTCCTATTCTCTGTCTGTTAACCAATTTTCAATCCATGCAAGTATATTACCCCCAATCCCATGTGCTTTAATTTTGCACACTAACCTCTTATGTGGGACTTTATCAAAGGCTTTCTGAAAATCCAAACAAGCAGGACAAATCCAATCCGGGCAATTACCGCCCCATCAGTCTACTCTCAATCATCAGTAAAGTGATGGAAGGTGTTGTCGACAGTGCTATCAAGCGGCACTTACTCACCAATGCTCAGTTTGGGTTCCGCCAGAACCACTCAGCTCCCGACTTCATTATAGCCTTGGTCCAAACATGGACAAAAGAGCTGAATTCCAGAGGTGAGGCGAGAGTGACTGCCCTTGACATCAAGGCAGCATTTGACAGAGTGTGGCATCAAGGAGCCCTAGTAAAATTGAAGTCAATGGGAATCAGGGGGGAAACTCTCCACGAACTGGAGTCATACCGAGCACAAAGGAAGATGGTTGTGGTGGTTGGAGGTCAATCATCTCAGTCCCAGGACATCGCTGTAGGAGTTCCTCAGGACAGTGTCCTAGGCCCAACCATCTTCAGCTGCTTCATCAATGACCTTCCCTCCATCATAAGGTCAGAAGTGGGGATGTTCGCTGATGATTGCACAGTGTTCAGTTCCATTTGCAACTCCCCAGATAATGAAGCAGTCCATACCCGCATGCAGCAAGAAATGGCCAACATTCAGGCTTGGGCTGATAAGTGGCAAGTAACATTCGCGCCACACAAGTGCCAGGCAATTACTCCTCATACGACAACCCTCTCATCCCAGGGATTAGTCTGGTGAACCGCCTCTAAGGCAAGTATATCCTTCCTTCGATAAGGAGACCAAAAATGTACACAGTACTCCAGGTGTGGTCTCACCAAAGCCCTGTACAATTGTAGTAAGACTTCCTTACTCTTGTACTCTAACCCCCTAGTAATAAAGGCCAACATGTCATTTGTCTTCCTAATGGCTTGCCGCACCTGCACATTCACTTTCAGTGACTCAAGTACAAGGACACCCAGGTCCCTTTGAGCATCTGCATTCCCCAATCTTTCACCATTTAGGAAATACTCTGCCATTCTGTTTTTTCTACCAAAGTGGGTAACTTCACATTTATCCACATTATATTCCTTCTGCCATGTTCTCGCCCACTCACTGAGCCTGTCGAGATCCCCCTGAAGCCTCTTCACAACTGACACTGCCACCTAGCTTTGTATCATCAGCAAATTTGGAAATGTTACATTTAGTCCCCTCATCCAAATCACTGATATAGATTGTGAATAGCTGGGGCCCAAGCACCGATCCTTGCGGTACCCCACTAGTCACAGCCTGCCATCCTGAAAAAGACCCGTTTATCCCTACTCTTTGTTTTCTGTCTGTTAACTAATTCTTAATCCATGCTAGTATATTACCCCCAATTCCATGTGTCTTAATTTTGTTCACCATCCTCTTGTGTGGGACCTTATCGAAGGCCTTCTGAAAATCCAAATACATCACATCTACCGGTTCCCCTTTGTCTACTCCACTAGTTACATCCTCAAAGAACTCCAATAGGTTTGTCAAACAGGATTTCCCTTTCATAAATCCATGTTGACTCTGCCCAATCTTACTATTGGTTTCTAAGTGCCCAGTTATTGCATCCTTTATAATAGATTCCAGCATTTTCCCAACTACTGATGTGAGGCTAACAGGTCTGTAGTTCCCTGTTTTCTCTCTCCCTCCTTTCTTAAATAGCGGGGTTACATTTGCTATCCTCCAATGTGCAGGAACCGTTCCAGAATCTATAGAATTTTGGAAGATGACAACCAATGCGTCCACTATCCCAATGGCCACCTCTTTCAAAACCCTAGGATGTGGGTCATCCGGTCCTTGGGATTTATCGACTTTTAGTCCCATTAATTTTGCTAGTACTGTTTTTTTTACTAATAATAATTTCTTTAAGTTCCTCATTCTCGCCACACCCTTGGTTTTCTTGTATTTCTGGGAGTTTTTTTGTGTCTTCCTCCATGAAGAGTAGGTGAGCACATTGCAGATGCCCTAACTATATTCTTCCAAAGTTCTCTCGATTCAGCATCCATTTCTTTAGACTGGAAAATTGCGCATGCTACTCTGCTATTTAAGAATGGCAAGAGAGGGAAACCAGGGAATTATAGACCAGTTAACCTAACATCTGTTGTTGTGAAATTACTAGAGTCTATAATTAAGGATAGGGTGACTGAACATATTGAAAATTTTCAGCTGATCAGAGAGCCAGCATGGATTTGTAAAAGGTAGGTCACGCCTAATGAACCTGATCGAATTTTTTGAAGAGGTGACTAAAGTAGTGGACAGGGGAATGTCTATGGATGTTATTTATATGGACTTCCAGAAGGCAAATAAAGTCCATGGAATTGAAAGCAAACTATTGACCTGGTTAGGAAATTGGCTGAGCGGCAGGAGACAGAGAGTAGGGATAACGGGCAGGTACTCTAATTGGCAAGATGTGACTAGTGGTGTCCCGCAGGGATCTGTTTTGGGGCCTCAACTATTCACTGTACTTATGAATGACTTAGATGATGGGATAGAATGCCACATATCCAAATTTGCTGATGACACAAAGATAGGAGTCATTGTAGGCAGTGTAGATGAAAGCATAAAATTACAAAGAGATATTGATAGATTAAGTGAATGGGCAAAACTGTGGCAAATGGATTTCAATGTAGGCAAATGTGAGGTCATCCACTTTGGACCTAAAAAAGGATAGAACAGGGTACTTTCAAAATGGTGTAAAGCTAAAAACAGTGGAGGTCCAAACAAATAGTAGTTTCTTCCTGCAATTTTTATACATCATTGCATAACTCGTGTTTCTATTAACACTCCACTAAACGTTTAAGAGGAAATCTATATTTACATTATTCCTGGGATTTGTTAGGACTATAGAATGACAGACAAAATAAAATTAACCATCGGAACACACACTTCAAGAGCTGCAATTGGGATTGGCTTGGAGGTCGCAAGACTTGCAAACGACTCTGTCTGGATTCCCAGGGCCATTGTGTATTGGGCCCCTCCCCCGCTCCAGCTACTGTCCAGTTCTCTGCGTGGCATTTAATTTGAAGTGCGGGCGAGCTCTGGAACATGTGCGTGGCCGCGCACCTTAGAGGGAACAGTGGGTCCAAAGAGACTTGTGGGTCCAGGTACATAGATCATTAAAATGTTATGAACAGGTACAGAAAATAATCAAAAAGGCTCATGGGATGTTGGCCTTTATATCTAGAGGACTAGAATACAAGGGGGTAGAAGTTATGCTACAGCTATACAAAGCCTTGGTTAGTCCACACCTGGAGTACTGTGAGCAGTTCTGGGCACTACACCTTAGGAAGGATATATTCCCTTGGAGGGAGTGCAGCGTAGGTTTACCAGAATGATACCTGGACTCTAGGGGTTAAATTACGATGAGACTTTACACAAACTAGGGTTTGTATTCCTTGGAATTTAGAAGGTTAAGGGGTGATTTGATCGAAGTTTTCAAGATATTAAGGGGAACAGATAGAGAGAAACTATTTCCGCTGGTTGGAGAGTCTAGGACTGGGGGGCATAGTCTAAAAGTTAGAGCCAGACCTTTCAGGAGTGAAATTAGGAAACACAAAGGGTGGTAGAAGTTTGGAACTTTTGTTCTGCAAACGATAATTGATGCTAGATCAATTGTTAATTTTAAATCTGAGATTGATAGATTTTTGTTAACCAAAGGTATTAAGGGATATGGGCCAAAGGCAGGTATATGGAGTTAGATCGCAGATCAGCCATGATCTCACTGAATGGCGGAACAGGCTCGAGGGGCTAAATGGCCTACTCCTGTTCCTAAACCCTCATCCATGCCTTTGTCACCTCTAGACTTGACTATTCCAACACAGTCCTGGCTGGCCTCCCACGTTCTACCCTACGTAAACTTGTGATCCAAAACTCTGCTACTCGTGTCCTAACTCGCACCAAGTCCCGTTCACCCATCACCCCTGTGCTTGCTGACCTACATTGGCCCCCAGTTAAGCAATGCCTTGATTTTACAATTCTCATCCTTGTTTTCAAATCCCACCATGGCCTTGCCCCTCCCTATCTCTGTAACCTCCTCCAGCCCCTCCCTATCTCTGTAATCACCTCCAGCCCCACAACTCCCCGAGATATCTGCACTCCTCAAATTTTGGCCTCTTGAGCATCCCCGATTTTATTCGCTCCACCACTGGCGGGCGTGCCATCAGCTGCCAAGGCCCTAAACTCTGGAATTCCCTGCCTAAACCTCTCCGCCTCGCTACCTCTCTTTCCTCCTTTAAGATGCTCCTTAAAACCTACCTCTTTGGCCAAGCTTTTGGTCATCTGCATCTCCTTGTGTGGCTCGGTGTCAAATTTTGTTTTAGAACGCACCTGTGAAGCGCCGTGGGACATTTTATTATGTTAAAGGCGTTATATAAATACAAGTTGTTGTTGTTGGATCAAGTTCAGCTGCGAAATCCATAACAGCATTGGCAAGCTAATTGACTAAGCTCAGGACATGAAAATCTGCACAATATATTTTCTTCTAGGAAAAAGAAACAAGTCTTTTCATTTCCAGAAAAATTGATCAATTTTTACAATTTAAAAATTTGGAGTGACGTTTTTAAAATGTTTTGACTACTTACTACTGTTCCGTCATTCTACAGAAAACAAATCTCTCATCAGGTTACCTTCACAAGAATTATATTCAAATACAAATAATACTGTTGTACATTTAGTATGCCCTAAAAACAGTCAGTAATGTTAGGGGTTAAAAGAGTATCACTGATTATATGTTCAATAATTGTAATTAATGACTGACATCAACAGAGGTATTTGGCACATTCATTTCACTGCTTGAAACTGCTCAGCCAGTTTTCTTTGCAATAGTGATGCAGTTTTCAAATCACCCACAGTGCAACAAGGCAAGTGTGCATTTTTAGCAGTTGGCATAACCACAATGAACATTTATCATTAATAATTTTTTTTGCTTGCAAGCGTAAAATTGACAATGCAGTGTTAAACAAGAAAAACCTGGAGGAGGACAACTTCCACAACAAAATAATCCAACAGTGAAGATGATACCAATCAACTGCAACAGGACATAGAAAAGCTAGCAGAATGGGCAGACAAGTGGCAGATGGAATTTAATACAGAGAAGTGTGAGGTGATGCATTTTGGCAGAAGGAACAGGGAGAGGCAATATACACTTAATGGCACAGTTTTAAAGAGTGTGCAGGGACAGAGGGACCTAGGAGTTAATGTGCACAGGTCCCTGAAGGTGGCAGGACATATTGAGAGTGGTTAACAAAGCATATGGGATCTTGGGCTTCATAAATCGAGGTATTGAGTACAAAAGTAAATAAGTTATGCTGAACCTTTATAAAATGCTGATTAGGCCACAACTGGAGTATTAGCTACAAGGACAGGTTGGAGAAGCTGGATTTGTTTTCATTAGAGCAAAGGAGGTTGAGGGGTGATTTGATAGAGGTGTAGAAGATTATGACAGGTTTGGATAGGCTAGACGGGGAAAGGCTGTTCCCACTAGTTGATGGTACAAGGTCTAGGGGACACAGATTTCAGGTTTTGGGCAAGAAATACAGGGGGGATATGAGGAAAAAAAATTTACACAGCGAGTGGCGAGGACCTGGAACTCGCTGCCGACGGAAGTGGTGGAAGCGGAGACACTCAATGTTTTCAAGGGGAGACTGGATAGGCACTTGAGGGAAATAAACTTGCAGGGCTACGGGGATAGAGCAGGGGAATGGGACTGACTGGATTGCTCTACAGAGAGCTGGCACGGACTCGATGGGCTGAATGGCTTCCTTCTGTGCTGTTATGACTCTATGACCTGTAATTTTCTTGTGTTATTGCAGGTTATCTCCAGTAAGATAAATCTTCTTTTTGGTTTTCCATTTTCCCTCCAAGGAGATCTGCCATTTCAGGTTTCCACTCACCCAGAACTTCTCCAGTGAGATGGCACTTGTGTGTACTGGAACAGTTCAATTCATAGGATATACAGCACAGAAACAGGCCATTCGGCCCACCTAGTCCATGCTGGTATTTATGCTCCACACGAGCCTCCTCCAGTCTTTCCTCGTCTAACTCTATCAGCATAACCCTCTATTCCCTTCTTCCTCATATGCTTGTCTAGCCTCCCCTTAAATGCATCTATACTATTCGCTTCTACCACTCCGTGGTAGCGAGTTCCACATTCTCATCACTCTTTAGGTAAAGAAGTTTCTTCTGAATTCCCTATTGGATTTCTTAATGACTATCTTATATTGGTGACCTCTAGTTTTGCTCTTCCCCACAAGTGGAAACACTCTCTGTGTCTACTGTATCAAAACCTTTCATAATTTTAAAGACCTCTATTAGGTCACATTCACTTGCACGGAAAGTTGGTGTCACTATTTGGTTAATCTGCAGGTGCCCAAACTAGAAAAAGTCAGTATCAGCTCGTTACTTGGCTCCTTGATCACTATTGTTTTTTAGTGTACTCACCTGCTGTGCATAAAATGTGGCCACCGGTTTCATGCCTCTTCGATGAGCTTCTGCTGCCTTACTGAAGCACTCCTGCTGCTTGCGACGATGCAGAACTGCTTCAGCCCGAAAGTCTTCATAATCTGGGTACTCTACATCCTGGAACGCATGCTCACTTTCCAACTCCTTAACGTCTTTGTTCAGCATTGCCTAAAACAGACACAAAAAAAAAAATTATTAGCCATAGTGATAAATCTGAAAGCAGCATCAATTCCCCCTGATTATTTCATGTCTGATTTTCTTTGCTAAAACCATAAAGTGAATAATTTACAGTAATTATAGTCTCTAGACTCCAAGTATTTTTAAGAAGTTGCAATCCAGGGCTTACCTTGTCCTTATTTCTGCCTACTATCGGTTCATTTTGATGGACACTTTCATGAACTTTAATTGTGTTTGTTGACTCTAGATCACAGTCAAATACTGACTTCAAAAACTGTTCTGTCTGCTCAAAGGAATAGCTAAAGTAAAAAAACAAAAATTAGTTAAAGCAAGCCTTCCTCAATTATCCAACTGGATGAGAACTGCAGAAACAACAACTTGCATTTATCCAGCATCTTTAATGTAGAAATACATCCCAAGGCGCTTGACAGGTGTCACCAGAAATGGAAATGGTCGCAAGGTCATCAAGGACAAGTGTGATGGGTGAGTGGGACATGGTGCTGGATAGGATACGAGCAGTAGAGTTTTGGAAGAGCTGAAGTTTACAGAGGATTGAGGGTGGGAGACCGGCCAGGAGAGCTTTCAAATAATTGAGTGTGGAGGTAAAAAAGACATGGATGACGATTCCAGTAGCAGATGGGCTGAGGTTGGGGTGGAGGCGGGTGATGTTAGAGATGGAATTAGGCAGTCTTTATGATGGAGTGGATATGGGGTCTGAAGCTCAACTCAGGGTCAAATACAATGCTGAGATCGTCCAAATATTGAGTTGGAGGAAATTGCAGCTCATCCAAGACTGGATGTTGAATAAGTTGTCCGACAACACAAAGGCAGTGAGGGATCTAGAGTTAGAGCTGGGTGTCATCACTGTGCATATGGAAACTGATCCCCTACCTGCGGATGATGTTGCCAAGGGGCAGCATGTAGATGAGGAAGAGGAGATCCCTGAGGGACTACCAAGGTATCGGCGTGGGGGCTGAAAGAGAAGCCATTGTTGGAGATGCTCTGGCTATGATCAGATAGGTAAGCATGGAACTAAGCAAGCTGGACAATGGATGAGAGGCACTGGAGGAGGATGGTGTCGTCAATCGTGTCAAAGGCTGCAGAGAGACCAAAGATGAGAAGGAGGGATAACACAGTCACAGACGATGTCCTTTCTTTGGTTGGGCTGTTTCAGTGCTGTGGCACTGGTGAAAACCTAATAGGGAGTTACATAGAAACATAGAATCTAGGAGCAGGAGTAGGCCATTCAGCCCGTCGAGCCTGCTCCACCATTCAATACGATCATGGCTGATCATCCAAGTCCAGTACCCTGTCCCTGCTTTAATCCCCACAGTACACATATCCCACCATACCCCCGTAACCCCACGTATTTAATTCCCCCTAACATATCCTATCCTATCCCCATAACCCCACATATTTAATCCCCCCCCCCTTGTGGGAAAGAGGGCATGGATTTTGGAGGCAACATGTTCAAGGACTTGAGAGGAAAGGAAAGTTGGAGATGAGGGCATTTGTTTCCAAAGACATAAAACGAGGATGGGTGTTATGAGGAGCAGAGTGATGTCAGCTGTTTTGAAAGGGATGGAGACAGTATCCAAGGAGGGGGAAACATTTACAATGTCAGCTAGCATGGACGCCAGGAAGTGAAGTTGGTTGGTCAGCAATTTAATGGCAATGGGGTAAAGGGAACCAGAGGTGGTCACGATGAGCTCAAAGATGGCATTAGGGGAGATAGGAGAAAAACTAGAGAAAGAAGGGGGTTTGGTTTGTTAGGCAAGGGAAGGGGGGGGGGAGGGGGGCAAAAGCAGCAGAGGATGAACAGATAGTCGAGGCGAGGGAGTGGTGGAGCAAATCGACAGCTACAGAAGTATTGTGGCAAATGGAGAGCCAAAAGCTAGGCAATTGGGATTTTGAAAGTGCAGTTGTAAGTGACCTGGGGAAATTTATTTTTCCAGGAGCAGATGCAAAAGGAAGTGAGTTGGGGGATGTGGGTGTTGATGGATACAAGGAAGTGGTTGGAGATGGTCTTGTCTGTGATCAAGACCATAGAGATGCAGTAGATGGCAAAGTCAAGGAGGCCGAGGAGAGTTTATATGGAAGGAGAGGTTTAGGGAGGACAGGAGGGGAGTGAATCCAGAGGAGACAGGGCAAAGTGAGTAGAGATGGAGCTTGAAATCACACTTGCCACTCACTATCATGTTCACGTTTGGTTTTTTTTAAGTGGTATTTGGTGAAACTCTGAAGACTATAACTCTATTCTTTCGCTCATAAGCTCAAAGGAAAGAGAAGCTTCCAGGCATAAAATCCATAACCAGTCACACAATGATAAAAATTCTGAATTCATTAGAAAGCTTTTCACTTTATTTCACTTATGATCTAAAAGAGCCTCATCAAGGGTGAAAGTCTGTTAATTATACATTGGGTATCTTTACAAGTAAATTGTAAGATAAACATATCATAACAGACTTCATAAGGAATTTGCTTACATTGCAAAACTAAAAAAAACCTCTGAACTTTAATTATTCCAATTTATCGTGGCCCGTAAGATTTGACACTAAGTATTTATATTAGGTAAGTAACAATAGTTACATACCCAACATTAGACTTCAAAGCTTTGGGTAACCTGTGTATTGGACTGGACAAGGAAAGCGGATTTTAAGTAACAGAAAGTGGGAACAAAAGAATGCTAAATAAATCATTAAAGATTTGAATGTTCAAGAGTTAAGATTCAACATATCCTGAAGATGTGATCTAATACTGCATAACACTTAAAACATCAAAATTAACAATTACAATTAACTGCTGAATGAAATTTTGATTATAACTCACTTGTTGTCTTTATACATATCCATGATGAAGTGCTTATCAATGCCCGGAAACATCTCGAGGAGGTGCTTTTCCTTCAACTTAGTTGCACAGTCCTTTGTGGATAAGAGTGATCTCATAATGGACTACAAGGGATAAAAAGCAAATCAAGTTATGATAGGTTTAACAATTATTAAATAATTTAGTGTTCATTTGATACACTTTGCCAGTACTGGAAATTTTACTGAAGAGTGGAATCCCATAATATGCAGCACAATGAATGACAAAAAGGTTGGTACGACTTGCCCTCATCGACAGTAATACTTCTTACACAGCACCATAAACAAATCTGAACTCAACTCTCTTTTCCACTATAGTGTAAATGTGAAAAATTACTGAGAGCAAAAACTCAGGACCTTACACAATCTCTTTTAATTTAAGTTTCTACTCAGTAGCCAAAAACATCAATTGCTCATATAAAAAGGTAGTACGTTCTGGTAGAACTGTACCATTACTCAAATTTGGAGGGAGGTTATTAAGCAACAGCTGATCGCTCATGGTGCTGTTCATGATGAGTCAGAGGTTATGCTGTTGCAAGGGGACAGGGTTGCTGAGGTGTGGAAGGGGTGGGGGCACATTGCGACTGAAAGCATTTGGAAAGAAATTTGTAAGAGATCTCAGCAGAGACATGAGTGTTTTTTGTACTTATGACGTTTAATCAAAAGATCTGCTAAGTTATTCATGAAGATATTTGGTAAAGAAGTAAATATGTAAATCAGAAAAGATTAAATTAAATAGTTGTTGGCCTTTGCTATAAAAAGCTACACTCTAAACAGACATTAAAGGGTAAACTGCTGCTTCCCCCTCCCATATTACATGGGGGGGATGCAAGTGTAGGAGGCACAATCGATTTTCGTGTTCGAGCTTCATTTCAATACAGAAGGCGAGTTGCTAGTGCTAATCATACTGCTTACAGGCAACTGGCCATCTGGGAGGATGGAAGAGACAGAGACTAAAGTGGGCCTGCAGCAGCACCTGAAAGGGGAGGGCTGAAAAGATCGGGGAAAGAGATCAACAGAACAGCAGATTTAAGTGGCAGGAAAATGTAAAGAGCAAACCAAGCAGCAAGGAGTTGAAATTAAGGGAGTCTTTAATGCTTAAAAGTCTCAAAACTAAGAAGAAAAAGTAAATGCCAGACCTGGCCAATCTTCCATATTGTTGGGTAGTTGCCACTGTCATAGCTATACTGGAACAGTTTGGATAGGGGAGTGGCAAGCTTTGGTGTGAAGGTCTTCAGTACTACAGCCAGGACGTTGTCAGCACCAATAGCTTTTGCAGTGTTCAGTGCACTCAGCCACTTCTTAACGTCATGTGGAGTAAACCAAATTGGTTGGACACTGGTGTCTATGATGGTGGGGACTTTGGGAGGAGGCAGGGTAGAACTGTTCACTCAGGACTTTTGTCTAAAGACACTTGCAACACCGCAACCTCATCTCTTGCACCTTTATGCTGGGCAGTAAGATCCGGGAGAGTACAGGCCACAAGGACCACAGGTTGCTTATGGGAACAATCTGTGATACCGAATCAGAGGAAAATATCCAGTATAAAAACTCAAAAATGTAACAATGCCATCCAGGAAAAGACGCAAAATTAACAATACTGTTCTCAAGTCCATCTCAGGAAGTGTCTAAGGATGTATCCAAGGGAGATGTTGCCAAAGAAAATGGCATTAATGTTTACAATGTTTGTGAACTTTACCTTTCCTTCACAGTGGGGCTTTGGGCATTATGCCATGCCTGTTCCCTAGTAATAATGTTGGTAGTTCCCCCTTGGAAGAACTTTTTTTTTTATATTCGTTCCTGGGATGTGGGCGTCGCTGGCAAAGCCAGCATTTATTGCCCATCCCTAATTACATTACATTAGATATATGGCACAGAAACAGGCCATTCGGCCCAACCAGTCCATGCCAGCATTTATGCTCCACACGAGCCTCCTCCTGTCGTTCCTCATCTAAATCTATCAGCATAACCCTCTATTCCCTTCTTCCTCATATGCTTGTCTAGCCTCCCCTTAAATGTATCTATACTATTCGTTTCAACCACTCCCTGCGGTAGCGAGTTCCACATTCTCACCACTCTTTGGGTGAAGAAGTTTCTTCTGAATTCCCTATTGGATTTCTTGGTGACTATCTTATATTAATGGCCTCTAGTTATGCTCTTCCCCACACGTGGAAACGTTCTCTGTTGCCCTTGAGAAGGTGGTGGCGAGCCGATTTCTTAAACCGCTGCAGTCCTTGTGGTGAAGGTACTCCCAACAGTGCTGTTAGGGAGGAAGTTCCAGGATTTTGACCCAGTGACGATGAAGGAACGGCGATATATTTCCAAGTCAGGATGTGTAAGTGTGTAACTTCGAGGGGATCTTGTGGGTGATGGTGTTCCCATGCGCCTGCTGCCCTTGTCCTTCTAGGTGGTTGAGGTCACGTGTTTGGGAGGTGCTGCCAAAGATGCCTTGGCGAGTTGCTGCAGTGCATCTTGTAGATGGTACACACTTTATTTGGTTTTATGTTCTACTTGGATTGCCCCTAAGAGATGTCTAGCTTGAAAACTGCCGAATATCGAACTTTGCTGGGAAGCCCCTGACACCACCCTTATGGATGTTAATGCAATCTTTTTGTTGAGGAGTACCTATGCCAATATTTGTATTGCTGGTCCAACAATTTTGTCCTTGGAGAAATCAAGTATATTTTTCCTTTGACTTCTGCTGCACTCAGTACTAATCAACACCAACGTGTCTTTGGCACATGGTATCAGCACAGCTCTGATGCCAAGTGGTATTGGTAAATCTTTAAGATTAATTGGTGCCATAAAGTCTTTGGCATGGATGGGTTTTGGTACATCAGCTTGTGCCAGTGAGCGCTAGGCAACATCCAATAGCAAGTGGCCAGATACACTGCTGACTCTGGACTTAGAGGAACAATTTTTGTCATGCTTTCTCTTATTTAGATTTTTCCTGCTATAATATGGGAAATAAGGTTCCAAAGCTCTCTATAAATGCTTTTGGAGAATCCAGACAAGTATGGCAGGGAGCACTGTTGTGTGTTAATAACAAGCATTTTATGCATTGATCATGACCACCAGCAATCATGACTAGACTATTAAAAGTCTTTAGACTGAGGTTGGTGTCGACGTACTTGAGCAAATTCAACAAACATGTACTCCCAATGGGGAACCACCCTCAAACGGAGTGCAGATCAAGATGGGATTACAACACTGTAGCACGGATTCCCCCGACCTGCATTCCCTTCCTGAGAAAATTAAGAGAAGCGCACAGTACGCAGTTGGAAATTAAATACACTTATAGAACTACAAGGGGCACCTAATTTAATCTGCTCCTAAGGGGAAAAAATCATAATCAAGTGCAAAATTTCAATAGATAAAGCCCATCAGAAGTACAAATATCAGTGCAATGTTTCTTTTGTTTTGGTATGAATATTAAATGGCACTCAAATCAGGGTCATTGTGCTGAATAGTTCAGTGGAATTACAAGGTGACTTCCAGCTGGAAAAAGATGATCAAGCAAGCAGTCTCTCAAAAACATCTAGAATAAACCATGAGCAATATCATTTAAAAAAAATCAAAATGTATTTAAATATATTTTCTCACTGTGGCACAGAAAAGAACCCACCGCTATTCAACATCACTCTAGAGGGACAAGCATGATGGGCTGCTTGGTCTTCTCTCATCCTCGACTGCTCTTAAGTCCATTATGTTGATGACGTGCCAGCCATTACTTCTACCATTTACACCTAACATCTTGTATCTCTGCAGTTTAGTAATGGAGCGTTTACACATATCATCCACTTATTTCTGAAGGTCAAAAAAGAGGCTCTGACATTACTGAATCTGAAAACATGTGAATACAAAATTCAGCCCATTTTAAAACAGGTTCCATATTCCTAAATGAATGGATAGAATTAATGGAAGTTATAAATACAGCTCATCTCTGCTGTTCAGTATTACCAATTGCAGAACTAAGAAGTGAGGAGAATAAACCCCAATAAACTAAATGAATAAACTATGTTTTACATGCAGACATATACATACCTGGTCTTGCTTTATTTGAAAATCCATCTCCTCAGACATGATATCCCTTAATGACACGTTAGGAACCTGAGCACTCCAATGGTCCATAAAAGGAAAGTCTTCCACCACATCTGTCTCGGCAGTAAATGCAGCAGATAAAGGGACAGCTTTCTTTCCATCCTTTTTCTTTGGCTGTTTGTCATCACATTTCAGAGAAGAAGAAACATCCTCCTCTTCCTCCTCCACTTCACCCTCAAGCTCCCAATTTAACTTCTCAGATAAATTGCCGCCTAAAGAGGAAATGTTACAATTTTTGTAGCTTTTAATTCACACACAATATACTATGCAGCTAAAGTGATAGCACAATGTAATGAAGTTCTGAAATTTATCACAAGGAGGAATGTGAAAGCAGCCCAAAGGGACTGTTTCTGATGAAGCTCTGATGTGGCACAGAAGATTCACACCCATGATACTCCACAAATAAGTTCCTATGCTGCTGTAAGGATAGCAAATTTGAGATCAGGCACTATTTCACAAGTGGAGGACATAATCAGAGTCAGATGCCACTTCCATCCAGTGTCGCGCTTACTTTTCCTTGTAACCAATTTCACAGCGGAGGCTGAGGAACAGGTTCTCCTCAAGTGTGTGGGGCAGGACAACCCAAGAATGAGGAAGAGAGTTTCATTATCAGAGAAACTGTGACTGGAGTTGAACACTCTGGGACCAGCAGCAAAGAACCTCACCCCTGACCTTGTGATGGAAGGAAGGTCATTCATGAAACAACTAAAAATGGTTGGGTCATGAACAATTTTGGGTGCGCGGGCCATTTAACGGGCGGTGTGGCCCATTCAAATTTCCACACATCCGCAGTTTTTACGATTCAAAAGCTGTTGAGCGGCCTGCGCGGGACCTCCAGACTGCTGTGCGGCCTGCGCGGGACCTCCAGACTGCTGTGCGGCCTGCGCGGGACCTCCAGACTGCTGAGCGGCCTGCGCGGGACCTCCAGACTGCTGAGCGGCCTGCGCGGGACCTCCAGACTGCTGAGCGGCCTGCGCGGGACCTCCAGACTGCTGAGCGGCCTGCGCGGGACCTCCAGACTGCTGAGCGGCCTGCGCGGGACCTCCAGACTGCTGAGCGGTCGCGCAGCTTAACAGGAACATTGGTCGTGGATGCTTTCCTGAGAAATGCCTGCAGTGCAATGTTCCCACTAAGCTGCGCGGCCGCGCAGTAATGGGAAAGGTCCCACGCAGACCGCTCACTGGCTTCTCCATGCGCAGAAATTTAAAGGGACTAGAGGCCATCATTATAAGGCAGTCACCAAGAAATCCAATAGGGAATTCTGGTTGGCAGACAGAAAGCAAAGAGTTGGAATAAACGGGTCTTCTTCCGAGTGGCAGGCAGGGACTAGTGGGGTACCGCAGGGATCGGTCCTTGGACCCCAGCTATTCACAATATATATTAATGATCTAGACAAGGGAACTAGATGTAATATCTCCAAGTTTGCAGACGACACAAAACTGGGTGGGCGTGTGTGCTGCGAGGAGGATGCCGAGAAACTCCAGATTGATTTGGACAGGTTGGGTGATTGGGCAGAAGCGTGGCAGATGCAATATAACGTGGATAAATGCGAGGTTATCCACTTTGGTGTCAAAAACAGAAAGGCAGATTATCTGAATGGCAATAGATTGGGAGAAGGGGAAGTGCAACGAGACCTGGGTGTCCTTGTGCACCAGTCGCTGAAGGTAAGCATGCAGGTGCAGCAGGCGGTTAAGAAGGCAAATGGTATGTTGGCCTTCATAGCGAGAGGGTTTGAGTACAGGAACAAGGATGTCTTGCTGCAGTTGTACAGGGCCTTGGTGAGACCACACCTTGAGTACTGTGTGCCGTTTTGGTCGCCTTATCTGAGGAAGGATGTTCTTGCCATGGAAGGAGTTCAGCGAAGATTCATAAGGCTGATACCTGGGATGGCAGGAATGATGTATGAAGAGAGATTCAGTCGATTGGGCTTATACTCGCTGAAGTTTAGAAGAATGAGAGGGGATCTCATTGAAACTTATAAAATTCGGACAGGACAGGACAGGACAGGACAAACTAGATGCAGGAAGGATGTTCCCGATGGTCGGGGAGTCCAGAACCAGGGGTCACAGTCTAAGGATAAGGGGTAAGCCATTTAGGGCAGAAATGAGGAGGAATTTCTTCACCCAGAGAGTGGTGAACCTGTGGAATTCTCTGCCACAGAAGGCAGTAGAGGCCAATTCATTAAATAGATTCAAGAAGGAGTTGGATATATTTCTTAAGGCTAAAGGGATCAAGGGATATGGGGAGAAAGCAGGGACAGGGTACTGAATTTGGATGATCAGCCATGATCGCATTGAATGGCGGAGCAGGCTAGAGGGGCCGAATGGCCTACTCCTGCTCCTATCTTCTATGATTCTATGAGAAGAAACTTCTTTACCCAAAGAGTGGTGAGAATGTGGAGCTCACTACCACAGGGAGTGGTTGAAGCAAATAGTATAGATGCATTTAAGGGGAGGCTAGATAAGCATATGAGGGAGAAGAGAATAGAGGGTTATGCTGATAGATTTAGATGAGGAAAGACAAGAGGAGGCTTGAGTGGAGCATAAACACCAGCATGGACTGGCTGGGCCGAATGGCCTGTTTCTGTGCCGTATATCCTATGTAATCCTATGTAAACTTGCAATGGTGAGATTTGAAGTTACAATCCGAGTTGCTAGTCCAGTACCATAACCACTAGGCTACCCTTCCTCCTTCTCCTTACTTATTGTGCGTGCCCTTGACTTTCATCATTTCTTAAGAGTGAAAAATCACTTGTCAACAAAATAAATTAGGTCTTCAGTCAAGGCGTTAACAATATTTATTACCTTCCAAAAGGAGCTGGTATGACAGAGATTCTTGTTTTTGTCGTTCCTGGAAAAGAGAATATGTTACATTCAAGCAAGATAAACTGATCAAACAATTAATTACAAGTACGAGATAACATAATACCTTTAAAATTGACACAACACACATTGGGCCGAAAATTGATCCCGGGACGCGAGAGTACGCAGTATTGCCGGTTTTCTGCATGCCCTGCGCATGCGCTGAAAACCGGCAATTGCTCTTCTGAAAAGGGGGCGGGTCCTCGGTGCATCGCGTGCGCGCTACAGGCTGCGCGCACGCTGTGCACTTCATGCTTTGGACGTGCAGGTAAGTACTGAAGATTTTGGAAATGTAAAAAGGAGGAGCAAGACCCGCTTTTAAGAAGGTAAGTAGTGAATTAAGTATTTTTTTGAATTTTTTTTTTAACAGGTATATCTTTTTTAGAGACTTTAAAGACAGGTAAGTTTATTTTTATAACTTTTTAAAAGATTTTAAATTTTTTCAAAAATTTAATTTTTTATTTAAAATGGTTAATTTAATTAACTATACTTATTTTGTTAATGTGATGGGTTTTTTTTTTAAATTTAATTGAGGTTTAGCTGTTATTTTGGGGGGGTGTAAGATTCATAGATTTCACAGCCTGCTGTGAAACTTATGAATGGAAGATGGTGTGCTGCCATTGGCTCTAACTGAGTCACGTGATCCCACAGCTCGCACGAATTCACTACGCCGCTGGGATACGCAAGCACTGCCCAGCTGATCTCTAGAACATGAAGTTCGTGCGAGCTGGATCTGAAAAAGCACAAGCGAGGTGAGAGATCGCGGGAAAGCCTTACCCCCGCGGGAACAGAGCGAGATCAATTTCTGGGCCATTATCTAACTGTGGAATATATATAGTGTGGCTGAAATAATGGGGAATTGTGCTGCATTTTGTTTTATCAATTGCTTCACTGGTTTTCACAAATTATTTTAAACTTTTCAAAAGGAAAGCTTAGATATTTTAATATGACAATTTTAGTTGCAGAATCTTTTAAGATTATAGTGTTGAAAGCTGCATGTTTAAAGAAAAATCATTGAAAGAGAAAAGGAAATAGATTTCCTAACATAATACCACTTCACACCACTCCAAGTTGCCTGAAGTGACAAGGCATTGCAACAAAATTTAATCTGCTCAGTCCGTCCATCAGCAAAATAGTGACCCCATGACAGCTTAACAGCTGTTAATATTTTTTTCTTTAATTTTTACTACACATTTTGAAAGATTGTTGGCGTACAATTAATGAAAATAATTTTGTAATGTATAAATGACATCTTCTAAAAACTATACCGATAAGATGCAAACCTACTTAACAGAGGATCCCTGACTACCATAATAGGAATAAAAAGACATTCATACTCTCTGAATTGGATTCAAACCCAGATCCACTCTTCATATTCGCCTGCACCACCTATTCACTCAAAATATACTACATGGAAATATCAATCACAATAAGTAATCAATACGTTTCTTAAGGATTTCCAAACTCTGGAGTCTAGACTCTAGATAAGAATATACGATGAACAAAAGTTATACTAACCACTATTGTCTCTTTCCACTTCTGATGAATAATTTTTGCTAAATTCAGATCTATCTGGACAACACATTCCTCTGGAGTCAAAAAATCTAAGAAGCAGTAATGGTCACAGTTGAATAAATGATAGAGACAACAATATAAACAATGCACACTACTACACATTTTGGGGAGAATAAAGACCATTTGGAAAACAGGACACTTACTGTACATCATTTTTAAAAGGCACTTTTAAGATTTCTATTCATCTCGTAAGCCACTTCCTGAAATTCGGGGAAACATTCCAGGAAGTACATCACAGAATAGATGACTGCACTGTTCAGTGTTTTGTGACTAACAGTAGCCAGGATGTTCTGTAATCTGCCACGATCTTCAAATATTTTTATAATTTTTTTTTTAAATAGCAGGATTGAAACTATTTATGTAAAAATATCTGACTATTTGTATGATTTTATACTTTCCATATAAGGTAAAGCAGCTCTGAAAGACAATCATGTTCAGAGTTCCCTTGAAATGATGAGTGTTATGCCTTCTTAGAACTCTCTGGTCTGCCCAATATTTATCAATGAGAGGGCACAGATATTTATATAAATACTAGAGGCAAAGTAACTAGAGAACAGTGAGAATGATAAAACAAAGACTGTAGAATAGAATTAGGTACAGAAATGCAAATAAATTTTCCTTGAGCTAGGGCAAGTAACAGCATTCCGTGAAGTAAGGGGATCAACAGGAAGGGGAGGAGGAAAAGGAAAAAAAAAGGAATCCTTGACAGAATCACCAGACATGGGGGGGGGGGGGGGGGAAATTCGGTTGGTTAGCGCTTCCCGTTAGTGCCTCCGGGGGACACTAATGGGGTGCTAGGAACTTAGCGCCGCTCGCAAAATTGACCAGTCATTTTGTGGCAGCGCTAAACACTACCGCCACGATCTCCTGCGCCCGCAGATCATGACGTCAGTCAAGCGTGCAACGCCCCGGACCGGATATTGAGTCGCGCCCCCTGCCTTACCGCCTGCCGCTAGGAACGACAGGTATAGGGGAATGTTTTCAAGTCAGGAAGGGGCTGGGGGAGCGCTATTTAAAGGCGGGCGCTTCCTGCCTTTTCTTGTCGGCGAAATTTTTGGAACACGCAGGTTGAGAGGGAGAGACATGTCTGGAGAGATTCGACGCTGTCCGAAGGAGTTTTGGGTCCTGAGAACCACTTGAGGTTCCTATGTGCCTAGCTCTTTCCCTGGGCCTATCCATTAGTACTTCCAACACAATTGCTTTAGAGGTCTCTCCAGGCCGAGATTCAAGGCTGCAATGAGCAGGGTGTGGCTGGCCAGCAAGATGGCCCCTCCCCTTTAAGAACTGGACAGTGCCAGTCTGTCTGTGTTCCATGGTAACTGACATCGCCTGAGCTTCGGTAGCGTTCTGAGGTAGCGCCTCGCTCCCCGACGTTAGCGCCTTAAGAGAGGTGTGTAGTGCTTGATTTAGCGCTCAAATCACCTCCAGGGGCAATAGAGGCGAATTTTGCAGTCAGAGGCGATAATTAGCGCCGGGCGCTAAATTTTGCGCCCTGGCCGATATTAGTGCCCCAAAATGGGCGATACCCAATTTTTCCCCCATGGACTCTGAATGGAGTAGGCTTGATGGGCCAAATGGTCTTTCATTCCAAACATTATGCTCTTGTATTTAAGGCATAAAATTATTTGGAAACATCAACATTCCCTTTACTTATTTATAAATAACATTTTTAGTGAGATTAGTGACAAAAAATAGCTTGTACTTTCAAGTGTAAATGCTAAAGTTTTCAGAGCATCAAGAGAAAATGGACTAGAAATATTGTTGAACATACATAACTTATAAGGCACAACATGAAACTGTCAAAGGAAGTTAATTTAAGCACTTCATTTAAGTTAGACAGACATCGAAGTTGAAAATGTAATTATTAATTTTGGCAGAATATTTTCCAGTAAGGTTACATAGAACATAGAACAGTACAGCACAGTACAGGCCCTTCGGCCCTCGATGTTGTGCCGAGCATTGTCCGAGACCAAGATCAAGCTATCACACTCCCTATCACTCTGGTGTGCTCCATGTGCTTATCCAATAACCGCTTGAAAGTTCCTAAAGTGTCCGACTCCACTATCACAGCAGGCAGTCCATTCCACACCCCAACCACTCTCTGAGTAAAGAATCTACCTCGGACATCCCTTCTATATCTCCCCCCATGCACCTTATAGTTATGCCCCCTTGTAACAGCTACATCCACCCGAGGAAATAGTCTCTGAACATCCACTCTATCTATCCCCCTCATCATCTTATAAACCTCTATTAAGTCGCCTCTCATCCTCCTCCGCTCTAAAGAGAAAAGCCCCAACTCCCTCAATCTTTCCTCATAAGACCTCCCCCCCAAACCAGGCAGCATCCTGGTAAATCTCCTTTGCACTCTTTCCAATGCTTCCACGTCCTTCCTATAGTGAGGTGACCAGAACTGCACACAATATTCCAAATGTGGTCTCACCAAGGTCCTGTACAGTTGCAGCATAACCTCACGGTTCTTAAACTCAAACCCTCTGTTAATAAACGCCAACACACCATAGGCCTTCTTTACTGCTCTATCCACTTGAGTGGCAACCTTCAGAGATCTGTGGATATGAACCCCCAGATCCCTCTGCTCCTCCATGTTCCTCAGAACCCTGCCGTTGACCCTGTAATCCTTATTCAAATTTGCCCTACCAAAATGAATCACCTCGCACTTATCAGGGTTAAATTCCATCTGCCATTTTTCGGCCCAGCTCTGCATCCTATCAATGTCTCTTTGCAGCCTACAACTGCCCTCTACCTCATCCACTACTCCACCAATCTTGGTGTCATCAGCAAATTTACTGATCCACCCTTCAGTCCCCTCCTCCAAGTCATTGATAAAAATCACAAACAGCAGAGGACCCAGCACCGACCCCTGTGGCACACCGCTGGTAACTGGTCTCCAGTCCGAAAATGTTCCATCCACCACCACCCTCTGCCTTCTATGAGATAGCCAGTTACTTATCCAATCGGCCAAATTTCCCTCTATCCCACAACTCCTTACTTTCTTCATGAGACGACCATGGGGAACCTTATCAAACGCCTTACTAAAATCCATGTATACGACATCAACTGCTCTACCTTCATCTACACACTTAGTTACCTCCTCAAAGAATTCAATCAAATTTGTTAGGCAAGACTTACCCTTCACGAATCCGTGTTGACTATCCCTGATTAAGTTGCCCCTTTCCAAATGGTCATAAATCCTATCCCTCAGGACCTTTTCCATTATCTTACCAACCACCGAAGTAAGACTAACCGGCCTATAATTACCAGGGTCATTCCTATTTCCTTTCTTGAAGAGAGGAACAACATTCGCCACTCTCCAGTCCTCTGGCACCATCCCCGTGGACAGTGAGGACCCAAAGATCAAAGCCAGAGGCTCTGTAATCTCCTCCCTTGCCTCCCAAAGAATCCTAGGATATATCCCATCTGGCCCAGGGGACTTATCGACCCTCAGGTTCTTCAAAATTGCTAAAACATCTTCCCTCAGAACATCTACCACCTCCAGCCTATCCACCTTTATCACACTCTCATCCTCAAGAACATGGCCCCTCTCCTCGGTGAACACTGACGAAAAGTATTCATTCATCACCTCTCCTATCTCTTCTGACTCCATGCACAAGTTCCCACTACTGTCCTTGACCGGCCCTACCCTCACCTTGGTCATTCTTTTATTTCTCACATAAGAGTAAAAAGCCTTGGGGTTTTTCTTGATCCGACCCGCCAAGGACTTCTCATGCCCCCTCCTCGCTCTCCTAAGCTTAGCTCATTCCTTGCTACCTTGTACCCCTCAATCGACCCAACTGAACCTTGTTTTCTCATCCTTACATACGCTTCCTTTTTCCTCTTGACTAGACATTCAACCTCTTTTGTGAACCATGGTTCTCTCACTCGGCCATTTCCTCCCTGCCTGACAGGGACATACCTATCAAGGACACGCAGTAATTGCTCCATGAAAAAGCTCCACTTTTCGTTTGTGCCTTTCCCTGATAGTTTCTGTTCCCATCTTATACTCCCTAATTCTTGCCTAATCGCATCATAATTACCCCTCCCCCAATTATAAACCCTGCCCTGCCGTATAGCCCTATCCCTCTCCATTGCAATAGTGAAAGTTACCGAATTGTGGTCACTATCTCCAAAGTGCTCTCCCACATACAAATCAAACACTTGGCCCGGTTCATTACCCAGTACTAAATCCAACGTGGCCCCACCTCTTGTCGGCCTATCCACATATTGTGTCAGGAAACCCTCCTGCACACACTGTGCAAAAACTATCCCATCCGAACTGTTTGACCTATAAAGGTTCCAATCAATATTTGGAAAGTTGAAGTCACCCATGACAACTACTCTGTGACCTCCACACCTATTCATAATCTGCTTTGCAATTTCTTCCTCCACATCTTTATTACTATTTGGGGGCCTGTAGAAAACTCCTAACAACGTGACCGCTCCTTTCCTATTTCTAACTTCAGCCCATATTACCTCAGGCGGCAGATCCCCCTCGAACTGCCTTTCTGCCGCTGTTAAACTATCCTTGATTAACAATGCTACTCCTCCACCTTTCTTACCAACCTCCCTACTCTTACTGAAACATCTATACCCCGGAACTTCCAACAACCATTCCTGTCCCTGTTCTAACCATGTCTCCGTAATGGCCACCACATCGTAGTCCCAAGTACCAATCCACGCTCCAAGTTCTCCTACCTTATTCCGGATGCTCCTTGCATTGAAGTAGACACACTTCAAGCCATCTTCCTGTCTGCCGGTACATTCCTGCGACCTTGATACCCTCCTCAGTACCTCCCTACACTCACCACTGGCTCGTGGACTACAGCCCTTTTTCCCATCCCCCTGACAAATTAGTTTAAACCCCCCCCCGAAGAGCCGTAGCAAATTTCCCTCCCAGGATATTGGTGCCCCTCTGGTTCAGGTGCAAACGTCCTGTTTGTACAGGTCCCACCTTCCCCAGAATGTGCTCCAATTATCCACATAACTGAAACCCTCCCCCCTACACCATCCCTGCCATATTATTTAAGAATTTTTTTGATGTTTGTTAAAGAGAAATAACATGACCATTGTTGATCTAGACACACATCAACATGCATACTTCCGGATATTTGTGTCCTTCCTTGAAGTCTAAAATGCAAACAAAAATATGTGAATTAATTAGCAGTAGAGTCAACTTAGAACAAACTCCTTGCTTACCTGGATCAAGGCCTACTGATCCAAACAGGTCATTAAGTTGAATTGCCAGTTCTGGTGGCAAGCACAATTCCAAAGATTGAATGTGCAGTCGATCAGAGTACAATCCTAAACCATCCTGATTTGTACTTCCACCTTCGATGGTCTTCACTTCATTTCCATTTTCCTTTTGTGCTGAGATTTTTACTGTGTCAGAGCTGGACTGATTTTCTGTTAAATTTTCTGTATCGGAATTAAGTTCTGGCTTTGATATTGAAGTGGTCTCATTTATGTCTATATATTCAGACAAACCAACATTTGTTTCTTTTATTATCTTTACATTTGAAGTAACAGATATGTCACCTTCTATGCACATTACATTGTTATTTACCAAATCCTTCCTAAGCATTGAATCATTGTATTCTGCTCCTACATTATATCCCTTACTTGGATTAGTAAGCTGTTCACAATCAATGTTAAATGTCGGACTGGCATCACGCAATTCATCACTTGTACTTTTCAACTCTTCAGCTAGAATTACAGGTTCTGTAGTAATGTCAGGTGATGGAGTTATGGCTTCACGGTCAAGGTAAGACACCAGATATTCCATGGTATTATTCTCTGTATTCGTCTCTGATGATTGACTATTTATGTCTGTTGTAATTTTATTGGCATTAGACAACTGATTTGCTACAGATGTAGATTTATCATTTGGCAATTGTTCATCCAAGTCTATTTTCTCTTTTTGTGGCACTTGGTTCATTTGTGCAATACTGCTGCTTGCAAGTTCATGGTTTGCAATTGACGGTTGGTTCACTGGATCCTCATTTGAAAGCTTCACATCAGAGTCAAGCAATAAATTGGTTGTCCATTCTACATCTTTGTTGCACTTCTCATATAAATCATTCAGATCCTCAAAAGGAACAGATTTAAAACAATCACTGAGCATCTGCAGATTCTCCTCTTTATTAACAAAGGCATTTTCATCGACATATGTGCTTTTATCATGCACAACTCTATAGGGCACTGATTCCTTAGGATTTACAGATTTTCGTGTTGCATCTAAATCTGTTGGTTTAAATCCATCTACAGTTCCTGTCAATATTTTAAACTCAATAAAACTAGCTTTTTGTTTCTCAATTCTCCATAACAGAGCAAAATCTTCAGGTGCAGTTTGCGTTGAGTTCTCCTGTCCTGAATTATCTGGAATTACAAGAGTGTTCTCCATTTGGCCAGAGGTCAAGGGGACAGGCTCCAGAAATTCTGCAGCGATGGGGCTGCTACCGGTGAATGTTAGTGCCAGTTTGCAGGCTTTTCCTACTCTCCTGTTCTGCCAAGATTTTTTATTTGTGTGCTTTTCAGACAATGCTTCTGAAATTTGCTCTTCGAAGGTTTCTGGACTTTTAAGCTCCTCACAGTTTTCAGAATTTATTTCCAAAATAGAGTTTTTAGCAGTTGAAGACATTACATAAATATCATCAAAACTATCTACAGAAGCCTCAGAGCTGTTTGATCCATGTGAGATCTCTACATTCTTCTGTTCAACTAAACTGCCAGCGGCTTCTTTTAATAAATCACTTGGAATGACAGATTCCAAGTTATTGGATTGATTTAAATTATCCTTATTTCTGATGTTTTGTTCTGATGTTTGTCTGGTTCTCCTTTTCCTCTGATCTTGAGGTTTCAGTGTTTCTGCTACTGGCCAATCTCCAACAAAGTTCAAGGATTCTGGTTTAATATTCTGATTAGATTGTTCCAGAGTTTGTGACTCTTTTATGATCGAAGTGCTTTCTCCAGATAGTTCTCCTTCAACCGGCAGTTTTGGTGTTCCTTCTTTTTCTAAAACATTATTTGTACTGTCAGCACTTTGCCGTTTACCTCTCCTAATTCTTTGACCAATAGATGTACTAAATGCGGTTGGCAAATTATCACAATGTGTTAAATTATCTCTGTAACACTTCAACTGATCGGTATTTTCTGTTACTTCAACCTCAGATTCAACAGTTCTCACACTGATTACTTTCCTTTTCTCATCTTCAATTTTGGAATGAGGTGCTGAATTATAATTGCTGGCATCTGACCCAACAGCTTTATCTATTTTTTGTATGTTTTCTCCATTTATAAATTCTGAATAGCTAGTACTACTGCCAGTGTCATGTCCAGTCCCACATTTTCTACTTTCACAGGGGAAATCTGCAGGTGGCCATATGCATTCGTCCAAGTTATCAGAGGATGCTATGTTTGTTTCGATAGATGACGGGTCTTCTGTACAAGTTAAAAGAGGCATCAGGGAGCAAGGTAAACCGTGGCGATCTGGAGAAGCTGCTGGTCCTGCTGTCACAGCTACGGGATTCACATCTGCATTCATTGCTCTACATAAAGCCAAAAACAAGTAAATGTCTTATTTTAAAATAAGCTCAGAATGGGGTATTTTAAGATTTAAGTAAATGCTTTAAGCTGGTTAACAAGTTTGGAACGTGACTTATCATTAATGGTAATAAATTTATGAAGCCTGTACATTTAATCTTTGGTGCTTAAAAACAATTTTCTAAAAGGCAGATTAAGTCCATAGTGAGTACCACCTGCCTTAACAGTCAGAATATGTCCCAGGAGCACAGAATTGTTTCCCCAAACCTTCTACCTACCTGCATTCTTTAAAACATTTTTACAGCTCATGCAATTTCCCATTTTGCAGAGGAGGACAGTGAAGCAGATGGGAGAAAAAGAAAGAATTCTTTCACCTCCCATTCTACTATTACCATCAAGCCAGGGGACCAACCCTGGTTCAATAAGTGTAGAAGAGCATGCCAGGAGCAGCACAAGACGTACCTAAATATGTGGTGCCAACCTGGGGAAGCTGCAACACAGGACTACATGCACGTTAAACAGCATGCTATAGACAGAGCTAAGCAATCCCACAACCAGCGGATCAGATTAAAGCTCTGTAGTCCTGCCACATCCAGTCGTGAAAGGTGGTGGACAATTAAACAACTAACGGGAGGAAGAGGCTCCATAAACATCCCCATCCTCAATGATGGCGGAGCCCAGCACACAAGTGCAAAAGACAAGGCTGAAGCGTTTGCAACCATCTTCAGCCAAAAGAGCCGAGTGGATGATCCATATCGGCCTCCTCCTGAGGTGCCCAACATCACAGAAGCCAGTCTTCAGACAATTCAATTCACTCCACGTGACATCAAGAAACAGCTGAGCACACTGGATACAACAAAGGCTATGGGCCCCGACAACATCCCGGCTGTCGTGCTGAAGACTTGTGCTCCAGAACTAGCTGCGTCTCTAGCCAAGCTGTTCCAGTACAGCTACAATACTGGCATCTACCAGACAATGTGGAAAACTGCCCAGGTAGGTCCTGTCCACAAAAAGCAGGACAAATCCAATCCGGCCAATTACCGCCCCATCAGTCTTCTCTCAATCATCAGCAAAATGATGGAAGGTGTCTTCGACAGTACTATCAAGCGGTACGTACTCACCAATAACCTGCTCACTGATGCTCAGTTTGGGTTCTGCCAGGACCACTCGGCTCCAGACCTCATTACAGTCTTGGTCCAAACATGGACAAAAGAGCTGAATTCCGGAGGTGAGACGAGAGTGACTGCCCTTGACATCAAGGCAGCATTTGACAGAGTGAGGCATCAAGGAGCCCCAGTAAAATTGAAGTCAATGGGAATCAGGAGGAAATCTCTCCACTGGCTGGAGTCATACCGAGCACAAAGGAAGATGGTTGTGGTTGTTGAAGGCCAATCATCTCAGCCCCAGGACATCGCTGCAGGAGTTCCTCAGGGCAGTGTCCTAGGCCCAACCATCTTCAGCTGCTTCATCAATGATCTTCCCTCCATCATAAGGTCAGAAGTGGGGATGTTCGCTGATGATTGCACAGTGTTCAGCCCTATTCGCAACTCCTCAGATAATGAAGCAGTCCATGCCCGCATGCAGCAAGACCTGGACAACATTTAGGCTTGGGCTGATAAGTGGCAAGTAACATACGTGCCACACAAATGCCAGGCAATGACTATGTCTAACAAGAGAGAGTCTAACCACCGCCCCATGACATTCAATGCCATTACCATTGCTGAATCCCCCACCATCAACATCCTGGGGGTCACCATTGACCAGAAACTTAACTGGACCAGCCACATAAATACTGTGGCAACAAGAGCAGGTCAGAGGCTAGGTATTCTGCAGTGAGTGTCTCACCTCCTGACTCCCAAAGCCTTTCCACCATCTACAAGGCATAAGTCAGGAGTGTGATGGAATACTCTCCACTTGCCTGGATGAGTGCAGCTCCAACAACACTCAAGAAGCTCGATATCATCTAGGACAAAGCAGCTCGCTTGATTGGCACCCCATCCACCACCTTAAACATTCACTCCCTCCACCACCGGTGCACCGTGGCTACAGTGTGTACCATCTACAAGATGCACTGCAGCAACTTGCCAAGGCTTCTTCGGCAGCACCTCCCAAACCCGCAATCTCTACCACCTAGAAGGACAAGGGCAGCAGGCGCATGGGAACACCACCACCTCCAAGTTTCCCTCCAAGTAACACACCATCCTGACTTGAAAGTATATTGCCGTTCCTTCTTCATCGCTGGGTGAAAATCCTGGAACTCCCTCCCTAACAGCACTGTGGAAGTAGCTTCACCACATGGACTGCAGCGTTTCAAGAAGGCGGCTCACCACCACCACCTTCTCAAGGGCAACTAGGGATGAGCAATAAATGCTGGCCTTGCCAGCGGCGCCCACATCCCATGAACGAATATTTAAAAAAAATTATCCACCTGTCCTGCTACACTTCAGAGATCTGTGGACATGCACTCCAAGCTCCCTCTGTTCCTCTACATTTCTCGGTATACCACCATTTATTGTGTATTAAAAAAAGAAATGTCTCTTAATCTCTCCTGCCTTCCATCCAGAGCCATCTTTTGTTTCTTAACTTATCCCATTATCATCTCCTTTTGCCTTGCACCATCTCTTAATGTCTCTTAATCGCTTCCGCCTTCCATCCTATCACAGACCTTCCCTTTTGTTCTTTCCTCCCCTCCCCCCTTTCCCTGCCCCTGCACTTGCTTAAAAACCTGTTCGATCTCCAGCTTTTTCCAGTTCTGACGAAGGGTCATCGACCTGAAACGTTAACTCTGTTTCTCTCTCCAGATGCTGTCTGACCTGCTGAGTATTTCCAGCATTTTCTTTTTTTATTTCAGATTTCCAGCATCCGCAGTATTTTGCTTTTGATTTATTGTGTATTCCCTTGCCATCCCCAAATGCATTACCTCACACTTCTCTGGATTGAATTCCATTTGCTACTTTTCTGTCCACCTGACCAGTCTATTGATATCTTCCTGCAGTCTACAGCTAACTTCTTCACTATCAACCACACGGCCAATTTTTGTATCAGCAGCAAACTTCTTAATCATGCCCCCTACATTGAAGTCTAAATCATTGATATATACCACAAAAAGCAAGGGACCTAGTACTGAGCCCTGTGGAACCCCAATGGAAACAGTCTTACAGTCACAAAAACACCATCTTTGTTTTAACTGCTAATCAATTTAACCTGATGTTTCTTGTTTTGAATTTACAAAGGAACAGGAGATGTCTTGGCCCATGTGAGATAGTTAATGTGACCTTACTAATAGCTGCTAATGTGTTAGCTTCAATGCCTCTGTTGTTCTGGCCAATCTGCTATTAGCACCTCATCTGGGAGGAGTCCCGACCCACCAGTTTCATTCTACTCCACCATTGTCCCAACTAATCTCTAATATTAGTATATCCTAATCGGACAAGGACCTCGAGATGTTATGATTAACTTTGATGAGACACCTGACAGAGCAAATTCTAACACGAGACACGTGTAATATAGTTTTTGTAAGAGCTGTGACCTGTTAGTGATTAAATAAAGCCACTAATGGCATTTATAAACCAAAAAAAAGCAACTGATTTCATGATTTTTAAGAGCTTGTCTGATTGTCTCATGATTTGAGATGGTGGGATGGCAATATGGCATTACTGTATATATGCTATTAAGTGGTTGCTGTCGTTGTAAAAGTTGTTGTTGTAAAATTTGCCCACTGACAAAAAGATCACGCACAAAGGAGTTTGTGGCCCGCTCAGTACAAAATAAATTAGAGGGAACATTGTCTCCTGTGGATAGAGGACCTCTCTCCTCCTGTCCACCTGCTCCACCAAGGCCTCCAGTGCAGCATCTGAGAACCTTGGAACATGCTCTCTCCCCTGTTGCACCATAATTCACTGTACTTCCAGGTCAGACTCTCTTTCCCAGCCACTTCCATCACCTGCTGAAGGCAGAATGCACATACCCTTTAAGAGGTGCAGACTGGCTTTAAGTCGTGCAGGCTAGCACGAAATTGGGGCCCCCTGCTGAGGCGCTCATCCACTGAACAGCTCGTTTAGCGCTATCTCAATGCTGCAATCATGTAAATTACCAGGCAGCATGTAGTTTGCGTGCTGCCTGGATCAGAAGCAACGGTCCTGGCTTAATCGCGTATCGCGATCCCTGCGCCCATTTTCGGAGGCTATTGAATTTTGCCCCAAGTGTGTCCAGATCATTTATGGTAGCAAAAAAAAAACTAGATTTTAGATAGATTCAAATTCCTCGTGCTATAATAACTCAAATATCGAGAGATGTTTAAACCTATATTATCACCATCTACAACAAGAAAAAAATCCGTTCAGGTGCAGTTTTTAATCTACAGTTCGCACCAAGGTATGGAATGTGAACAAAAGCCAAAGTTTCCCCATTTTTGCATAATAGCGCGACAAACAAGAACGTAGAAAAAAAAAGAATGCTCTCATGCTCCAACTCAGTATTCTCTGGAAAATATAAAACTCAAATCATATTGATATCTCATGGTACATATTTTTACTTCAGGGCACTTACCCAATTTCTGTACTCCCAGTAGGTTCTACGGCTTTTGTTTCAGGGAAGACAGGTTGCGATGACATCATTATAGTGCTGACTGTCACATGACGCTCATAATGCTCTAAAATTGCTTTAATTTTCTCTTTTGACACGCCATGAACATTACGTCTAAGGACAAAATAAGCATAATTTCAAAAGTGTACTTTGGATAACAAAAGAATAAAAGAAAAAGCCGACCCAACAATCAATCTGGTTAAAATCTCAGGGGGTGAAATTCGACTTGGGCGGTAGTGCAAAACGTGCGATAGCGAATTGGCAGCCCATTTTACACCGTGCCCAAATTTCTTTACTATCCCTTCCAAACCCACTCAGGCTTCAAACTGCTTCCCAAATCAGACAGTAACATTGTACAATAATTTTAGCCATCAATTAAAAATAAAAACAAATGTCACCAGCTTAAAGACAGAACAATTAATACCCGAGTGAGTTACAAGGCAGGAACCATAAAGATGTTCAAATATTGTTATAAACTATGTCTGCATACTCGATGGCTTCAATAATTTTATAAAAACTAGTTAATCTCTCAACACAATGCTTACAAACAATAAAAATATTCTCTGTAACTGAGCGTCTGCTTCTTTCCCACTCACTAATTCTGCTGAAAACCTCTCTCAGCATTTCTAAGTGTTTTCCATTCTCTCTCTCGGTATGGCTCTCACACACTTATGATGGTATCTGTGTATCTGATTATTTGTCTCACTTTTTGTAAACCTCTTACTCCTCTCTCTCCTGTATATAGCTATTAATTAAGATATACATCCAAGTATTCACTGTAATCCTTAATCCTGTGATGTTGTTAACTGTATTGTCAGATATAGTTCAATAAAGTAGGGTTACTTAACGCATCCCTGTGCCTCAATCTTTGAACGCTTCGGAAAATAGAAATTAATTATACTTCAGTGTTGCACTGTGGTCTTGTTGTACTTGATTTTGCTTGCATAACTATGCATAGAATTTGCACTGGGTTACGTGAAACGGTTCAAAGGTGAACTAATTTAGACATTGAAAAACCATAGAGATCTTATGAATGGTAAATCCAAACCTACTTCTCTACTGCATACTTGTTATGAAAAAGGGGAACAGACTCATCGGACACGCTTTCACTAATATCAATTGGCTTTTTGGATTTTAAATACAATAGTCGTTGCATATATTATTGGAATCATCAATGTCACACTGGGCGTACTCTAGAGGTTGAATGGCTGGGGAAGGACTGGGGACTGGGAGAAATCAAAAAAGGGTTTTAGAGCACTAAGGGATCAAGGCTGGAAGCTGGAAGGACTGACAGCTGAGAACACTGGGCAGAGCAGACCTGAAAATGTTGAGGTGTGGAGCTTGATGAAGGGGCACAGGCCCAGAATACAGGCAGTGTTTGCTTGTAGCACCTCACTGTACTGCTGCCAAAAGCAGGAAATGTTCACAAAGATTTTATAGGGCACGTGCAAATTATATGTTGCATATACACCAGTTGATTGAATGTATCTCACAATACCACGCGACACGCATTTTGTGCTGTATTTTGGGACAGAGGTGTTGCAATGCCAGAACCATTAAGTTTCTGGAGCATACTGAATCTATATGTGGTGGAAGTGGTTATCCTGCAACATAATTCAAAAGCAGACAGTGCCCTTTAAATGCCATTTACGATTATCACTCTATGTTCTATGTACTAAGCATTTTGAACACAGACACTTGGGGCTGGATTTTGTCTTGGGGTCGGGTTGGGGTCGTGTAATCCGCATTTCGTGTTTCCCCCCCCCCCGACTCCAGATTAATGTGGATGCCTGATGGAATTTTCACTTAATTGGGCAATTGAGTTGCAGCATGTGGGAACCCATGAACTAATTAGTGGTTTCAGTCTGAAAGCCGCCTCTGATGATGTCATCATTGAGACTGTTGGTGAGAGAGGACTTGCCTGGTTTTTGATGTGGGTGGACCTGGATGCAAAACAGGGGGGGGGGGGGGGGGGGGGGGGAGGAGAGAGAGAGAGAGAGAGAGAGAATTTTTTTTGACAAACAAGTCCTCCCAGGCAGTCTCTGAAGACATTCAATGCAGCAGCATCAGAGGCAATGTTCAGACCTAATACTACTACTACCTTCATCACATCTCCGTTGTAATAGTGGACCTGCAGCCGATAGGCAGCTATCCACTTGTGCTCCCGCCAGGTTTCACTGGAGTGTTTCACACCAGGCGTGCTTCACGTCAGAAGAGGGTTAAACTAGCTACAGCGTTTCAAAATGGCATTACAGAGCCAATTTAGAGCTTGTTAAGGGCTTTAATGGCCTCTCCCGCCTCTTGAAGGCGGGACGGAGTCGGGAACCCCGCGACTGATTGTCAAAATTGCGTGGAGGCGGGATGGGGTCGGAAACCCCGACCCCGCAAATTTAACCCCCCACACGCCTCCAAACCCGACTCCATGGGTCATTCAAAATCCAGCCCTTGGAGTTCAAATGCAGAAGTGCCTGAAAGTGAGAGTGCAGGTGGATTAATCCATTAAAAAAGGCCAATAGTATTTAGGGTTTAAAAAATAAGGCCATAGAATACAAGGGTAAAGTATGGTAAATTTATACAAAACAGTGGTTAGGCCACATTTAGAGTTGTGTAGTTAGGACACCCCATTATAGAAAGGATATTAAAAACCATACAGCAGAGATTCACCAGGCTGAAACCAGAGATGAGAAACTAAAGTTATGAGGAGAGTCTCAGCTACTATTTCAAGTGGAGCAGAGAAGGATAGGAGATTTAATAGAAGTTTTATAAATTAAGATGAGTTTAGACCGAATGAATAGCAGAAGACCATTTTGTCTGGTTAGGGAGTCGGTGACAATGGGACATCAATTTAAATTGTCACTAAGAGAGCGAGGAGAGGAGTTAGGAGAAATTTATTTTCACAGAGAATTGTTGGAGCATGGAATTTTTTGCCATAGGGAGTGGTTGAGGTAGAGGCCATTGTATCCTCGAAGGGAATGGCTGAATAATATTTGATGCAGTGGAAGATACAGGGCTATAGGGAGAGTGGGACAGTGGAATTCGTTTCGGATAGCATCCTTCTATGCTGTAATCATTTATATTTCTATCTGATCAGACAGGAGATCTAGAGATATCTTTAGAGAAGAAAAGTTTAGAAGTAAAAGACAGAAAATAAAGGATTATGTAATTTATAAAGCTTCCCCACAGCCCTGTTGATCACTTCTCTAACACAGGAAGCTCGCTGATGAAGTTAATAAGTCAAGTTAAAGTTTGGTTAAAGTAACGTGCAGCTCATTGGGTTTCGACTGCCAACTTCTTTAAACATCCTAAAAAAACTCATTAAAACAGGAAATGATTCAATACCAAGAAGGTGCATGATATTTACCAAAATAGGACACTAAAATGGCATTTGGCAATAGTGTTGCTGAAGTGATAAGACTTCAAAGATAGACAACCAACATAACTCCAATCATATACCGTTGGCTCAGAATGGGCCAGATGTAGGCCATCCAGATTCTATTCCATTTAATGAAAAATGGGTAGGCTGCAGCCAGGCCTGGGAATTAAACACAGGCAGCAGTGAAAAATGGACCCGAGGCTGCACCTGGAAGAGTGGCAGATGTGACAGGAGAAAGCAGGCCGGAGGCCAGCGAGCACACTGAAGATCTGCCATGGTGACTCTTTGCTGGGTGAGGATAGAGGACTGAACCTTTGAACGAAGCTGTTACAACAACAAATAGTGAATTCATCAGCTTGCACATGCAGAAAGGGTCAGCAGCAGGGGCCCATCTTAAGTATCAAGAGGAATAGAGGAAGTGGCAAGCCTTATGTCCTAGGCCATCCCAAAGCACTTTACAGCCAATAGATTACTGTTAAATAATCAAATGCAACAATTTTCACATAGCAAAGTCCCACAAAAAGCAATGAATAAAACACAAGTTAAAATGCCCCCCAGCCCCATGGTGTTGGTTTAGGGAGGAATGCTGGCTAGGACACCAAAAGAACACCCAGCTCTTTTTCAAATAGTGCCATGGGATCTTACATGTCTATATAAGTAGGTTAATATATTTTGAAATGTAGAGCCAAGTTTTAAAAATGCAAGCATATATCTTGTTTTTCTAAAGCTTTAAAAACATAAGGAAATAAAAAAGAAAAATTCCTAACAAAATACAACAGTGCTCATTTTGCACCTGAATAGAGAACCAAAGTGGCAATACCAAGAGCAAGTGATCTCAATGTCAAATAAGCCTTGATAAACATACAAAAAAAGTTTGTACAGAAGAACCTATTAAACAAACACAATCTAAGGCAAGAAGCACAAAGGGGACATTAGCAAGTGAAGAAAGCTTTGCATTTATATAGCGCCTTTCACTACCTCAGGACAGCGTTTTACAGCCAATTAAGTACTTTTGAAGTGTAGTCATTGTTGTGACGTAGGAAACGCGGCAGCCAATTTGCACACAGCAAGATCCCACAAACAGCAATGTGATAATGACCAGATAATCTGTTTGTATGTTGGTTGAGGGATAAATATTGGCCCGAACACTAGGTAGAACTCCAGGGAGGAATTTCTTCTCAGAGGGTCGTGAATCTTTGGAATTCTTTACCCCAGAGAGCTGTGGAAGCTGAGTCATTGAATATATTCAAGGCTGAGACACAGATTTTTGAGTAACAGGGGAGTCAAGGGTTATGGGGAGCAGGCAGGAAAGTGGAGTTGAGGCCAAAATCGGATCAGCCATGATCTCATTAAATGGCGGAGCAGGCTCGAGGGGCCGAATGGCCTGCTCCTGCTCCTATTTCTTATGTTCTTAACTCCCCTGCTCTTCTTCGGAATGGTGCCATGGATCTTTTCATTCCATCCAAGGGGGCAGACAGGGCCGCGGTTAATGTCTCATCCAAAAGACGGCACCACCGACAAGGCAGCATTCCTTCCGTGCTACACTGGAGTGCCAGTGTAAAATTACTTCAAATTTTGTGCTGAAGTCTCTGGAATGGGTCTTGAACCCACAACCTTCTAACTCAGAGGTGAGGGTGCTACCACTGAGCCAAGGCTGACACAGTAAGAAATTGATCATTTAACAGAGTGATACATCAAGCCAATTCTCAGCAACATGGGAGAAGGCTAAATGACAACAGCATCCCAACTACACAAGTGAATATATTTCATTATCAAGAGAATCCACAACTGACAGTAAAGGCTGAAAGGCCCCAAACTCTAGAAGAACAATTGGTGACAAAACTGTAACATATAAACTATTTTCAGCAGTCATGAATTCTATAGACACTCAGCCACTCAAGACTTTACTGATCTGCTACACTTACTGGCTGAAAATTGCTGAATAATACTAATTAATTACAACAAATCTGTGTTTTTACATAACTAAGTTAAACATTACTCTGCAATCTACTGTACTAGTAACAGGGCCAAGTAAACTGCATTGTTTATAGAGAAGATATAGATATGGAAATAGAGGAAATTATATATTATGTTGAACGGAGTGCTGGGAAGTGAATAGTTAATACATGTTTTTTTTAAGCAATCAAGTCGTCAAATTATTATCCCTGGCTCAGGTCTAGGGAAGAAGCACTTCTGATTTGCAAACAGGTCACAAACCCTCATATTTGTGTGGGTCCCATTGTAAAAGTAAGGATGCAAGGTAAAGGGGATTGTAAAAGTGGAGTCGATCTGTCTGCAGGTCAATGTTTGAATACTGACTTGTTGGGGATGACTGACAAAAATGTGAGAGCCCTTCTGACACACGAGTCATTCAGAAGCAGAGTTTTTCTTTGACTTTGATAGAAGTAGCAGTCTTTCTTGGTCTCCATGATAATCAGAAGACTTTTATTTCCTTATTCTTCTACTGTAAGAACTTCTAACAAGTAGCTGTAAGTGGTATCCTTACCAGTACAAGGTAGCTTTAAGGACAGAGAGTCAGAGGTTAGAACAATTATGGTTACACAATCCCATTACAAACAGAGCTAAGATTTGTGTACGTACACCCCCGGGTCTCTCTGTCCCTGCACCCCCCTTTAGGGTTCAGTAGTGTAGTGGTTACGACAGAGGATTAGTAACTCAAGAGGTTGAGAGTTCAAATCTCATCATGTAACCAACTTTTAAGTTGTGATCTGTAACCAATAATGAATGACTTGTGGTCTGGCTTCTTCCTTGATGATTTGGCAAAAAAAAAGGTAATTCACTCACTCAGCAGCTTGAAAGTAACCTAATCCAAGGTTAGTAAATTAAATCCATCTCGATCCAAACTAGTTAATGTAAGATCGTTTGGCGAGCTGAGTCATTCATCCCTAGACCTATGTTGGGAGGTAAAACCCCAGACGATTTCTTACTAAGGAGTTAAAAGAGGGAATTATGGATTTGTCTGTTTCCTCAGCATACATTTTTCATAAGAACATAAGAACTAGGAGCAGGAATAGGCCATACATTCCCTCGAGCCTGCTCCGCCATTCAATAAGATCATGATACAAAAATTGGCCGTGTGATTGATAGTGAGGAAGAGAGCTGTACACTGCAGGCAGATAGCAATGGACTGGTCAGGTAGGCAGAAAAGTGGCAAATGGACTTCAATCCGGAGAAGTGAGAGATAATGCATTTGGGGAGGGCTAACAAGGCAAAGGAATACACAATAAATGATATGATACTGAGAAATGTAGAGGAACAGAGGGAGCTTGGAGTGCATGTCCACAGATCCCTGAAGGTAGCAGGACAGGTAGATAAGGTGGTTAAGAAGGCATACGGGATACTTTCCTTTATTAGCCGAGACATAGAATGTAAGAGCAGGGAGGTTATGCTTGAACTGTATAAAACACTAGTTAGGCCACAGCTAGAGTACTGCATACAGTTCTGGTCACCACATTACAGGAAAGATGTGATTGCACTAGAGAGGGTACAGAGGAGATTTACAAGGATGTTGCTAGGACTGGAGAATTTTAGCTATGAGGAAAGATTGGATAGGCTGGGGTTGTTTTCTTTGGAACAAAGGAGGCTGTGGGGAGAATTAATTGAGGTGTATAAAATTATGAGGGGCCGAGATAGAGTTTTTTTTTAAAAATTCGTTTATGGGATGTCGACGTCGCTGGCAAGGCCAGCATTTATTGCCCATCCCCAATTGCCCTCGAGAAGGTGGTGGTGAGCCGCCTTCTTGTACCACTGCTGTCCGTGCGGTGAAGGTACACCCACAGTGCTGTTAGGTAGGGAGTTCCAGGATTTTGACCCAGCGACGATGAAGGATCGGCGATATACTTCTAAGTCAGGATGATGTGTGACTTGGAGGGGAACTTGAAGGTGGTGGTGTTCCCATCCGCCTGCTGCCCTTCTCCTTCTAGGTGGAAGAGGTCGCAGGTTTCGGAGGTGCTGCCGAAGAAGCCTTGGCGAGTTGCTGCAGTGCATCTTGATGGTACACACAGCAGCCACGGTATGCCGGTGGTGGAGGGAGTGAATGTTTAAGGTGGTGGATGGGGTGCCAATCAAGCGGGCTGCTTTGTCCTGTATGGCGTCGAGCTTCTTGAGTGTTGTTGGAGCTGCACTCATCCAGGCAAGTAGAGAGTATTCCATCACACTCCTTACTTGTGCCTTGCAGATGACGGTAAGGCTTTGGGGAGTCAGGAGGTGAGACACTCGCCGCAGAATACCTAGCTTCTGACCTGCTCTTGTTGCCACAGTATTTATGTGGCTGGTCCAGTGGATAGGTAGGACATATTTCCCCTAGCAGAGAGGTCAATAACCAGGGGGCATAGATTTAAAGTAATTGGTAGAAGGATTAGAGGGGAGTTGAGGAGAACTTTTTTCACCCAGAGGGTGGTGGGGGTCTGGAACTCACTGCCTGAAAGGGTGGTAGAGGCAGAAACGCTCCTCACAGTTAAAAAGTACTTAGATATGCACCTGAAGTGCCGTAACCTACAAGGCTACAGGCCATGAGCTGGAAAGTGGGATTAAGCTGAAAAGCTCTTTTTCGGCCGGCACAGACACAATGGGTCAAATGGCCTCCTTCTGTGCCGTAAATTTCAAATGATTCTACGACTGATCTTCGACCTTGATCTTAACTCCACTTTCTCGCCCGATCCCCATATCCCTTGATTCCCTTAGTATCCAAAAATCTATCGACCTCTGTCTTGAATATACTCAACAAGTGAACATCCACAGCCCTCTGCGGTAGAGAATTTCAAAGATTCACAACCCCGAGTGAAGAAATTTCTCCTCATCTCAGTCCTAAATGGCCGACCCCTTATCCTGATACTATGTCCCCTAGTTCTAGGAGACCAAAAGCCAGCTTTATGTTCTTACAATATAGCACCTTTAATGCAGAAAAACCTCCCGTGGTGCATCACAGAAGGGTAATCAAAAAAAACAAAAAGATGCTGAGCCAAAGGAGATAATAGGAGGGGAGAGGTGGGTTTTAAGAAGATTCTTAAAAGGAGAAGAGGGAGGTGGAGATACAGTGGGGATTGCCGGGGGGCGGTGGGAAGGGGAGGAATTTCTGAGTAAATGGCCTGGGTGGCTGTAGATGTGGCCGTCAATGGCGGGGTGAAAGCAGGGGGAATGCACAAGAGACCACAGTCAGAGGAACAGAGTTTGAGGCTGGGGGGTGTTGCAGAAATAGGGAGTGGCGAGGCTGTGAAAGCATTTAAACAGGAGAATGAGAATTTTAAATCGGAGGCGTTGGAGGACCATTACCAATGTAGGTCATTGAAAACAGGGATGATGGGCGAGTGGAACAGGATGAGCTGATGTTTATGGAGAGTGGAAGAAGCAGGCGATGTTACAGAGGTGGAAGTAGGCAATATTTGTAAAGGAGAGCTCAGGTCAAAAAGGACCAGGTAAAGAAGATGGTGGCGAGCCGCCTTCTTGAACTGCTGCAGTCCGTGTGGTGAAGGGATTCCCACAGTGCTGTTAGGGAGGGAGTTCCAGGATTTTGACCCAGTGACGTTATATTTCCAAGTCAGGATGGTGTGTGACTTGGAGGGGAACTTGGAGGTGATGGTGTTCCCATGCGTCTGTTGCCCTTGTCCTTCTAGGTGGTAGGTCGCGTGTTTAAGAGGTACTGTCGAAGAAGCCTTGGCCAATTGCTGCAATGCATCTTGTAAATTGTACACACTGCAGACACGGTGCGCCGGTGGTGGGAGTGAATGTTTAAGATGGTGGATGGGGTTCCAATCAAATGGGCTGCTTTGTCCTGGATGGTGTCGAGCTTCGAGTGTTGTTGGAGCTGCACATATCCAGGCTAGTGGAGGGTATTCCATACACTCCTGACTTGTGCCTTGTAGACGGTGGAAAGGCTTTGGAGAGTCAGGTGGTGAGACACTCGTCACAGAATACCCAGCCCCTGACCTGCTCTTGTAGCCACAATATTTATGTGGCTGGTCCAGTTAAGTTTCTGGTCAATGGTGGCCCCCAGGATGTTGATGGTGGGAGATTCAATGATGGTAATGCCACTGAATGCCATGGGGAGGTGGTTAGACTTTCTCTTGTTGGAGATAGTCATTGCCTGGCACGTGTGGCGCAAATGTTACTTGCCACTTATCAGCCCAAGTCTAAATGTTGTCCCAGTCTTGCTGCATGCGGGCTTCATTATCTGAGGAGTTGCGAATGGAACTGAACACTGTGCAATAATCAGTGAACATCCTCACTTCTGACCTTGGATGGAGGGAAGGTCATTACTGAAGATGGTTGGGTTGAGGACACTGCCCTGAGGAACTCCTGCAGCAATGTCCAGGGGCTGAGATGATTCGCCTCCAACAACCACAACTATCTTCCTTTGTAAGAACGTAAGAAATAGGAACAGAGGTAGGCTATATAGAAACATAGAAACTAGGAGCAGGAGTAGGCCATTCGGCCCGTCGAGCCTGCTCCACCATTCAATACGATCATGGCTGATCATCCAAATCCAGTACCCTGTCCCTGCTTTCTCACACAGAATCCCCATCGAGCCTGCACCGACACATATCCCACCCTATCCCCGTAACCCCACGTATTTAATTCCCCCTAACATATCCCATCCTATCCCCGTAACCCCACATATTTAATCCCCCCCTAACACTAAGGGTCAATTTATCATAGCCAAATCAACCTAACCCGCACATTTTTGGACCCCTGAAGCCTGCTCCGCCATCCAATTAAGATCATGGCTGATTTCAACCTCAACTTCACTTTCCCGCCCGATCCCCATTACCCTTGATTCCCTTAGAGTCCAAAATTCTATCAATCTCAGCCTTGAATGTACTCAACACAGCCCTCTGGCGTAGAGAATTCCAAAGAGTCACAACCCTCTGAGTGAAGAAATTCTTCCTCATCTCAGCCCTAAAAGGCCGACCTCATATCCTGAGACTACGCCCCCTAGTTCTAGAGTTTCCAGCCAGGGGAAACAGCCTCTCAGCATCTTGTGCTAGGTATCTCAGTCAGCGAAATACTCCAAGGATCCATCCTTGGTCCCTTTTTCTTCCTCATCTACATGCTGACCCTTGGCTACATCTGCCACAGACATGGAACCACTTTCCACGTGTAGGCTAGGTCTGACACCCAGATCTACCTCTCAACAACTTCTCGCGACACCTCCATTACCTCTGTGCTGTGAGACTGTTTGTCCAACATCCAGTCTTGGATGAATCTCAACTTCAATATCGAGAAGACTGAAGTAACCGTCATTGGCTTCCACCCCAAACTACACTCCCTTGCCACAGATTCCATTTTCTTCTCTCAGGCTGAACCTTATGGTTAGCAACCTCAGCATTCTGTTCGACCCAGAGCGGAGCTTCAGACTCCATGTCCTGTCCATCACTAAGACTGCTTACACCCACCTTTGCAATACTAACCACCTCTACCTCTCTGCTGCTGAAATCCTTTGTCAACTGTACACTTGACGACTCCAACACTCTTCTTGCTGGCAGCACATCCTCCACCTTCTACAAACTCGTCCATAACTCTGCCCTGCACTAGCTCCTATTCAGAAATCACCCCAACCTTAGACAATCTAAGCTGGCTGCCCATCTTCCAATGCCTCAAATTTTAAATCCTCATCAACTTCCCCTATAGCCTTACCCCACCCTAACACCACAACCTCCTCCAACCCCATACCACTCCTTTCCTCTGGCTCCAGCCTCTAGTGCATCTTTCCCTCCCTTCACGTCACTGCTAGCGGCAGAGCCTGCAACCATCTGTGTCCTGTCTGGAAAACTCTTCCTACACCATTCAATTCTTCTCTCCTCCTTTAAAAATCTCCTCAAACCCCATCTCCTCAGCCAAACCTTTGGTCAGCCCTCCAAAGCTCTCCATTCCCAGTTCGGCATCCATTTTCCATCTACTGAGCTGTGAAACACCTTGGGCTGTTCTTTTACATTAAATGCAAGTGCTGCTGTTAATCATTAATGTCATTTCATATTTCCCTGTGGACATTGCCCATTCTAATATAGGTGGTGTGGTTCTGACAGCCTCCAGTTATGACTTTCAACTGATCTGATTATTAATATGAACCAATCTCCAATCCCAGTGATTAACTGTATAATGCTGACAAGCTGACGCATTGGGTTGAAAAGCTGATGATTGGTACACATGTTTGTGTTGCAAGGGAATGTGAGAGTACACGGTAAATTATCTGGGCAGACTTTATACAGCACATGCAAATTATATGTGGTATCCAGGATATGCAACGGAAATTTTTTTTAAAAATAATTTGTTGTATAAACTTCAAATTTTACAGAAGCAACTTATGATGCGAGACCACTACATTTCACAGCATCTTAGCTGTTATATGTAGTGAAAAGCTTAAGTAATATGATATGACATTTTGACTTTGTGATAGCACAAACTTAACATAAATGAAACCACTCTCTATACAGAGGAAACCTGAAAAGTGCCACCATTTTAACCTACAAACTGCTCTTCAAATGGTGCAATTTTGCCATGCTTTGTTAGAACATTGTTTTTTGGATGACTTCCAAGCATTCCAAGTACATTATAACATTTTCAACATCAGCAAAAAAGAATGGTTAATGTACCCTTGGGATTATTACTGTTTGGTTGGATTGTTTGCAAAACATCTGAAGTGTTCCCCTGATGTGGATCTTACTGTTCAGGCACCAAAAATACCATTTCGAAAGTTGTTTGACCACTTCAGCTTGGCTCAGCTGATTGCACTCTCACCTCAGTCAAAAGGTTGTGGGGATTCCACTCCAGGATTTAAGCACACTCTTTAATGGAGTACTACACTATCAAAGGTGCCATCTTTCAGAAGAGATGTTAAACCAGGGCCCTATCTATTGGCTCAGATGAATATAAAAATATCATGGAATTATTCAACCAGATCCAGGGAGTTCTCCCAGCATTCATTCTTCAACCAACACCACCAAACACAAATTGCCTGGTCATTTAATTAATTTATTATTGGTGGGACCTTGCTGTGTGCAAATCAGATGTAGAGATTCCCTACATAACAATAGTGACTTTACTTCACAAATAATTATTGGATGTGAAGCGCTTTGGGTCATCATGTGACAAGTTATTTACTTTCCTTCAGGTCATGAGCAAAGGAACGAGTGTTGCCATAACTTCACATCACCAAGATGGGAAAAACGTAATCTCACCGTTCAAGCTCCCGTGGTTTAAACTTCCACCAGGTATCTGGTTCACGAAATACAACTTTATAGTTGTGTTTAAAAGCCTGTACAAAACAAGTAAAAGAAATCAAAATCTGTGATAAAATAAGCTGAGACAAGCAATTGCAGTTTTAACAGACATCTCACAGTCTCTCACAGTCTTAAAATATCTTAAGAACTCTGAGTTTTCAATAAAGGCAGATGCTGGTACATTCATGTAATACTTCTACATTACACACACACATCCTAATACTAATAATATTAAAAATTGCATTCTGAAGAATTATTTTTATACTCTGCTTAAAAATGGATCTCCCATGTCGCTGCTCATGGCAAGTTGGAGATCCTATGCCCTACAACACACAATTTTATTATCAGGACCACAGATTTACAGTCAATTAATTACATCTAATTCTGTTTATTACATATTCCAATTTTTCCTTCTGCTTTCGGTCAAATTCAGCAACTCTGTCCAATATCCGTGAAAACCATAAATGATCTACATTGATTATTACTTGTTCCTTAATTTATGTATTTGATTTTTCATCGCTTAACTTTATTCGTACAACTTAACCATATCTTTTCCAAACGATTTTAAAACCAGCTACAGCGTAAATTTAAGAATTTTTTTTTAGGTAAGGAGAAAGATAGATTTGTATGGACAAATGAGTACAGCACCTTTTTAAAAAAAAAACTTATGTTGAGAATTCAAAAGTAACCATTGCTTGCAAAGATCTATGCAGCTGGGCTACCTATTTTATTTAGCTGCTTTAAGAAAAACACTAATTATTTGCAATCCAGCAAACAATTAAAAACACTTACTTCAAGAGAATCTAAAAATGAGACCACTGAAACCAGTTTCCTAGATGTGGTGTGTGCTTGTGCCAAAATAAGTTGACCTTGCAGGATAACAGATGCTTAACACTGGCTGGCTGCATTGGGCAGCACTGAGCCCAACGGGCTTCTATGCTCAATAATGTGGAGAATGGGCACCTGGTACTTTGAAACTACATTAGGTGTCCATCATCACACTATCAGCCTCACTTTCTCAAGACTGAATTCTTTGAAACTTCTGTCGAAACTCCCTCAAGAAGTGCACACTCCTTATTTCCACATCCCAGCAACAACTTGCATTTATATACTGTAGTACCTTTAATGTAGAAAAAATTCTATTATAAATGTGGACATAAAAATTTAAAATCAAAATATAAGAAGGACAGAATGTTTTATTTTAAAATGGAGACCGAATTATGTCTGTGCACCTAGCCTCTAACCCTGCTTCACCCGAGGACCACGTCTGGTCTTAAATACTCATGTGCAACACCACAGGTGATCAATGAGGCTATACAATTAAAAAAAATATCTATACATATACTTCCTGCCCATCACACTTCAGAGGTCACAAGCTATAGAATATTTCTGTGTCATATTTGGAGGAAAATAAAGTGTAAAAAAAATAAAGGCAGTCTTTGGGAGTGCACAATCTCTTCAGCAACAGAAATACAGGAGCCACAATGTCTGCAGCTTGTTAACGTTTTATAAGCTTATCCAGTATTTACCCAACAGAAATTATGTCTTATGAGCCTTAAGTGACGTAGCTTCACGTAAGCAGTAGAATAGCACATTGCACGTTAAATGCTATAACGCACCTGTTTTTATGAAACAGCACATCAAACTTACCGTGAGCAACACCATGGGAAATCAGCTACTACAAAAGGTGTGCAGTTTATAAATCACACTTCAGACTGCATACGTATACATGCAAATTTTGTGGCATACTTTCAACTGAATCTTACTCCTAAAACACATCAGCAACTTTTACTATGAGCACTGAACAAAATCTACCAATTTGAAAGAACAGAAACTGAGCAAATCAAATCACTCAACAAAAAAAAAAAAATCAGCTTTTGGTCACAACGTAGAACTTAGTAACTCTGAGCAATGATGAAAATCTACCAAAAAAAAGAGAAAATGAACTAAATTGCTCAAAATATTTTTACTCAACCACCAATGCTTTTGCCTCAACCTGCCAACGATACACAGTTATATTGCACAATTTATTACATAATATAAAAATGTACAACATTTTCAATATGTATTTCAGCTCACCCATAAAATTACGCTATGCAGATTAAATTTTGTCTCGAGAACTAACCTCTGTCAAACATCCGAGGCTCAAGATTCGCACTAAGGCCACTGTCTGTGTTCATGGCATTGCCACATTCTGGCCCCCTGATGCATGAGCAATGGCATGCAAGTCTCCTTATTATTATTCTTTTAAAATAAAAGCCTGTCCCTGCACAGCTGTATTCAGCTCTGCTGCTGCTTACCCATCAGCTCACCAGAGGCCTTCCCACTTAGCCCATTGCACCCAAAACTGCTGCATTCTGTCCCATTCCTGGCTCACATGGACCCCGGCGAATCCCTGGGCCATCAGGCTTAAACTCTGGCACGCAGCCTGGTACCTAACTGCTTCCTGGCCAGTTTTCCCACACAATCTTGTTCCTACCATCTCAGGTTTATTGCTAGCCTGAAGCTGTTTTTTCAGCATTACTACTACTACCATCTTTCCATATCCTGCTTATTCTTCCAAAAGCAAAAGAAGCAAGGGCAATCCTTCTTTTGAAGTCTTCTTTACAACTCCCATTTTCTGACACTAACCCATGAAGGTATACAAACTTTTCCACCTGTTCAACTGCATCTCCTCCAAATGTAATGTGTATATCTTCCTGATGTTTCCCAAATGACATAACCTTTGTCTTCTTTATGCTAACCTGTAATCCAACTTTTCTACTCTCCACGTACACCTCATCTGTAAATCTGTTTTAGATGTTGCTATAAGTTGAATGACATCAGCAAATCTTGAGATTTTTTTAAATCTTGCCACATAAGGAGCCTCCTCCAATATCATATTTAGCACAAGATTCATTACTGCTTCCAATACTAGATTAAATAAATCAGGCAACAGTGTGCATCCTTGTCTCACCCCAACTGTTGATCTAAACCAATCCTCAGTTTCCTATCCACGCCAACAGCTCTCAGGGACTTATCCATCAATCTAACACATTTCTCAGGAATATTATACATCCTTAAGTCATGCTATATCCCTTCTTGTCATACACTGTCAAAGACCTGCTTAAAATCTATGAAGTTGTTATAACAATGAATGTTGTGTTCTATAAATTTCTCTGAAATCTGTCTTATCACAAAGAGTTGATCTATTGTTCTATTTTAGCATTATACTGGCTTTATACTATATTTGCAAATACAGTCGGTGAATACAGTACAAGTGCCCATAGCCCTGAAAACCAGCTAAAAGGCAGGAGATGCTGGGAATCGGTTAGCAGTGGCCAGATTGGTCAGAATGGGTTGGGACAGCAATTTTCAGCCAACTTCCCCCAGTGCTGCCACAGCCCAGGACTTCCCACCAGTGCTTCCAGATCTCAGGATGACTACCCCCCACCTTCTTCACCGCTACCACCCACCACCACCCCGCCCAACTCTTCCCCCGCCGCCGTACCCCTGGGTGCTGCCAAACCCAAGGACCAATGTCCCAGGATTACAACCACATAGCCAGGACTTCTCCCAGGGTAAAACCTCAGGACCCACTGTAATGACACCAAACTCCAGCAATCCCACCTTAGTTGTGCCAAACCCTGGACCACCCCCCACCCACACATTAACTGTATAGCCTCTTCACAAAATGCGTACTTTTGCTCTGACGGTACTACAGTGCACAGTTTCTGTCCAAAATGCTCTATCATACTTTTTGATTAGCTGACAAAAATAAAATCATAGCTCTCTATCTATTCCAACTCAACTAGAGTCAAAAATCTAGCAAACTACAGCCAACCAAATAATTTATTTTCAAATTCCTTCCAGCGCCATTTTTCTTAGTAACCAATTTGTAATGTCCAAAATAAAATTGTAACACAAGCACATATTGCACATTTCACAATCACACCTATAAAATTGCCTTTTGGATCGTTGAGAGCCTTTATTAATATTTTATCATAGAATCATAGACTAGTACAGTACAGGAGGCCGCCATTCGGCCCATCGAGTCTCCACCGGCTCTTTTGAAGAGCAATCCAGTTAGTCCCACTTCCATGCTCTTTCCCCATATCCCTCATGTCTCAAAAGCCTAGACTTCAACCAGATATTAAGTTACTAACTAGATTGACATCTCCGGTTCTGAGCAACTGTTGTATGCAGAATTTCCAGCAGTGCATCAGTAAGATTGTGTTAGTACAACTAATACAGTAACATTTCCTACATTACAACAGTGATTACACTTCAAAAAGTACTTCATTGGCTGTAAAGAGCTTTGGGACGTCCCAAGGTCATGAAAGGCTCTATACAAGTTCAACTCTTTCTGTCTATTTTCTTTCTTAATTTGGCCTACCATTCAAGTTCACCCATCAGTTTCCTTACCGTGATTTTGGAATGAATAGTCTTGTATTTTTTTTCCGAATAGAAATTCATCCAGTACTTTTCTAAAATCTGCCATAGCTTTCTGTTGGCAATCTGTTCCACAATTTTATCACTCTCTTAATAAAAAGTTTCTTATTTTCTTGTGCCATCTCCTAGTCATAAAATCCTGAATCTGACAGAAGAACTTTCCTGGATCCAAATTCTCCATAACTGTGAAAATCTTACAGAACTCTATTTATTCCCCCTCATCTTCCCCGTCTCCAGAGAGTAAAGTCTCAGGGTAAACGATATTGCCTCATAACTCAGCTCTCCAATTTCAGGAATCGGTCTCACTGGCTCACCGTGACAGCTCCTCCCAGTTCCATGACCTCTACCATCAAGAAGGCCAAGAGCATGGACACCACCATGGGGGAAACCATGACCTCCAAGTCACACACCATCGTGATTTGGATGTATACTGTTGTTCCTTTATAGCTGCTTGGTCAAAATCCTGGAATTTTGAACCTAAAACCATCATGGAAGCATCATCACCGTAAAGATTGCAACAGTTCAGGGAGAAAGTCCATCATCACCACCTTTGCAGGGCAACTAGGAATGGGCATAAAATACAGCCTTGCCAGAGTTATCTACATCCCAAGAAGAAAGTAAAACATTTGAATCGCAAAACAATCAATGCTAATAGAAAATGTATTTTCTCCTTAGAAAATCCAACACACATCTTGGCACTGTACACATTTGATTTACCAAATACAGTAAACTCTTTCGTATCCGGCACCTACGGGACCAGGATGGTGCCGATTGATGAAAAATTCCGGATAACAGAGGGGTAGGCAATTTTTAACACAAAAAAAATAAAAACCACGGACTAACTCGGCCACCGTGGGAAACACGGACTCGGAAAAATAAAAAATGGATGGATTTGGCAAGATTACCGGTTATCTATTTTGCCGGTTATTAAAGAATTCCGGATGATTAAGTGCCGTTTAAACAAGAGTTTACCTGTAGTTTGAAAATTCCAGAAATGCCCCTCACTTCACACAGTGCTACCATACCCTGGGACTTTCCTCACTCCTGCCAAACTTCACAACTTCCTGCCCGACTACTGCTAGATTCTAGGAATTGCAGAGTAAATCAAACTTCACGTTCCACTCCCTAGGGTTACCAAACCAGATTCTCCTAAATGATACCAATGCCCAGCAATGCCTTAACTGCTGCTAAAACCCACAAATACTCACTGCTGCTAATCTCCACATAACTACTTCTGATTTGATATATATTGGCAACCATCTTACTTTGCATTGTGGGCCTTATAAAAGATTAGGTAAAAATTAGATGAAGAATAATATACTAATCAAGGCCATTGATTTATAGTTTTCACAGAAGAATAAAAACAGCAGGATCCGAACTCCGAGTATCCATTAAAAATTCCAGAATACCACGCAATAAAAACTGAATTGAACTTGTTCAATCACCATAAATCAGTGGTCCTGTGGCTGTGATAATACATTGTGCATTGCAAGGCACACAATCCTTATTATAAAAAAGGTATCCTGCAACTCACTGTGAGCACGGGAGATACATCATACACACAGAGAACAACTGTGGAATCTAAATTCAAGTGGGCTGACCTTATAATTCGTAAATGATGGTTAAGATTTGCTCCACAAGTAGAATATATTGGCATTACATGGTTCCTCGTGCTCCATTTATACCACACGTTGGGCAAGTAATTAACATGACTAAAGTTAAAACATAATTATACATGGAACCCAACTGATGTGACTATAAAATGGGCTCTCTCCCATCCACAGTATCATCTTTTGTGAATCTTAAGTTACAGTTATCACCATAACTGGAATACACAAAGTCCAGTGAGAAAAGGCCATACAACCTGCTCCACCCAAAGTCCATGTATGATTATTCGATCATGGACATCCCCCACCAACTGTCAATCCCTTTTTAAAGGAACATTACATTTTTCCCCTACCGCCCTGAAAAAAGTTAAGTAGTAGTGTTAATAGCTCCATAACTTACAGATCTTCATAATGTATCCTATTAAAGAAGTTAATTAAGAGGTTAAAACATATTTCACAAGATGGGGGTTTAAGACCAAAATGACTGTGCAGAGATTGGCTTGTTTGTCCACAAACATTCTCAATAGCTTCCCGCCTACCCCAGGTTGTGTTGCAGGGGCTTATTCCATGATGGTACCCAATAACAACAATGCATGTTGTATTGAAGCATCAATTTTACTGTTTGTGTGATATACTTTGTGATTTGGTTCCACGCAGCTGCAAACAGTGAGTGCTGATTACTGTGTTATGTGGTGTAGGTTTAGAAATTTATGCATTCATATTCTCTTAACAACTTGTATTTATACAGTGCCGTAGAATCATAGAATGGTTACAGCACAGAAGGAGGCCATTTGGCCCATCGAGCCCGTGCTGGCTCTCTGCAAGAGCACTTCAGCTAGTCCCACTCCCCCAGCCTTTCCCCATAGCCCTGCAGATTTTTTTCCTTCAGGTACTTATCCAATTCCCTTGTGAAAGCTATGACTGAATCTGCCTCCACCACCATCTCAGGCAATGCATTCCAGCTGTTGCATAAAAACGTTTTTCCTCATGTCGCCTTTGGTTCTTCTGCCAATCGCCTTAAATCTGTGTCCTCTGGTTCTCGATCCTTCCGCCAATGGGAACAGTTTCTCTCTACCTACTCTGTCTAGACCCCTCATGATTTTGAACACCTCTATCAAATCTCCTCGCAACCTTCTCTGCTCTAAGGAGAACAACCCCAGCTTCTCCAGTCTATCCACGTAACTGAAGTCCCTCATCCCTGGAACCATTCTTGTAAATCTTTTCTGCACCCTCTCTAAGGCCTTCCTAAAGTGCAGTGCCCAGAATTGGACCCAATACGCCAGTTGAGGTCAGAACAGTGTTTTATAAAGGCTCATCATAACTTCCTTGCTTTTGTACTCTATGCCTCTATTTATGAAGCCCAGGATCCCGTATGCTTTTTTAACCGCTATCTCAACATGCCCTGCCACCTTCAACAATTTGTGCAAATACTCCCCCAGGTCTCTCTATTCATGCACCCCTTTTAGAATTGTACCCTTTAGTTTATATTGCCTCTCCTCATTCTTCCTACCAAAATGTATCACTTCGCACTTTTCTGCGTTAAATTTCAGCGCTCGCTATTATTACAGGGTAAATCTGACAGCAACTTCTGGCATCTGCACATGCGCAGTTAAACACGGAAATCCAGAAGTTGCTGTCAGAGATACGCTGCACCTCCACAGGGTGCGCTGTTGTGCGATAGATTCGGCACTAAAATCAATGTAATGGTGTGAACTTGGGGTAACTGCCCACTAGTTCCGCACTAAAAACGGCTGAAATAGTTAGGGCTGGTGCATTCAGGAGTAAGTGAGTTTTTAAACAGTATAATAAGTGATACTTACTGCTGAACAATCTCTCTGGCCCTGAAAAATTAATTTTACAAGTGTGGAGTCTCATTCCCTTAGAAGAAAATTAATGTTGGAGATTAAAACATTTTTTTTTTTTACATTTTTCTAGCGGTCTCTTCGCTCTCTCCCTTAATCCCATGTGTGTGTCGCAATTTTTATTTCGCTTCCTGTATATTGGGCCGGATATTCCGATCCCTACGGGTGGGCACGCGCTGTGTACCCACCCGTAGGGACATCGGAAATGCCGGATTCCATTGCTGACATTTCTGAACGGAGGTGTTAAACTGTTTTCATTTATGTGGAGTTTACCTTGAGATTTATTGTTTTAAATCTACAAAGTTTGTGTGAGATTATTTAAGGGTATTTTTACTGTAAACTTTGTTGATTTATTTGTAAAATTTTATTAATGTATTTATATTGTTAATTGTAAAGCTGTTCTTAAGGCTTTATTGTTTATTGTGATCAATGAATGTAATGGTTTACTATGTATTCGATGAGTTGTGTAAGTACTATTGTACTTGAATATAAGATTTACAAGGCCTACAATTCAGAGCAGCTGAAGGCAGTTAATTAGGGAAACTAGATTAAACTGGTTCTCCTGTAGCTGGGCTCAGCAAGACTCCTTTGTTTCAGGGCCTATAAAACAGGCTTTGAAGTGCGATTTTTGCACTGAGTGCAGTTTCAACAGAGTGCTGCGAGTTGGGTGAGTCGGAGTTAAATGAGGAGTGGAAGGAGGAGCTCCCTTGCTTCGCCTTAGTTTTTCTTAACTTTTCACCCTGTAGGAATTGGTTCTTACTGTACACCAAGGAAAGAGTCCGCGAGCGGGAGCAGTCAAACAACAACAACTGCAAAACCGCTAAAGTGAAGTCACAACCAGGGAAGGAGCTGATTGGTAAGTAGGACCTGGTGAGTATTTCTACAGTCCAGTCGTTAAAGTAAAAGTAAGGTCTCTAGTTTAGAGTAAGTAGTGTTTAAAGGGAAGTAAGGTCCCTAGTGTATTTAATATTCTTTAATTTAAAGGGAGTAAATTAAGGGTAGGACATGGCAGGGCAGCTCTGCACCTGTGGAGTGCTCCTCCTGTGCTATGTGGGAAGTCAGGGACACTTTCGGTGTCCACGGCGAACACATGTGCAGGAAGTGTCTCCATCTGCAGCTACTCGAAATCTGCGTTTCGGAGCTGGAGCTGCGGCTGGAGTCACTGTGGAGCATCCACAAAGCTGAGATCTTCGTGGATAGCACGTTTAACGAGGTGGTCACACCGCAGGTAAAGAGTGCACAGGCAGACAGGAAATGGGTGACCGCCAGACAGAGTAAAAGAACTAGGAAGGTAGTGCAGGAGTCCCCTGGGTCCATCTCCCTCTCCAACAGATTTTCCGTTTTGGATATTGCTGGGGGAGATGGTTTCTCAGGGGAATGCATCAAGAGCCAAGTCCGTGGCAGTACGAGTGGCTCAGCTGCACAGGATGGGAGGAAAAAGAATGGGAGAGCAATAGTGATTGATTAAGAAAGGGAAAATAGACTATGAAAATAAATTAGCAAAAAATATAAAAACAGATAGCAAGAGTTTCTATAGTTATATAAAAAGAAAAAGGGTGGTTAAGGCAAACGTAGGTCCCTTAGAGGATGAGACCGGGAAATTAATGGTGGGAAACATGGAGATGGCAAAAATGCTGAACAAATATTTTGTTTCAGTCTTTACGGTAGAGGACACTAAGAATATCCCAACACTGGACAAACAGGGGGCTCTAGTGGGGGAGGAGCTAAATACGATTAAAATTACTCAGGAATTGGTACTCAGTAAAATAATGGGACTCAAGGCGGATAAATCCCCTGGACCTGATGGCTTACATCCTAGGGTCTTGAGGGAAGTGGCAGTAGGAATTGTGGATGCTTTGGTAATAATTTTCCAAAACTCCCTGAACTCAGCAAAGGTCCCGGCAGATTGGAAAACTGCTAATGTAACACCCTTATTTAAAAAGGGTTGTAGGCAGAAGGCTGGGAATTATAGACCAGTTAGCCTAACATCTGTGGTGGGTAAAATTTTGGAGTCTATTATTAAGGAGACAGTAACGGAACATTTAGATAAACATAATTTAATAGGACAAAGTCAGCATGGCTTTATGAAGGGGAAGTCATGTCTGACAAATTTGCTTGAGTTCTTTGAGGACATAACGTACAGGGTGGATAAAGGGGAACCAGTGGATGTAGTGTATTTAGACTTCCAGAAGGCATTCGACAAGGTGCCACATAAAAGATTATTACTTAAGATAAAAAATCACTGGATTGGGGGTAATATTCTGGCATGGGTGGAGGATTGGTTATCTAACAGGAAGCAGAGAGTTGGGATAAATGGTTCATTCTTGGACTGGCAACCAGTAGCCAGTGGTGTTCCGCAGGGGTCGGTGCTGGGTCCCCAACTCTTTACAATCTATATTAACGATTTGGAGGAGGGGACCGAGTGTAACATATCAAAGTTTGCAGATGATACAAAGATGGGAGGGAAAGTAGAGAGTGAGGAGGACATAAAAAACCTACAAGGGGATATAGACAGGCTGGGTGAGTGGGCAGAGATTTGGCAGATGCGATACAATATTGGAAAATGTGAGGTTATGCACTTTGGCAGGAAAAATCAGAGAGCAAGTTATTATCTTAATGGCGAGAAACTGGAAAGTACTGCAGTACAAAGGGATCTGGGGGTCTTGGTGCAAGAAAATCAAAAAGTTAGTATGCAGGTGCAGCAGGTGATCAAGAAAGCCAATGGAATGTTGGCTTTTATTGCTAGGGGGATAGAATATAAAAACAGGGAGGTATTGCTGCAGTTGTATAGGGTATTGGTGAGACCGCACCTGGAGTACTGCATACAGTTTTGGTGTCCATACTCAAGAAAAGACATACTTGCTCTCGAGGCAGTACAAAGAAGGTTCACTCGGTTAATTCCGGGGATGAGGGAGTGGACATACGAGGAGAGGTTGAGTACATTGGGACTCTACTCATTGGAGTTCAGAAGAATGAGAGGCGATCTTATTGAAACATATAAGATTGTGAAGGGGCTTGATCGGGTGGACGCGGTGAGGATGTTCCCAATGATGGGTGAAACTAGAACTAGGGGACATAATCTTAGAATAAGGGGCTGCTCTTTCAAAACTGAGATGAGGAGAAACTTTTTCACTCGGAGGGTAGTGGGTCTGTGGAATTTGCTACCCCAGGAAGCTGTGGAAGCTACTTCATTAAATAAATTTAAAACAGAAATAGACCGTTTCCTAGAAGTAAAGGGGAGCGGGCTGGAAATTGGACATGAGTTTGAGTTCGGATTGGTCAAGGCCCTGTGGGTGGCGGAGCGGGCCCAGGGACCGAGTGGCCTGGTCCTTCTCCTGCTTCTTGTGTTCTTTAGAGTTGAGGTTGGATCAGATCAGCCATGATCTCATTGAATGGCGGAGCAGGCTCGAGGGGCCGATTGGTCTACTCCTGCTCCTATTTCTTATGTTCTTATGATAGGGAATTCTATCGTAAGGGGAACAGATAGACGTTTCTGTGGCCGCAGACGTGACTCCAGGATGGTATGTTGCCTCCCTGGTGCCAGGGTCAAGGGTGATTCTGAAGGGGGAGGGCGACCAGTCCGAGGTCGTGGTTCACATTGGTACCAAGGACATGGGTAGAAAGAGGGATGAGGTCCTGCAACAAGAATTTAGGGAGCTAGGTAGCAGATTAAAAAGCAGGACCTCAAATGTTGTAATCTCTGGACTACTCCCGGTGCCAGGTGCTAGTGAGTATAGGAATAGGAGGATAGAGCAGATGAATGCGTGGCTAAAGAGTTGGTGCAGGAGGGAGGGCTTTAGTTTCCTGGATCACTGGGTCTGCTTCTGGGGAAGGTGGGACCTGTACAAGTCGGACGGGTTGCACCGGAACGGGACCAACATCCTTGCGGGGAGGTTTGCTAGTACTGGGGGGGGAGATGGGATACGGAGTGGAGCTATAGTAGGGGGTGATGCACAGCCAAATATATAGGAAAAAACCAAGTCAGCCTGGAAGGCACAGCCAATATGTAACGGCACAAGGGAGTATGGCAAGGCTGGATGGCATTTATTTTAATGCAAGGAGTCTTGCGAGTGAGGCAGATGAATTGAAAGTGTTGATGAACACATGGGCGTATGATATTGTTGCTATCACAGAGACATGGTTGAGGGAGGGGCAGGACTGGCAGCTCAATGTTCCGGGGTATAGAATCTTCAGGCGAGACAGAGGGGGGTGTAAAAGAGGAGGGGGTGTCGCAATATTAATCAAGGAGTCAATTACTGCTGTAAGGAGGGATGATATCTTAGCAGGTTCCTCTAATGAGGCCATATGGGAAGAACTTAAAAACAAAAAGGGGGCAAGCATTTTGCTGGGAGTGTACTATAGGCCCCCAAACAATCAGGAGGAGATGGAGGAACAGATATGTAGACAAATCTCAGAAGTGTAGAAATAACAGGGTAATAATAGTAGGGGATTTCAACTTCCCCATTATTAACTGGGATAGTCAGTGTGAAAGGGTTAGAGGGTGCGGAATTCTTATAGTGCATCCAGGAGAGCTTTCTGAGTCAGCATGTAGAAAGTCCTACAAGAGAGGGGGTGGTACTGGACCTAATTATAGGGAATGTAGCTGGGCAAGTTGTAGAAGTGTCAGTAGGAGAGCATTTTGGTGACAGTGACCATAATTTGGTGAGATTTAAGGTAGTCATGGAAAAGGACAAAGATGGACTGGAAATAAAGGTTCTAAATTGGGGGAAGGCCGATTTTAATAAGGCAGGATCTGGCCAAAGTGGACTGGGATCAGCTACTTGTAGGAAAAAACATCAGAGCAGTGGTAGTCTTTCAGAAAGGAAATAGAGAGAGTACAACGCCAACATGTTCCCGTAAAGGTCAAGGGTGGGACCAACAAGCCCAGGGAACCCTGGATGTCAAGGGATATACAAGAATGGATTAGGAAAAAAAGGGAGGCTTTTGGCAGATACAAAGGACTAAACAGTGGAAGCCCTAGAGGAGTATAGAAAGTGCAGGGGGATAATTAAAAAAGAAATTAGGAGAGCGAAGAGGGGGCATGAAAAAACACTGGCGGGCAAAATAAAGGAAAATCCCAAGGTGTTTTATAAGTATATTAAGGGCAAGAGGATAACCAGGGAAAGAGTAGGGACCAAAGTGGCAATCTATGTGTAGAGCCGGAAGATGTAGGTGAGGTTTTAAATGAATATTTTGCATCTGTGTTCACTATGGAGAAGGACGATGTAGGCATAGAAATCAGGCAGAGGATTGTGATATACTTGAACAAATTAGTATTGAGAGGGAGGAGGTACTAGCGGTTTTAGCGGGCTTAAAAGTGGATAAATTCCCAGACCAGATGTATCCAGCAGTGAGGCAAGGGAGGAGATTGCAGGGGCTCTCACACAAATTTTCAGAACCTCTCTGACCACAGGGGAGGTGCCAGAGGACTGGAGGACAGGTAACTTAGTACCATTGTTCAAGAAGGGTAGTAGGGATAAACCAGGGAATTACAGGCCAGTGAGCCTAACATCAGTGGTAGGGAAATTATTGGAAAAAAATTCAGAGAGGCAAGGATTAATCAAGGATAGTCAGCATAGCTTTGTCAGGGGGAGATCATGTCTGACCAATTTGATTGAATTTTTCAAGGGGGTGACTAGGTGTGTGGATGAGGGTAGTGTAGTTGATGTAGTCTACATGGACTTTAGTAAGGCTTTTGACAAAGTCCCGCATGGGAGACTGGTCAAGATGGTAAGAGCCCATGGGATCCAGGGCAATTTGGCACATTGGATCCAAAATTGGCTTAGTGACAGGAGGCAGAGGGTGATGGTCGAAGGTTGTTTTTGTGACTGGAAGCCTGTGTCCAGTGGTGTACCGCAGGGATCGGTGCTGGGTCCTTTGCTGTTTGTAGTGTACATTAATGATTTAGATATGAATGTAGGAGGTATGATCAGTAAGTTCGCAGATGACACGAAAATTGGTGGGGTGGTAAATAGCGAGGAGGGAAGCTTCAGGCTACAGGACGATATAGACGGGTTGGGCAGAACAGTGGCAAATGGAATTTAACCCTGAAAAGTGTGAGGTGATGCATTTTGGGAGGACTAACAAGGCAAGGGAATACACAATGAATGGTAGGATCCTAGGAAGGACAGAGGATCAGAGGGACCTTGGTGTGCATGTACATAGATCCCTGAAGGCAGCAGGACAGGTAGATAAGGTGGTTAAGAAGGCATATGGGATACTTGCCTTCATTAGCCGAGGCATAGAATACAAGAGCAGGAAGGTTATGATGGAGCTGTACAAAACGCTAGTTAGGCCACAGCTGGAATACTGTGTGCAGTTCTGGTTGCCACACTATAGGAAGGATGTGATTGCATTGGAGAGGGTGCAGAGGAGATTCACCAGGATGTTACCTGGGCTGCAGCGCTTCAGCTATGAAGAGAGACTGGACAGGCTGGGGTTGTTTTCCTTAGAGCAGAGAAGGCTGAGGGGGGACCTGATTGAGGTGTACAAAATTATGAGGGGCATAGATAGGGTAGATAGAAAGGAACTTTTCCCCTCAGTAGAGGGGTCAATAACAAGGGGGCATAGTTTCAAGGTTTAGAGGGGATTTGAGGAAAAACTTTTTCACCCAGAGGGTGGTTGGAATCTGGGACTCACTGCCTGAAAGGGTGGTAGAGGCAGGAACCCTCAACATTCAAGAAGCATTTAGATGAGCACTTGAAACACCATAGCATACAAGGCTACAGACCAAGTGCTGGAAAATGGGATTAGAATAGACAGGGCTTGATGGCCGGTGCGGACACAATGGGCCTCTTTCTGTGCTGTATAACTCTATGACTATGACTAAAATTTACATAAACTAAATGAGTGTTTGTGTATTTTATTTTATTTTAATTTAACATTTATATTACCCCTTACGCTGGTGAAAGCAGGCTCTACGTCTGCTTTTCCCAGGCGTAGGGGTTTCGTGGGCATTTGCTGGGTAGTAGTTGGGCAAATAGCCCAACTCTGCGCCTGCAAAAGTGTTTTTGGGTCGTAGGCAGACGATCTGTCAAAGCGAACCTTGACAGATCGCAAGTTCCGGAAGCATGCAGAAACCTGGAACTTGAGGGGTCTTTTACAAGGCTTACGACAGCATACGCCGTCATGGAGACTGCGATTTCAGGGCCAATATTTTCCCCCAGAGTCTCAAAAGTTGAAATCTAAAATTATTTGAAGCCCCTCAAATCTTTTGTCAGAGTATTGTTTTTATAAAAAAATTCTCTCAGTTTTTCTTCCATATATAGTTTCTCGCTGATGCACAATTTTCTGTGAGGAATATTGCTAACAAACGGACATAAAATTGCATAGAAAGTATTACAAAAGGACCAGCACTGGGAGGCATGATTCTGCTCAGTGAAAATTAAAATTAAAACAGAAAATGCTCGAAACACTCAGCAGCTCAGGCAGCTTCTGTGGAGATACGAAGTTAGGGATAACATTTCAAGTCTATGATCCTTCATCAGAACCCTCAGTAAAAATAATCTGTTCACACCTTCAATGACTTTCAGGTGGAAAAGGAGCCGTTAACCATTTCTAGAGTGGGATATTTAAGCTTTGTCTGATAAATATACTAAACTAACTCCCATTTAAAGGAGACAGGAGATGGATAAAAATAATTAAAAGGTGTGATAAATTAGGAGTACCACATTTTATAGGAACAGTTAGGTCGTTTGATCACCTATAATGTAGCAAGTGATGTGTTGCATTAACAAGATGAGTAAAGGTGAGCTTAAAAATAATTTTAAATGATTTTGCTCAAAAGCTTCAGTATTTTTCTCCCACATAATGTGCTTTGCCAACCCACACAGGTTGCCTGCTCGCTCTCTTGGCTAGGACTCCAGTTTGCACCTGTGTGTGGTAAATAGCAAGTTTTTTTTCTCTCCCTTGGTCGCAGATGTGATGAGAAAAATAACGGTGATATCCAGCTGTGCCTTTGTCAAATTGTAGCACTTTTGCCCTAAATTCATCTTAACACTTTGGGTACTTTGTTTTGTGCCAGAAAACATTAATTCCCTCTTCAAAGCACTGTGCATTGAACAGCATTAGCCAACCAAGAACTCAACCATTCCAACGGTTCAATTTCTCAACTCAGCTTACAAAGCATTGTTGAATTATCTCCACACCATCTAGTACATATAAACATAAAAGTGGCAAAATGCATATGAAAAAAATATGAAGCAACATTTAGTATTTCAAAAAAATTGACATACTTTACAAGATACTGCATGTTTATAGAAACATCCAGACTATAGTCATTACTAAGTAGGTTTGACTAACCATAAAAATGTACGGTTTCATCTCCCAGGCTTGTGTGTTTGTGTTATCTATTATAACAGGAGAATAACCTTTTTCCATGGCTTCTTTGGCTGAAATAAAATGATCAGAATTAAATTTTACTCAAATTTACAATTAATGATGGCAACAACAATGAGACTCAAGTTTAATTAAATAAGTTGCTTGGAAAGTTCAATAAACTTGATTTATCTGCTCATGTTTACTTTAAATTTACAAGTGTTTGATGAAAACATTATACAAATCATTCAAAAATTAAACCTAAAAAATGTATAATATGCAAATCTTAGTGTAAACTAAGAGCTTTAAAAAGGGCACTATTTTTGTGCAGAGTGATTATTTCCAAGGTATTTCTGGGTGGGTCTTGTCCACCAAGGGGACCAATCAGAAAACTGGTGTTGGAAATAGACGCAGCCATTTTTGTGTCGAAAGTTATTGTTTCTTTTGTAATCTTTTCTTCTTGCACCCGATTTCCCCACTGGTGCTGAATTTTTGGAATTCTGTTTTATCACATACTGTAAATTTAGTACCCCAAATTTCTACAGAATGCTAATTGGGATAAGGTCCATTAGTTATGCTTTATAAAATAATTTTTTGGTCTAGACTGTGGAAATTAATACTTTTTCTAGTTTTCACATTCAATTTAGGGCAGGAATGGCAGCTCAACATTCCTGGTTATAGGCTTTTCAGACAAGATAGGGGGGGGGGCAGATAAAAAAAAGGAGTGGGGGGGTTGCAATATTGGTTAAAGAATCAATTACAGCTGTGAGGAAGGATGATATGTGAGAAGGATCATCAAATGAGGCCGTATGGGTTAAACTTAACAAAAAAGGGGCAATCACATTGCTGGGAGTGTACTATAGACCCCCGAACAGTCGGAGTGAGATAGAAGAGCAAATATGTGGGCAAATTTCTGAGAAGTGCAAAAACAATAGAGCAGTAATAGTAGGGGATTTCAACTACCACAATATTAACTCGGATAGAATCAATATAAAAGGTATAGAGGGCACAGAATTCTTAAATTGTATTCAGGAGAACTTTTTTTTAGCCAGAACATAGCAAGTCCAACAAGAGAGGGGGCAGTTCTGGACTTGGTTTTAGGGAATGAAGCTGGGCAGGTGGAAGGGGCATCAGTGGGAGAGCATTTTGGTGATAGTGATCATAATGCAGTTAGATTTAGCGTAGTTATGGAAAAGGTCAAAGATAGACCAGGAGTAAAAATTCTCAACTGGGGAAAGGACAATTTTACAAGCTGAGATGTGATTTAGCAAAAGTGGATTGGAAACAGCTACTTGAAAGTAAATTGGTGGCAGAGCAGTGGGAGGCATTCAAGGAGGAGATACTGAGGGTTCAGAGCAAATATGTTCCCACAAAAAAAGGGTGGGACTCCCAAATCTAGAGCCCCCTGGATGTAAAGGAGCATACAGGGTAGGACAAGGAAAAAAAGGGAAGCTTTTGTCAAGATACTGCTCAATTCTGTAGAAACCCTAAAGGAGTATAGAAAGTGCAGGGGTGAAATTAAAAAGGAAATTAGGAAAGCAAAGAGTGGTCATGAAAAAATATTGGCAAGTAAAGTCAAGGAAAACCCAAAGATGTTTTATAAATACATAAAGAGCAAGAGGATAACAAAGGAAAGAGTAGGGCCTATTAGAGACCAAAAAGGTAACCTGTGTGTGGAGGCAGAAGACGTGGGTATGGTTCTTAATGAATACTTTGCAAATGTCTTCACAAAAGAGAGGAACGATGAAGACATTGTAGTTAAGGAGGAGGCGTGTAAATTATTAGATGAGATAAACATAGTGAGAGGAAACATTAAGGGGTTTAGCATCTTTGAAAGTAGATAAATCACCAGGCCCGGATGAATGTATCCCAGGCTGTTAAGATAAGCAAGGGAGGAAATAGCAGAGGCTCTGACTAACATTTTCCAATCCTCTCTGGCTACAGGTGTGGTGCCAGAGGACTGGATAACTGTTAACATTGTACCATTGTTTAAAAAGGGAGAAAGGGCTAGGCCAGTCAGCCTAAACTCAGTGGGCAAATTATTGGAAAAAATTCTGCTGGACAGCATAAATCGTCATTTAGAAAGACACGGATAAATCAAAGACAGTCAACATGGATTTGTTAAGGGAAGGACATGCCTGAATAACTTGATTGAATTTTTTGAGGAAGTAACAAGGAGGGTCGATGAGGGTAGCGCATTTGATGTAGTCTACATGGACATCAGCAAGGCTTTTGACAAGGTTTCACATGGCAGACTGTTCAGAAAAGTAAGAGCCCATCAGATCCAAGGGAATGTGGCAAGTTGGATCCAAATTTGGCTCAGTGGCAGGAAGCAAAGGGTAATGGTCGACAAGTGTTTGTGACTGGAAGGCTGTTTCCAGCGGGGCTCAGTACTTGGTCCCTTGCTTTTTGTGGTATAACAATGATTTAGACTTCAATGTAGGGGGCATGTTTCAGAAGTTTGCAGATGATACAAAAATTAGCCATGTGATTGATAGTGAGGAAGAAAGCTGTAGACTGCAGAAGATATCAATGGACTGGTCAGGTGGGCAGAAAAATGGCAAATGGAATTCAATCTGGAGAAGTGTGAGGTAATGCATTTGGGGAGGGCTAACAAGGCAAGGGAATACACAATAAATGGTAAGATACGGAGAAGTGTAGAGAAACAGAGGGACCTTGGAGTGCATGTCCACAGGTCCCTGAAGGTCAATAAGGTGGTTAAGAAGGCATACGGGATACTTGCCTTTATTAGCTGAGGCATAGAATATTAGAGCAGGGAGGTTATGCTAAAACTGTATAAACACTAGTTAGGCCACAGGTAGAGTACTCCGTACAGTTCTGGTCACCACATTACAGGAAAGATGTGATTGCACTAGAGAGGGTACAGAGGAGATTTACGAGGATGTTGCCAGGACTGGAGAATTTTAGCTGTGAGGAAACATTGGATAGGCTGGGGTTGTTTTCTTTGGAACAGAGGAGGCTGAGGGGAGATTTAATTGAGGTGTATAAAATTATGAGGGGCCGAGATAAGAGTGGATAGGAAGGACCTATTCCCTTAGCAAAAAGGTCAATAACCAGGGAACATAGATTTAAAGCAATTGGTAGAAAGATTAGGGAGGAGCTGGAGAACTTTTTTCACCCAGAGGGTGGTGGGGGTCTGGAACTCACTGCCTGAAAGGGTGGTCGAGGCAGAAACCCTCACTGCATTTAAAAAGTACTTGGATCTGCACTTGAAGTGCCGTAACCTACAAGCTACAGACCAAGAGCTGGAAAGTGGGACTAGGCTGGAGAGCTCTTTTTTGGCTCGCACAGACACGATGGCTGAGCCATAAACTTCTATGATCACACCCTCTGAGATGACCAGATGTAAAGTTATCTCTCATCTCTACCCCAACATTCCTTAATCCCAAACTCAGAAGAACGTTAACAGTGCCAATGTTTTTTACTTGCTACACCATCCATCATTTCTGCCAATGTTCTCTTCTCTCCTCTGTTGACTCCTAACAAGCACAATTCCACAGCTTCCTCCATACCCCACCCAAGTGATTATTTCTCACATGAATCTAGACAGGCATTGTTGGCAGCCAATTAAACCATATGAAGCATCACAAGCCAGTCCAGACCTGCTCTCATCTGACATCTGCATTCCAACAGGAGTTTCTGGTTAGTAAACCCTTTACAATTTCCCCTCCCTTACCCAGCAGTGCTGAGCTCAATTATAGCATCCTACCGCCACCCTGAGTTCCAACACCTCAACATAAACCACGAATGGAATCTAGGAACTTCCTGGTTTCTGTGGCTCAGCTACTCAATACCTGCACCAGCTGGGTCTTCAGGGAACCCAACAACAACTTGCACTTATTTACCAACATTAACATAGAAACATGTCCCAAGGCATTCCACAGAAGTGTATACAGTAAAACACCCACACCAAGCCAAAAAAGGAAATATTAGGAGATCTTGATCAAAGAAGTGAGTTTTAAGGAGGGTTTTAAAGGAGGGGGCGGGCGGTGGAGAGCTGGAGGTGTTTAGGTCCTAGATGGCTGAAGGCAATTAATATCAATTTCTGTCAGATTCTGCACTTTTCTACAAATTTTAGAGGTACTTCAGCAAACAGCAATGATAAATGGGCGAGATGGTTTCATCCATTGGTCCAGCCAGGATTCAAACCTGGATCCTAGAGGTGCAAGAATAGTCGGCAAAGCCATTTTGCCACCCAGTTTCCCCCTTCGAAGAATAACATTTTTTGAAAAAGCTGGGGGTATGGCAAGAGAAAATAATTTGTCAAGCTTGCACTGTATACCAACGTAAGGCCACTACTGCCCCACAACCTTCCAGTTTTGTTTTACTAACTAAAAGAAAATGATGCGTCATCCCAGCCTGTTCTTGCATACTCAAAGATGACACTCAACTTTTTAAAGACATTCCTAAACTTGCCCATTTTGAATAAGAATCGTACATCTATGAGAGGAGAACATTCAAGTAATTTTTGAAATTACTAAGATGACAAGTTAACAACAGTTCACCCTAACGGTCTGTGTAAACAGCATTGTAATACATTCCCATCCTCCAACGTACTGCAACAATGTCTATAGTAACCAAGAACATAGCACAGAATTTCTCACCTCTTTTTTGGTTCCACTCATGAGCCTCTCCAATCAAACTGGGATCAAACTGGTAGTGTCCATTCTGACAAAAATATTCATCTGTGCTGAAAATCATTCCATTAGGCCCCTGTTGAACAAGCATTCTGTGAAGTGCAATGGAAACTCATTAGTTATGTGTGATATCTCTTCAAGTTCTTGTAACTAAACTACGTAATAAGCTGGTACTGTATTAGAAAAAGATGTTCTTTTTCAATTTCAAAACAGCTTTTGCTTATTTCCATGGTAACATAAATTTTAGTATAGGTGGTCGATATTGGGTCCTTGTCTGCACTGAAAAATAGACCCTTCATTTAGAGGACCTCTATCAATCTCCCCCTTCTCCATCTTCTCAGTTCGAAAGAACACAGTCCTAGTTTCTCTAGTCTTCTTACCTTGTACCTCAGACCTCTCAATCCTTGGTATCATTCTCATAATTCTGCACTGCATTGTCTCCAGATTTAATCTCTCCCACCTTTAGGTGAGGAGCCCAGAACTGCACACCGTATTCCACATGTGGGCCAACCAACATCTTGTAGCGTCATCATGACTTCTTCAATTTTGTATTCAATTCCTCTTGACCATAATAGGTGTTAAAGGGAAGTGGATAAATATTTGAAAAGGAACAGTTGAAAAGGGTGGAGGGAAAGGGTAGGGGAATGAGGCTTTCAGAGCACAATGGGCCAAATGGCGGCCTCCTGTACTGTAAAATATTATAGTTCGACATGATTTGCTCCATTAGCCCAAGTCAGTATTGCATCTTAGCTTGTTGAGTTTGTGATATACTGACTCAGAAAACAGTCTCAAATGGATTCTACAAATCCCATCTCATTTATACCTCCCTCAGATGTGTTCACCTAATTTATCTCAAAAGGTTAAAATTTCGCTTTATTACTGCATTATTTCTACATTCCTCTCCGAACTTTCCTCTGAACTTCTTTTAAACAATTTGGCAGTCTATAAATGACACCCAATATTGCAGTATGCCTGTTTTTACTCCTTAGCTCAACCCACTGAAACTCCATAAGTATATTACTCAAACATTTTTTCCCCTACGTCTGAAGCCACTATCTTACTGTGTAACAATATACTCCCTCCCTTTTTGCTTTCTCTACCTCTTAAAAATGTTATAACCCAAACCTTTTTCCTTATTGTTATGAGTAAGCTTTTCTCCTTCACTATTTCCCTCTTTTGCTCACTACTATACTTGTGGATTGTCCCTCTTTTGTCCCTTCTCACTGTCCCTCCATCCTAGCCTCTCCTCCTAGTCTGATATGGTTTATGCTATTTTTCCCCTTCCTTTGCTACTCAAAGCCTTGCTTATCTGTGGTTAGCATCTTGGATCTTCAAGTTACCTAGTTCTGTCCATCTTTCCAGTCCCTCACATTTTAAAATCTTCCCTACTATCCAACTAACTATGGCACCACTGTTCTTGAGAAGACCATCCCTTCTGTACAGCTTCTGCTTTTTCCAGAACTGATCTCAACATCCCAGACATTTGAAAGCTTCACTTCCACGCCATTTCTTAAACCACAAATTGAGACATGCAATTTTCCTCTCCCTAACTCGCACGAGGAATAATCCTGAGACTACTACCCTGAGGTCTTGTTCTTCAGCTTAGATCCTAACTCCATGGACATCAGCAGTCCTTGAATACCCAATTTCGATTCTTCATGCACACACTTATTACATTGAAATTACAATACAAAACAGAGAAATTACAACAAGGAAACAGTCCAACCAGTCTGTGTTGGTATTTAGCCTCCACACCAGCAGTAGTTCTAACCCCATGTGCCACCCTATCGCCATATCCCTTTATTCCCCTTTCCTTCAAATGCCTATCTAACCTATTCCTAAATACTGACATAGCCTCTGCTTCAATTGAGTGGTATCTTATCAAAGACTTTCTGAAACTCTATGTACATCATGTAACCTTGCAGGTCAAGAGCAAGAGGCAGAATTTTGTAACTGTCAAACAGCCACAAGTTTTCAGGCTCTTACACGTTACAGCTTGATATAATTCAGGGCCAGGGAGAGTGATACCAAAAGTAATGTTAGCTCTATAAAGTCAGCATTTAGCTGTTTATGATGGGAAAACCATCAAGGTAAAAGTGTCTGAAATTGAAGTCACAAGAAAAATCTCAGCGCCAATATCTCAGAACACTTGTTACATAAATCTATTTATTTTCTAAATTTCTTAATTAAAAAAATCTTTGCCTCCAATCAAACTGCCACAACCTCACACTGCCCCCTGACGATATGCAATTTCCTCTGGCCAAATGGCTGACCTGAAAGTTACAAATTACAACTCTGTCATTCAATTTTGACAATATTGAAGTTATAGCTGCCCCTTGCTCAACCTTCTGTGCTCCAAGGAGAACAACCCCAGCTTCTCCAGTCTCTCCATACAACTGAAGTCTTTCATCCCTGGTACAATTCTAGTAAATCTCCTCTGCATCCTCTCTAAGACCTTGACATCCTTCCTAAAGTGTGATACCCAGAATTGGCCACAAACTCTAGCTGGGGCCTAACTAAAGAAGTAGGAGCTGGAGTAGGCCATTTGGCCCTTCAAACCTGCTCCGCCATTCAACAAGATCATGGCTGATCTTCTACCTCATCTCCACCTTCCCACACTATCCCCATATCCCTTAATTCCCAAAATTTTATTGACCTCTGTCTTGAATATACTCAACGACTGAGCATCCACAGCTCTGTGGGGTAGAGAATTCCAAAGATTCACCACCCTCTGAGTGAAGAAATTTCTCCTCAACTCAGTCCTAAATGGACAACCCCTTATTCTGAGACTGTGACCCCATGTTCTAGATTCCCCAGCCAGGGGAAACATTTTCCCAGCATTAACCCTGTCAAGCCTCAAGAATTTTATGTTTCAATTAGATCACCTCTCATTCTTCTAAACTCTTAAGGAATATAAGCCTAGTCAAGCTAAGTTGTGAGCAAGGATTATGATTTGTTTGGGATTGGGGGGGGGGGGGGGGGGGGTGAGAGAGCTGTCTTTGCAGAATTGCATTCCAGAAGCTGTCTATTTTCTTTCTTTAAGGTTGCTTAGAGGTTTCCAGAGGCTGCATTTCCTGATGCCTTGAGGGGAATCTTCTCTGCATTAACATTTATTCTGCACTTGCACTAGTATTTTTTTTTTTTTTTTTATAAATGGAGCTGCATGCTGAGACAAAATCTGACTAAGGACAAAAATACAGTTCCAACATTACATGACAGGTCTTTTTAAACTAGTAAGGGGGGAGGGATCTACAAGAAACGTAAGCAGCCTAAATATAAACAAAACAGGAAAAGTGAGCATAGGAAAGAATAAAGTAAGGGAGGACATTGATGGCAAGGGAGCAAATAGAGTTGTAGAACAGGAGTCTAAAAAGATGGTTAAACATAAAGCGAGAGGAAACCCTATTAAAAATGAGTTAAACTGTCTGTACAGCAATGCACACAGTGTCTGTAATAAAACAGGGGAGCTGGAGGCAATCATGCGTTGCGAGGAACCAGACATAGTAGGGATTACTGAGACATGGCTACAGAAAAATCAGGACTGGGAATTAAACATTGCAGGGTATAACATATTTAGAAAAGATAGGGAGGGGAAAAAGGGAGGTGGAGGAGCTGTACTTATTAGGGATAACATAGGCAGTAGAAAAAAGGGACGTAGATATCAGCAAGACAAAAATAGAATCCATATGGATAGAGATAAAAGATAATAAAGGATCAATCACACTAATAGGCGTAGTCTACAGACCACCTGGAAGGGAGGTGGAGGAAGAAATATATAGACAAATTAGGGAAATGAGTAAAAAACATAGAATAATCATGGAGGATTTCAACTACCCCGATATTAATTAGACAGAAGAGGTAGGTAAAGGGGATAAGGGAATGGAGTTCCTACAATGTGTACAGGACTCCTTTCTAACCCAATATGTAAAAAGCCCAACAAAGGAGGATTCGCTATTGGATCTAGAAATGGGGAATGAGCCAGAGCAGATAAGAGAAGCAAAAGTAGGGGAACATATAGGCAATAGTGACTGTAATATAATACGCTTTAAGATGATAATAGAGAAGGACATAAGTATTACAAAAACCAGGTTAATAGATTGGAGAAAAGCTGATTTTGAGGGGCTGAGAATAGAACTTGGGAAGATAAAATGGGCAACAATATTGGCAAACAACGATGTAGAACAGCAATGGGAAACATTTAAAATGGTGTTCAACATAGTGCAGGAAAAATATATTCTGCTAAAAGAACTAAACACTAATGAGATTCCATGAATGAATAAAGCCGTAAGGGAACAATTGAGGGTAAGGAAAGAGGCATACATTAAGTACATAGACAGCAGAGGAGTGCATGATAAAAGAGAATATGAAGGGATTAGGAAAGAAGTAAAAAAAAATTAGGAAGGCAAAGAGGAACGATGAAATTAAATTATCAAGGAACATAAAACAAAACAGTAAAATATTTTACAGGCACATCAATCAAAAAAGGTTGGGATGGGAATAGGGCCATTAAGGGATAGACAGGACAATACCATAGGTAACGATAGGGAGATGGCAGAAATATTAAATCATTATTTCGCTTCGGTATTTACCAGGGAGATAGAACAGGTGGACATGACATTGGATGATGAGATTAGTAATGAGATAAGTGCATTTAAAATAAAAACAGGGGATATATTAAATAAACTAATCAAACTCAGGATAAAACCCCTGGTGCGGATGGATTGCATCCCCACATTTTAAAAGAATCTAGGGAAGAGATAGCAGAGGCATTACTACACATATTTAATAATTCGTTAGAAAAAGGTGTAGTGCCAGAGGACTGGCGGATAGCTAACGTAATACCGATATTTAAGAAGGGGGATAGAAAATGTCCAGGGAATTATAGACCAGTCAGTTTAACGTCGGTGGTAGGAAAAATAATGGAATCCCTACTAAAGGTGAAAACAGAAGAAAATCTAGAAACGAAAAGTATAATAATGAATAATCAGCATGGATTTCAAAAGGGAAATTCTTGCTTGATCAAACTTAATGAATTTTTTGAAGAGGTAACAGAGTAGACAATGGTAATGCAGTAGATGTAATTTATCTAGATTTTCAAAAGGTACCCCATAATAGACTAATAAGGTCAGAGAATGCGGAGTCAGGGGACAAGTAGCAGAATGGATTGCTGGCTGGCTTCAAGACAGAAAGCAGAGAGTGGGAGTAAAGGGTAGCTATTCACAGTGGCAGAAGGTGGGTAGTGGTGTTCCACAAGGATCAGTGCTGGGACCACTGCTGTTCACAATTTACATGAACAATTTAGACTTGGGAATCAAAAACACAATTCTAAGTTTGCGGATGACACCAAATTGGGGGGGATAGTCAATACTGAGGACAGCAACAAATTACAGGGACATTAATAAACTTGCAGAATGGGCAAATAAAGTTCAACACAGATAAATGTGAGGTATTACATTTTGGTAGGTAGAATAGGGAGGTCACTTATCACTTGGAGGGTGCGAGTCTAGGTGAGGTAGAGGAACAAAAGGATCTAGGAGTACAAATACACAAATCACTAAAAGTTGCGCCACAGGTTAGCAAGGCCATAAAAAAGCAAACCAAGCACTAGGGTTTATTTCTAGAGGGATAGAATTGAAAGGTAAGGAAGTTATGCTAAACCTGTATCGAACCTTGGTTAGATCACACTTAGAGAGTATTGTGTACAGTTCTGGTCGCCATATTATAAAAAGGATATAGAGGCACTGGAGAGGGTGCAGAGAAGATTTACAAGGATGATACCAGAAATGCGAGGGTATACATGTCAAGAAAGGATGAACAGGCTGGGTCTCTTTTCTCTTGAAAAAAGGCTGAGGGGTGACCTAATAGAGGTCTTTAAAACGATGAAAGGTTTTGATAGAGTCGATACAGAGAAAATATTTCCACTTGTGGGGAAGAGCATAACTAGAGGCCATCAATATAGGATAGTCACCAAGAAATCCAATAGGGAATTCAGAAGAAACTCTTTACCCAAAGAGGGGTGAGAATGTGGAACTCACTACCACAGGGAGTGGTTGAAGTGAATAGTATAGATGCATTTAAGGGGAGGCTAGAGAAGCATATGAGGGAGAAGGGAATAGAAGGTTATGCTGATTGATTCAGATGAGGAGAGACGGGAGGAGGTTCGAGTGGAGCATAAACGCCGGCATGGACTGGTTGAGCCGAATGGCCTGTTTCGGTGCCGTATATTCTATGTAACATTATAAATACCAATCACAGTGTCATGTACAGGCATAAGAGAGAGAGAAGTAGCAAGACAGAGGGGCTTTGGAAAAGAATTTTACAGAGTAGGATGATGGTGGCTGAAGGGCAACAACTTGTATTTATATAGCGCCTTTAACGTAGTTAAACGTTCCAAGGTGCTTCACAGGAGTGTTATCAAACAAAATTTGACACCGCGCCACATAAGATCCTAGGGCAGATGAGAGGTAGGTTATAAGGAGCGTCTTAAAGGTGGAAAGAGAGGTAAAGAGGCGAAGAGGTTTAGGGAGGGAATTCCAGAGCTTAGGATCTTTGCAGCTGAAGGCACAAGACGTCAGAATTGAAAGATTAAAAGACACAAGCTGAGACATGTTGTCAGAGGAGGTTGCAAAGACAGGATGGGTTGAGGCCATGTAGGGATTCCAAAATACACAAAAAGACTTGGAATTCAGTGCAATACTGGGCAGAGGTGAATGACAGGATGCAGCCAATGGGTTTTGGACAGGTGGAGCTCAGGAAGTCAATAAGGAGAAACCAACCACAGAACAATAAGATGATCTGACACTTACAATCAGAAAATCTGCACAAAGTTAACAGATTAAAATGTAAATCAGTAAAAAAAAATTCAACCAACTGAAATAGTTAGATACTAGAACACTTTTTACACTATTATTTGCTTTTGCTGACTTAAGAACAGTGTGACTGCACTGCTAAACAAATAAAAGTTGTATTTATATAGCGCCTTTCAAAGTGCTTATAGCCAATGAATTATTTTTCAGGTGTAGTCATTGTTGTAATGCAAGGAAACTCAGCAACCAATTTGCCAACAGCAGGGTTGCACAAACAGTAATGAAATAAATGACCTGTTTTAGTGATGTTAGTTGAGGGATAAATGTTGGCCAGGACAACGGGAGACCTTCCCGGCTCGAATAGTGCCATGGATCCACAGGTAGACAGGACCGTAGTTTAGTGTCTCATCTGAAAATGGCACCTCCGACAGTGTAGCATTCCCTCATCACTCCACTGAAGTGTCAGCCTAGATTATGTGCAAGTCTCTGGAATGGGACTTGAACCAGAGACCTGCTGACTCAGAAGTGAGAATTCTATGACTGAACCAAAGCTGACACTTAAAGTAACCCACTGGTTGTAAAGCTCTCTGAGAACACACTATGGTGCTATAGAAAGGCAAATTCTTTTCTTTCTTCAATTGGTCTCCTAATTATGTATAAAAATGTAAAAAAATGTTTATCATTATGTCATACCTGGCTAGGGTACTTTTTCCTGATCCAGGTAGTCCCCTCATCAAAAACAGCACTCTAGCTGTTCCCAGTGTCTTCCTGTTCATATGCTGTGGAAATGGATACTCATAAGTCTGCAACTGCTGAATGCCATATTGGTTTAACCATGGTTTTGAATGCAAGTTGTTGGCACCCAATCTCATAGCCAGATGAGGTGGATCACGACTAGGCACAGCTCCTGTAGATCTCCAAGGTGAAGCAATGCCAGGCCTCGGTTTTACAGGACTCATTGCCACAGGGGTGACAAAAGTTTTTGCCATAGGCTGGAACTCAGGAGCCCATGGATTCCATGAGATTGGAGATACATTTGAAATATTTGTAAAAAGTACACTATTGGAATATTGAGGATAGTTTGCTTCCTCACTGTTCATTAATTTGGGCAGTTTTTCACCACTGGTATCTTGCCCTACATCAAACCAATAAGGAAAACAGGTTGTATTTTGTTGCATATTGTTTGAAATACTCTCTTTATTTGCCAACGGTTTTGTTGAGGGGGTACTGTTTTTTGGCTTTAATTCATTTGTTCCTTTATACTCTTGAGGTTCTTCAAATAATTCACAATTTTCTGATGATGATGAATTTCTGTTCGGTCCAAACCATGATATTTCATTTCCATCTGTATCAGAAAATCCTCCTACTACTTTATCAGAAATGCTACTACTTTGCGATAATCCAGTTCGCTGGTCCTCTGTATTTGGATGTAGGTCATACTTTTGATTAGAATGCTCTGAACCACCATACGTGTTTGAGCCAATAGTGCCAATATTCATAGAAATGGCTGCTGACAGACTGTTACTTTCACTTTGATTTGTCCAAATATCTGCACTACTTGGAAATACAATTTTCACAACTCCAGGCTCATTGGAGGACTTCTTGTTGCCAGGCCTTTCAACAGCTTCCAAAGAAAATTTGCTATAATTTGACTGAACTTCTGATCTTTTCTCAAATATGTTGTTTTCACTATCAAAACATCGGTTCAAATTTTCTTCATAGTCTTTTGAATTCAAGGTAAATGGTGAGTGCCTGAGAGATACCCCATCATCTGCACCCGTTTGCTGTTGATGTGACATACCACTCAAAGTAGAGTTCAAATTTGACTGAATTAGCTGAGGCAACTGGTCACCGACATAGACTCTAGAAAACTGGCTGATGGGAGAATTGTATTGGTTCATAAACGGCTGGTAAGACATGCACTGTTCTGGGCCAGTTTCATAACTTGCATTTCTACAATACTTCTCCAATTCACTTTCAATTGTAGAGTCCAATTTTTCAGTTAAATCGAATCCAGATGCTCTAATATTTTCAGAAACAGCAACTGAATTACTTCTGTGGTCGGTCATGACTACTTTGCTGTCATTATTGACTTGATCATCACTCAGAGCAGCTGCCACACATTCAAATCCGGAGAAGCAGGAAGACGCCACTCCTTCAGCTGCATCAGACAGTACCAACAAAGAATCCATTGCGTCGTCAGCTGAGCAAAACAAAAAAGAAATTTTCACACTTACGATAACCATACAGGAAAGTTTCCTGACACCACTTTACACCAAGTTAAATCATAATTTCAGATGGTATGTTCTAAACTTTTATACATGCAAAAATGTCTGTTGATATTACTGTACCAGGCAGCCACCAATCCATGCAGGCTCATACAAGCAAGAAGGAATTTTCAAATATATTCCTCAAACTGTATGGGGAAGGGAGAGAAGAAACAACAAAACGGGATTGTAACAAGGGAACAATTATGGAACTTAACAGTAACTTGTATGTATTGGCAACATGCATGTTATTCATCTTTTCATATAGTGCTGTATTATCTATTAAAATTGGTGTGTTCTCAGCAAGGCAACAGACTGTATCTGTATATGGCGCTGTAAACATAACTGTGACTAATTGATTGCAATGGAGCAGCACCCAACGATATGTGGCAGGCAGGCAGGCACCCACCACCCACAACAGAATTTTCTTTCAGAAAGAAAATCACAGTACCAAGCGACTGGAAGCAATCGATTAAATATTGCAGTGCAGCAAATAGGTCCTTCGTAAATTCAAACACTACCCTGTAAACAACAACATGTATTTATATAGAGCCTTTAACGTAGTAAAACGTCCCAAGGAGCTTCACAGGAGAGTTATCAAATCACATAAGGAGATATTAGGGCAGATCACAGAGGTAGGTTTTAAGGAGTGTCTTAAAGGTGGAAAAAGAGGTAGAGAGGCGGAGAGGTTTAGGGAGGGAATTCCAGAGCTGAGGGCCTTGGCAACTGAAGGTGTATGGCCACCAATGGTTGAGTGATTATCAGGGATGCTCAAGAGGCCAGAATTAGAGGAGCGCAGATATCTTGGAGGGTTGTAGGGCTGGAGAGATTACAGAGATAGGGAGGAGTGAGGGCATGGAGAGACTTGAAAACAAGGAATTGAATTATAAAAATCAAGGCATTGCTTAACCGAGAGCAGATGTAGGTCAGTGAGCACAGGGGTGATGGGTGAACGGGGCTTGGTGTGAGTTAGGACACAGGCAGCAGAGTTTTAGATGACCTCAAGTTTATGGAGGGTAGAATGTGGGAGGCCAGCCAGGAGTGCGTTGGTATAGTCAAGTCTAGAGGTAACAAAGGCATGGATGAGGGTTTCAGCAGCAGATGAGCTGAGGCGGGGCGGAGGTGAAAATAGGCGGTCTTAGTGATGGTGTAGATATGTGGTCGGAAGCTCATCTCAGGGTCAAATAAGACACCAAGGTTGTGAACAGTCTGGTTCAGCCTCAGAGTTACCAGGGAGAAGGATGGAGTTGGTGGCTAGGGAACGGAGTTCGTGGTGGGGACCGAAGACAATGGCTTCGGTCTTCCCAATATTTAATTAGATAAAATTTCTACTCATCCAGTACTACATGTCAGACAAGCAGTCTGAAAATTTAGAGACAGTGGAGGGGTCGAGAGAAGTGGTGGCAATGTAGAGCTGGGTGTCATCGGCATACACGTGGAAACTGACGCTGTGTTTTCGAATGATGTCGCTGAGGGGCAGCATGCAGATGAAAAACAGGAGGGGCCCAAGGATAGATCCTTGGGGGGCACTAGAGGTAACGGCATAAAGATCAAGAGATATGTACTGAATGTGAACCCTAATAGGGCAACACGGTGGCATAGTGGTTAGCACTGGTGCCTCACAGCGCCAGGGACCCGGGTTCGAATCTGACCTCGGGTGACTGTCTGTGTGGAGTTTGCACATTCTCCCCGTGTCTGCGTGGGTTTCCTCCGGGTGCTCCGGTTTCCTCCCACAGTCCAAAAATGTGCGGGTTAGGTTGATTTGGCTATGATAAATTGACCCTTAGTGTTAGGGGGGTATTAAATATGTGGGGTTATGGGGATAGGATGGGATATGTTAGGGGGAATTAAATACGTGGGGTTACGGGGGTAGGGTGGGATATGTGTACTGTGGGGATTAAAGCAGGGACAGGGTACTGGACTTGGATGATCAGCCATGATCGTATTGAATGGTGGAGCAGGCTCGACGGGCCGAATGGCCTACTCCTGCTCCTAGATTCTATGTTTCTATGTTTCCTAGATTCTATGTAATGCAATAAGTCAAAGGAATAATTTTAAAAGCTTGTCAGGAAGGTTCCAGTCTTATGGGTCAGAGCAGACATTTTAAAACAAGGCTCATCTGATTTGTCACATAACGTGTTAACCTAAACCCCCATAACTCACTCACTGCATAAATCAGCAGCAGTTCATCTGGCTCACTGATCTGCGGACATCAGCAATGACAAATTGCCATTGACCAGAGATTGTCCCATATTCCAGGATGCACGTAAAGGAAAACTTGCCAGCCCCCCCAACCACCCCAAGTCCAAAATGCAGACTTACCATCGACCTACAAATCCACAACCAGAGATTCAAAAGATATGAACCAGATGCAAAAGGCTACATATCGCTTGTTCAGCTGTCAGACAGGACATCAGGAGAACACTTGGTGACTGACTGGCAGTTAGCAGATTCCTATCAAGTGCCCAAGGAGTAATTTTCTTGTGTTTTGTCTGCGACTCCTGACCAGTTCAGTAGTGTCCACAATTTTGCACGTAACCAGTGTTAAACTGGCCAAATATTTGGGAGACTTAAAATAGCTCTGTAAAGTATCCACTGCACACATATCACCTTCAGCAGAAATTGAGTAATACTCACCCCAGAACACTAATTAGCAGACCTTCAGACGAGGCACAACATTCCACTGGACTCAGTGGAAAATCCTCCTCCCATCGTGATCAGGCAATAATATCCAAGCCAGCCACCGCCCCCGCCATTCCATCCACCCAACAGCAGAAAACCTGTTAAACCCCTTCACTCTCTTCCGAGAACAGAGATCGAGCGCCATTCCTGACTGAATACACAGCGGACTTCCACCTCTCCCCAGCAAAAGTCGGTCACTTTTCCTCCAGACCCCACTGAGCAATCATCATCAAGCAGCGCCGACCCTCCCGCCCCCACCACCACCACCACCACACCCCCGCACCTACAAAGCAGAGATAGGGCCACATTTTCCTAGATTGCACCGAGCAGCCACGCCACCACCCCGGCAAAAAAAGATCAAGAGCCATGCCCTAACCCAAATTGAGCAGGCAGCACAGGCAAATGAACAGACGATAGCCAACAACAACTATGTTTTGCACTGCCCACCACAGTTCACAACCATCCTTGCCCCTCACCGAGCAGAGATTTCAGGATCCCCACCAGCCAGAGATGAAAATGTGATGACGAAACAAGCTCTGAAGTGACCAATTACTGAAAACAATGGAGTGAAGTGCAGATGAATCATGGTAAAAATTGGAAATGTGTGCAGAACAGTCATCACAACCCCCTCCCCTCTGTGTACAGAAGGTGTTTCCATCAAGCCACCCAACTGAGCAGGAATACAGCCATCAAGCTTCACCCAACAAGCGGAAACAAGCACACAAACCCACCCACTCCCACTCATCAGCATAAGCCACAGCTAGTATTCCGCCACCGCATGGAGCTGAAAACAGGGTACCATGACCACCGAGTGGAAGTCAGTACGCAAACCACCACCACTCCAAGAAGTCCAACTACCGCCCTTCACTGAACAGCAAGCCTGCAAACCAACCCCCAGGCCCCACCCCCAACATTGAATGTAAATACCACCAGCAGAATCTCATAACCAGGAACAGAAATCCAGCAGTTAAACCCCATCCCCCACATAGCAAATGTTTGATCAACCTCCCCAACAGAGGGCAAACTCTGCTTTCCCTATCCCTCAGAGGACAAAGAGCTCCTGCCCCACTACCCCCTCCCCTCTATTCCACTTCCCCATCTTACCTTGACTGCCCCCAACTTCAACAGCCAATTATCTCACTTGCTTGACTTGTAGACTGGACTTGAGGTTCCCCCCCTCCCTCCCCCATTGCTTTGAAAAGAGTTTTGAAATGGTGATATAAATAAATATATAAAATCTGAAGAAAAATGAGAGCCCAAAAAAACAGAAATTCAGAGACAATCAGTTTTTAATTTGAACATTACTAACCCTCAAGAAAGCAATTGAGATTAACAAGGCACAGTTAAGCTAAATGACAACCTACAATTAATTTCACAGTTCACAGACACCAGTTTTTGTGGGCCTCAATAGCAGTTCCACAAGTAGTACAATATAAATATACATAATCACAAAATAACGTGATGCTTAGCATTAAAATACATTTTAGTAATTATAGATGGTCTATGCGCTGCAAAATGTTGATTGCTAAAATTAACATCTAAAATAGCACACCACCATAGTATCGTGAAGCACAAATATTTTTTTAACGTCTGATTGATATGAAATAGTTGATACTAAGAAAATTGTGTTATGATCACTGTAGAAAGTATATCTTTTTTGTTACTATCACCATTTATTATCAAGGCTTTTCAGTGTGTGCCCTGACATTATAAATGTCACACAATGTAGGGTGTCCTCAGTGTGAAGACAGGACTTGGTCTCCACAGTCATTGTGAAGACAGTCTTTACAATGTGGACATGTTCCACTGTATCGTGTGGCGCTACCACCATGCTAAATGAGTTAGATTAACAGATTTAACTGAACATCCATGAGGTGCTTTGGGCCACCATCAGCAGCAGAACTGAATTCCACCACAATCTGTAATCTCATGGTCTGGCATATGCCTCACTCCTCCATCATCAGCAAGCCACATGACCAACCCTGGTACAATGAGAAGTGTAGACAGGCAGCTGCAGACATACCTCCAATGACGTGTCAACCCGGTGATACTGCAACACAGGACGACATGCATGCTAAACAGTGAAGCAGCACATTATAGACAGACCTAAGCAATCCCATAACCAACAGATCAGTGCAACCCTGCCACATCCAGTCAGCAATCCCAAAACCAACAGATCAGTGCAACCCTGCCACATCCAGTCGTGAATGGAGGTGAACAATTCAGCAACAGGTGGAGGAGGGTGCATGAACATCAGCATCCTCAACAACAACAGAGCCCAACAAAAGGCTTAAGCATTCGCAACCATCTTCAGGCAGAAGCGCCGAGGGGATGATGCATCTCGGCCTACTCCTCAGGTCCCCACCCACAGATGCCAGTCTTCGGCCAATTCGATTCACTCCACGTGGCATCAAGAAACGCTTAAGTGCACGGGACGCAGCAAAGGCTATGGGCCCTGACAATATGCCGGCTGTAGTGCTGAAGACCCATGCTCCAGAACTAGCCGCACCCCAAACTAAACTGTTCCAGTGTAGCTACAACACTGGCATCTACTCGATAAATTGCCTAGGTATGTCCTGCCAAAAAGAGCAAGACAAATCCAACCCGGCTAATTACAGCCCCATCAGCCGACTTTCAATTGTCAAAGTCATGGAAGGTGTCGTCAACAATGCTATCAAGTGGCACCAATAACTTGTTCACCGATGCTCAGCTCAAGTTCCATAAGGACCACTCGGCTCCAGAACTCATTACAAACTTGGTCCGAGCATGGACACAAGACCAGAGGTGAGGAGAGAGTGACTTCCCTTGACATGAAGGCAGCATTTGACCAAGGGTGGCACCAGAAAGGCCTAGTAAAACTAAAGTCAATGGAGATCAGAAGGAAAACTCTCCACTGGCTACAGGTATATTTGGTACAAAGGAAGATAGTTGTGACTGTTGGAGGCCAATCATCTCAGTCCCAGGACATAGCTGCAAAGGTTCCTCAGGGCAGCGTCCGAGGCCCAACTATCTTCAGCTGCTTCAAAGACCTTCCCTCCATCATAAAGGTCAGAAGTAGGGCTGTTCACTGATGATTGCAGTGTTCAGCTTCATTCGTAATTCCTCAGATAATGAAGCAGTCCATGCCCACATGCAGCAAAACCTGTACAACATCCAGGCTTGGGCTGATAAGTGACAAGTAACAGTCGTGCCACACAAGTGCAAGGCAATGACCATCTCCAACAAGAGAGAGCCTAACCATCACCCCTTGTCATTCAATGGCATTACCATCACCAAATTACCCACCATCCTGGGAGTCACCACTGACAAAATCCTAACTGGACCAGCCACATAAATGCCATGGCTACTAGAGCAGAGGTTGAGTATTCTGCAGCCTGACTCCCCAAAACCTGTCCACCACTTACAAGACACAAGTCAGAAGTGCAATGGAATACTCTCCACTTGCTTGGATGGATCCAGCTACAACACTAAAGAAACTCTACACACCAGTAGGGACCTCACAAGTGGCGGTTTCAGGCATGCAAAGCGCATGCGCTGAAAACCGGCACCTCCGATCTGTCAGGAATCCTCTTGACAGATCGCACGCCTGCCCTGGAGAAGGGCCTCTGCGGGTGGAGAGTTCCGCTTTCTGCAGAACCGCCGCCCGCTGAAATCCCTTAAAAATCTTACGCCTGGTAAAAGCAGGCGTAAGGCCTGCTTTTACCAGCATGAGAGTTTTAAAAAGTAAAAAAATTATTTTTTCCACTCATTTATAATGTAAAAATACTTTTTTAAAAAGTTTAATATTTAGCCCCGTAAAAAACTTAAATTATTTTTTTCAAAAAATTAAATTTTTGTTTAAAATATTTAATTGAATGTAATTTTAACTCATTTTAAAAATGTGATTTAAAAAAAAATTATTTAATGTTGTAGTGTCTTTTTTCAGTGATCCCCATTCATACTTTTGACAGGTCTACCTGTCAAAAGTATGAAGGGGGATTCCCTTCTCCCATTGACTCGCCTGGCCCACGTGATCCCAGGGATGCTTGCGAACTGCCTGCGCCCCTGGGATACCTGGGCCTTTGCGCGTGCACGCACCAGAAGAGGCCCAGGAGCGCAAGAGTCCGGACCTCGGGAGCTCTCAGGTAAGGACGTAGATTTTTCCCCCGATGAAGCATCCGCACACAGGATGCCTCCTATCGGAAATTACAGGCCATGGTATAAATAAAGGATCATTAAAGACGGTTTTTGCCAATTTAAAAATCCATTTTCCCCCCAGTTCCATCTTCAGCATCAAAAAACAAAGAAAAATTAGACCTCAAATTTAGAAAGAAATCATCTTTTTATTCAGAACATCACTAGAAGTCAAGAAAGGAAGCAAAGATCTTTTCTAAAAAGAAAAAAAAGAACTTCATTTATATAGTGTCTTTCACGGCCTCAGGACGTCCCAAAGCGCTTTACAGCCCAGCCAATGAAGTACTTTTTTTGAAGTGTAGTCACTGTTGTAATGTAGGAAACGTAGTAGCCAATTTTCACACAGCAAGCTCCCACAAACATCAATGTGAAATGACCAGATAATGGGGTTTTTGTGATGTTGATGGAGGGATAAATGTTGGCCAGGACACAGAGTATAACTTTAAGATAGACAGTACTATGGGCAAGAACAGGTCTTTACAGAGCTGCAATTTTATTTTTAACTTTTTATTCATTTACAATGCAGAATAATTACAGATTGGACGGGGTAAATAATCAGAATCTGCAGAACAAACACGAGATTCAAGGAAATGCTCCCTCAACAAAAATAAGCCCAGTTCGGCTTGAATATTGCACATATTTAGAACAGTGAGTGGGACAGGACAAACAGTATTTGGAACAAAATTATATAATCCTAAATTAGGGTCATGGCTCTATTAAATTGCTTGAAAAAAATGCAGCCTGTCACATTTTATTCAAAAAATATTGTCAATGAAAAACATTATTGTAATGTTGCCATTACTCAATGCCTATTGGATACACAATGCTGCAAATTCTGAGCTGCCTGCAAGCCTTCAAGAATTCTTACACCCTTGGAAGAATCTGGCACTCAAAGTCAGACCAGAGATGAGTGCCTATTACGTTAGTGACGTGTGTCATATACATCATAATGTGCGCGATGACATTAATGTGTTCGACATGCATCTCAGGACCCAACTTTCAGTACAAAAAACGGAAGAGTGAAACTCCTGCTGCTGCTGCTGCAGCCGCGCGCGCGCCCTCCCTCCCTACCTACCTTTGAAGTCACATTCGGACAGCACCACGTACACCACACTCGGGTCCAGATGAGAGAACATCTCTGTCATACGGTCCAGCAGCTCCTCCTTGTTCACCCCGGCGCTCACGGCAACAGCGGAGGCAGCGACCGAACTAGAGCCCGAGGCCCGAGTTGGACCTGGGGCCCGATCATCTGTGGCCTGAGCCGCCGCGGTGCTGATCCCGGGCGGAGGCCCCAGTCCAGGCGGTCGAGCCGGGCTCGATGCGGCGGGATTCCTCCTCTTTTTCGGCATTTTTCGCCTTCCTCTCAGCCAAGCCCCGGCCTGGGGAACGACATCGGCGCGAGATCGGGAGGGGCGGAGTCGGAGCTGACGTTGCTCGGGGGTCATTGCGTCACCCACAGGGGCCCGGCGGGGGGGTCAGGTCACGTCGAGAAAGCCCGGGCTGGCGTTTGGCCCAATGAATTGGCCAACTCTCCGGCATCCGCAGTATTTTGCTATCGGCTGATTAGCTCTCCTGCCTCTGAACCTGCAGACTTGAAATCCGGAACGCTTCATGTTGAGCACGGCTAGGAATTTCCCATTTCTATTATTAGTTTCGCTTCAGTAAATTTATTGAGGTTTGGTTTGAAATGTGCTTTTTTTCTACTTCTCTGACATCATAGAAATTTACGGCACAGAACATAAGAAATAGGAGCTGGAGTAGGCCATACTGCCCTTCGAGCCTGCTCCGCCATTCAATAAGATCATGGCTGATCTTTGACCCCAAATCCCCTTTCCTGCCCGATCCCCATATCCCTTGATTCCCCATGAGTCCAAAAATCTATATCGCAGCCTTGAATATACTCAATGACTCCAGATCCACAGCCCTTTAGGGTAGAGAATTCCAAAGATTCACAACCTTCTGAGTGAAGAAATTCCTCCTCAGTCTTAAATGACTGACCCCTTATCCTGAGAATATACCCCTTAGTTCCAGACTCTCCAGCCAGAGGAAACAACCTCTCAGCATCTACCCTGTCAATCCCCTTAAGTATCATAGATTTCAATGAGATCACCTCTCATTCTTCCAAACTCCAGAGAGTACAGGCTCAATCTTTCCTCATAGGACAACCATCTCATCCCAGGGATCAATCTAGTGAACCTTTGCTGCACCGCCTCTACGGTAAGTATGTCCTACTCAGATAACGAAACTAAAATTGTGCATAGTACTCCTGGTGTGGTCTCACCAAAGCCCTGTACAATTGTAGTAAGACTTCCTTACTCTTGTACTCCGAACCCCTTGCAATAAAGGTCAACATGCCATTTGCCTTCCTAATTGCTTGCTGTATCTGCATACTAACTCTGTGTTTCCTGTACAAAGACACCTAAATTTCTCTGAACACCAACATTTAATAGTTTCTCACCATTTAGAAACACAGGAACAGCAGTAGGCCATTCAGCCCCTCGAGCCTGTTCCACCATTCGATAAGATCATGGCTGATTTGCGATATAACTCCATATACCTGCCTTTGGCCCATATCCCTTAATACCTTTGGTTAACAAAAAGCTATCAATCTCCCATTTAAAATTACCGATTGATTTAGCATCAATTGCCGTTTGCGGAAGAAAAGTTTTTCCTAATTTCACTCCTGAACGGTCTGGCTCTAATTTTTAGACTATGCCCCTTAGTCCTAGAATCTCCAACCAGCGGAAATAGTTTCTCTCTGTCTACGCTATCTGTTCCCCTTAATATTCTGAAAACTTTGATCAGATCACCCCTTAACCTTCTAAATTCTAGGGAATACAACCCTAATTTGTGTAATTTCTCCTTGTAACTTAACCCTTGAAGTCCGGGTATCATTCTGGTAAACCCACACTGCGCTCCCTCCAAGGCCAATATATCCTTCCTAAGGTGTAGTGCCCAGAACAGCTCACAGTACTCCAGGTGTGGTCTAACCAGGGTTTTGTATAGCTGCAGCATAACTTCTGCCCCCTTGTACTCTAGTCCTCTAGATATAAAGATCAGCATTCCATTAGCCTTTTTGATTGTTTTCTATACCTGTTCATGCACATTCTCCCCGTGTCTGCGTGGGTTTCCTCCGGGTGCTCCGGTTTCCTCCCACAGTCCAAAAATGTGTGGGTTAGGTTGATTTGGCTATGATAAATTGACCCTTAGTGTTAGGGGGGATTAAATATGTGGGGTTATGGGGATAGGATGGGATATGTTAGGTGGAATTAAATACGTGGGTTACTAGGGTGGGATATGTGTATTGTGGGGATTAAAGCAGGGACAGGGTACTGGATTTGGATGATCAGCCATGATCGTATTGAATGGCGGAGCAGGCTCGACGGGCCGAATGGCCTACTCCTGCTCCTAGATTCTATGTTTCTATGTTTCTATGACATTTTAATGATCTATGTACCTGAACCCCCAATCTCTTTGGACATCACTGTTTTTAGCTTTTTACCATTTACAAAATACCCTGTTCTATCCTTTTTAGGTCCAAAGTGGATGACCTCTCATTTGCTTACATTGAAATCCATTTGCCACAGTTTTGCCCATTCACTTAATCTATTAATATCCCTTTGTAATTTTATGCTTTCATCTACACTGTCTACAATGCCACCTATCTTTGTGTCATCGGCAAATTTGAATATATGACTTTCTATCCCATCATCTAAGTCATTAATAAATATTGAATAGTTGAGGGCCCAACACAGATCCCTGCAGGACACCACTAGTCACATCCTGCCAATTTGAGTACCTACCCATTATCCCTGCTCTCTCTCTCCTGCCGCTCAGCCAATTTCCTAACCAGGTCAATAATTTGCCCTCAACTCCGTGGGCTTCCACCTTAGATAACAGTCTCTTATGTTGGACTTTATCAAATGCCTTCTGGAAGTCCATATAAACAACATCCATAGACATTCCCCTGTCCACTACTTTAGTCACCTCTTCAAAAAATGCAATCAGGTTTGTCAGGCATGACCTACCTTTCACAAATCCATGCTGTCTCTCTCTGATCAACTGAAACTTTTCAAGGTGTTCAGTCACCCGATTCAATATTAGTTTTTTTGGGATTTCCGGCATGCTAACCTCTTCTACTGTAAATACTGATGTAAAGTAATTATTCAACATGTCTGCCATTTCCCCACTGTCATTGTAAGTATCACCACTTTCAGTTTTTAAGGGGCCAACATGGCTCCTGACCACCCTCTTCTTCCTAATGTAACTATAAAAATTCTTTGTATTGATTTTGATATCCCTTGCAAGTTTCTTTTCATACACCCTTTTTGTAGCTCTTACTATCTGTTTTGTGACTTTGCTGTTCTTTGTATCGTTTCCATTCGCCAGGATCTGTGCTATTTTTTGCATTTTTGTAAGCCCTTTCCTTTAGTTTTAGTTTTACCTCTTAGTTGTCCATGGCAGTTTTTTTTGGCAAGTAGAGCTCTTGCCCCTCAAGGGTATAAACTGGTTATGTATCACATTAAATTCTTTTTTAAACACCTCCCACTGATCTTCTGTCGTTTTACCTATTAACAGATTTGCCCAGTTTACTGTGGATAGTCCCGGACTCATCCCGTTGAAGTCGGCCTTACCTAAATATAGAATCTTAGTAGCTGTTTCGAGTTTCTCCCTTTCAAACGCTACTTTGAACTCGATCACAGAATAAAAAATATTCTGTTTTTCTATTCTTCCTACCAAATTGAATAACCTCACATTTCCCCACATTATACTCCATCTGCCACCTTATTGCCCACTTACTTAACCTGTCCCTTTGCAGGCTCTTTGTGTCCTCCTCACAGCTTACTTTTCCACCTAGCTTTGTATCGTAAGCAAACTTGGATACTTTGCATTCGGTCCCTTCATCTAAGTCATTAATATAGATTGTAAATAGCTGAGGCCCAAGCACTGATCCTTGCGGCAACCCACTAGTTCCAGACTGCCAACCGGAAAATGACCCATTTATCCCTACTCTCTGTTTTCTGTCTGTTAACTAATCCTCTATCCATGTTAATATATTACCCACAACGCCATGAACCCTTATCTCATGTAGCAACATTTTATGTGGCACCTTATTGAATGCCTTTTGGAAATCCAAATATACTACATCCACTGGTTCCCGTTTATCTACCCTGCTAGTTATATCCTCAAAAAACTCAATTTGTTAAACATGATTTCCCTTTCATAAAACCATGTTGACTCTGCCTAATCATATTATGAATTTCTTAGTGCCCTGTTACCACTTCCTTGATTCTAGCATTTTCTCGACAACTGATGTCAGGCTAACTAGCCTGTAGTTCCCCGTTTTCTCTCTCCCTCCTTTCTTGAATAGCAGGGTTACATTTGCTACCTTCCAATTCGCTGGGACTGTTCTAGGTTCTCGGGAATTTTGGAAGATCACAGCCAATGCATCCAACCTCTTTTAGAACCCCAGGATGTAGGCCATCAGGTCCAGGGGATTTATCGGCTTTTAGTTTCTCAAGTACTTTTTCTTTACTGATATTAATTACTTTAATTTCCTCACTCTTATTAGCCCCTTGGTTCCCCACTATTTTTGGTATGCTTTTTGTGTCTTCTACTGTGAAGAAAGATACAAAATATTTGTTTAAAGTCTCTGCCATTTCCTTATTTCCCATTATAATTTCACCTGTCTCAGCCTCTATGGGACCAATGCTTACTTTTGCTACTCTCTTCCTTTTTACGTACTTGTAGAAGCTCTTACAACCTGTTTTTATATTTCTTGCTAATTTACTCTCATTCTATTTTTCTCCCTTATCAATTTTTTGGTCATCCTTTGCTGGTTTCTAAAGCTCTCCCAATCCTCAGGCTCACTACTATTCTTCGCAACAAGAAGGAGGCCATTTGGCCCACCGGGTGTGTGCCAGAAAAAAAACTATCCAGTCTAATCCCACTTTCCAGCTCTTGTTCCGTAGCCCTGTAGGTTATGGCACTTAAAGTGCATATCCAAGTACCTTTTAAATGCGATTCGGGTTTCTGCCTCTACCACCCTTTTGGGCAGTGAGTTCCAGACACCCACCACCCTCTGGGTGAAAAAATGTCTCCTCAACTCCCCTCTAATCCTTCTAGCAATTTCTTTAAATCTATGCCCCGGTTATTGACCTCTCTGCCAAGGGAAATAAGTCCTTCCAATCCACTATCTCGGCTACTCATAATTTTAGACACCTCAATTAAGTCTCCCCTCAGCCTCCTCTGTTCCAAGGAAAACAACCCCAACCTATTCAATCTTTCCTCATAGCTAAAATTCTCCAGTCCTGACAACATCCTCGTAAATCTCCTCTGTACCCTCTCTAGTGCAATCACATCTTTCATGTAATGTGGTGACCAGAACTGTATGCAGCACTCTAGCTGTGGCCTAACTAGTGTTTTATACAGTTTAAGCATAACCTCCCTGCTCTTATAAAGCAAAAGAAGGAAATGTAAACGTCTAAATATATATGACATATATAAATAAACAACTTATATATTTTGAGAGTGAATGGTCAGGAGCCCTCTTCAACACCAAGTCAATGCCTACAGCTAACTTATCACCATAGCAATAGGAAAGCCTCACTGAATTGCCAAATGATCAAACACTGAAGCTGGCATTTTCTCAGAAACTAGAGGCCAACTGTTGGCTGTCCATAAGATAGGGTTGCCAACTCTGGTTGGACGATAACCACATGCCTCCAACCGCCTCGCCCTATCAATCAATCTTTTCCCATTTCCAGTATTTCTGTAACTAATGAACTAAAGTGTTCAAAGAAAACCGAAAAAATGCACACTCTCGCACCAGTGTCCAGGAGATTAATCTTTAATTCCTGGCGATTCCAGGACAATTCTGGAGTGTTGGCAAATATTCAATTTTTCTGAATTTGTACAATAGGTTCAGGTTTTTCAATCCCTTTTCATTCAGCTAGCTGTGGGAATCAGGATTCCCTGTGCTGATTGAACTCAAGCCAAAATACCAAGCCCACTTCAAGATGGAGAACGATCTGAGACTCTATCTGTCGGTCCAAATAGAAAAAGTGCACAGCTAAGAAGCAAGTTCATCCATTCCACTAATGGCAAAGAAAGCTGTGCAAATTAATCAGATCTGTACTTAATTTTTATGCTGTTTGCATATTTTAACATTAATGTTTATATTTTGTATTTTACCATGATTTGTTTTTCCTGTGATTTGTAGTTTACAAATAAAATCAAATTTTTTACGTTGCTTTGTCTGATGTGGTTGGAAAACAACACTTTTACATTTCCTTCATAATTGAATGGCCCAGTCTTACAAAGTTTGAGAACCTGTGACCTATCCGATATTGTCTGGAAGAGGTGTATTTCAGAATGGGAAAGAGACACTGGCTGTAGGAGAATACCAACTGGTGTAAAGATCTACCAAGTAAAAATAAAACAAATTTTGGTAGTCTGCTGTACCGCTATTTACATTTTTATGAAAAGGACAATCACGTCAGCTAATTCCTTCATCAAAATTCATGCTGGTGATAAGACACTGTGGAGCAGCACTGTATGTGGATTATTTCCTTCTACAACTTAACAACTTGCATTTATATAGCTCCTTTAATGTAGTAAAACGTTCCAAGGCGCTTCGCAGGAGCGTAATCAGACACAAATTGACACCTAGCCAAAGAAGGAGATATCTGCACTCCTCAAAATCTGGCCTCTTGCGCATCTCCGATTTTAATCGCTCTACCATTGGTGGCTATGCCTTGAGCTGCCAAGGCCCTCAGCTCTGGAATTCCCTCCCTAAACTTCTCTCCTTTTTTATTTCTCTCTCTTAAGACACTCCTTAAAATTTACCTCTTTGACCAAGCTTTTGGCTCGCTTCAAATTTTGTTTGATAACGCTCCTGTGAAGTGCCATGGGATGTTTTACTACATTAAAAGGTGCTATATAAATGCAAGTTGTTCATACAATCATACATACGAATTAGGAGCAGGAGTAGGCCACTCGGCCCTTCGCGCCTGCTCCGCCATTCAATAAGATCATAGCTGATCCGATTACTCCACATTCCTGCCGACCCCCGATAACTTTTCACCCCCTTGCTTACCAAGAATCTATCTACCTCTGCCTTAAAAATATTCAAAGACTCTGCTTCCACAGCCCTCTGAGGAAGAGAGTTCCAAAGACTCACAACCCTCTGAGAAAAAATTTCTCCTCATCTCTGTCTTAAATGGGCAACCCCTTATTTTTAAACAGTGACCCCTAGTTGTAGATTCTCCCACAAGAGGACACATCCTCTCCACATCCACCCTGTCCAGACCCCTCAGGATCTTGTGTTTCAATCAAGTCACCTCTTATTCTTCTAAACTCCAGCGGATACAAGCCTAGACTATCCAACCTTTCCTCATAAGACAACGCACCCATTCCAGGTATTAGTCTAGTAAACCTTCTCTGAACTGCTTCCAACGCATTTACAGTACTCCAGATGTGGTCTCACCAATGCCCTGTATAACTGAAGCATAACCTCCCTACTTTTGTATTCAATTCCCCTCGCAATAAACGATAACATTCTATTAGCTTTCCTAATTACTTGCTGTACCTACATAGTAACCTTTTGTGATTCATGCACTAGGACACCCAGATCCCTCTGCATCCTCTCACCATTTAGATAATATGCTTCTTTTTTATTCTTCCTGCCAAAATGGACAACTTCACATTTTCCCACATTATACTCCATTTGCCAGATCTTTGCCCACTCACTTAGCTTATCTATATCCCTTTGTAGCCTCCTTATGTCTTCACAATTTACTTTCCTACCTACCTTTGTGTCATCAGCAAATTTAGCAACCATATCTTCGGTCCCTTCATCCAAGTCATTTATACAAATTGTAAAAAGTTGAGGTCCCAGCACTGATCCCTGTGGCACACCACTCGTTACATCTTGCCAATCAGAAAATGACCCATTTATGCCTACTCTCTGTTTCCTGTTAGCTAGCCAATCTTCTATCCATGCCAATATGTTACCCCCTACACCATGAGCTTTTATTTCCCGCAATAACCTTTGATGTGGCACCTTATCAAATGCCTTCTGGAAATCTAAGTACAGTACATCCACCGGTTCCCCTTTATCCACAGCACATGTTACTTCCTCAAAGAACTCCAATAAATTGGTTAAACATGATTTCCCTTGCACAAAACCATGTTGACTCTGCCTGATTACTTTGAACTTTTCTAAGTGCCCTGCTATAACGTCTTTAATAATAGCTTCTAACATCTTCCCTATGACAGATGTTAAGCTAACTGGCCTGTAGTTTCCTGCTTTCTGTCTCCCTCCCTTTTTGAATAAAGGAGTTACATTCGCTATTTTCCAATCTAATGGAACCTTCCCCGAATCTAGGGAATTTTGGAAAATTAAAACCAACGCATCAACTATCTCACTAGCCACTTCTTTTAAGACCCTAGGATGAAGTCCATCAGGACCCGGGGACTTGTCAGCCCGCAGCTCCAACAATTTGCTCAGTACCGCTTCCGTGGTGATTATAATTTTCTTGAGTTCCTACCTCCCTTCCATTTCCTGATTTACAGCTATTTCTGGGATGTTACTTGTATCCTCTATAGTGAAGACCGATGCAAAATACCTGTTCAATTCAACTGCCATCTCCTTATTTTCCATTATTAATTCCCAGACTCACTTTTATAGGACCAACACTCACTTTGTTAACTCTTTTCTTTTTTAAATATCTATAGAAACTCTTACTATCTGTTTTTATATTTCTAGCTAGCTTTCTCTCGTACTCTAATTTTTCTCTCATTAATCTTTTAGTCATTCTTTGCTGTTTTTTATATTCTGTCCAATCTTCTGACCTGCCACCCATCTTTGCGCAATTATATGCTTTTTCTTTAAGTTTAATACTATCTTTAACTTTTTTTAAAGGTCCTCCCCTTGGAATTTTTCTTTCTTGTTGGAATGTATATATTCTGTGTATTTTGAAATATCCCCTTAAATGTCTGCCACTGCAACTCTATTGACCTATCCCTTAACCTAATTTGCCAGTTCACTTTAGCTAGCTCTACTTTCATGCCCTCATAATTGCCGTTATTTAAGTTTAAAATACTAGTCTTGGACCCACTCTTCTCTCTCTCAAACTGAATGTAAAATTCAATCATATTATGATCGCTGCTACCTAGGGACGCCTTCACTATGAGGTCATTAATTAATCCTATCTCGTTGTAAAATACCAGGTCTAGTATAGCCTGCTCTCTGGTTGGCTCCAGAACGTGCTGTTGTAAGAAACTATCCCGAAAACATTCCATGAACTCCTCATCTATGCTACCTTTGCCCATCTGATTTTTCCAGTCTATATGTAGATTAAAATCCCCCATGATTATTGCCGTACCCTTCTGACAAGCTCCCATTATTTCTTCCTTTATACTCCATCCTACCATGTGGTTACTGTACACCACTCCCACAAGTGACTCCTTGCCTTTATTATTTCTCATCTCTACCCAAACCGCTTCTACATCCTGGTTTCCTGAACTTAGGTCATCCCTCTCTATTGTGCTAATACCATCATTAATTAACAGAGCCACCCCTCCACCTTTTCCCACCTTCCTGTCCTTCCTAAATGTCATGTACCCTTCAACATTCAGGTCCCAATCTAGGTCATCCTGCAGCCATGTTTCTGTAATGGCTATCAGATCATATTTATTTATTTCTATTTGCGCTATCAGTTCATCTGTTTTGTTTCGAATGCTACGTGCATTCAGATGCAGAGCCTTTAGTTTTGTCCTTTTATTATTTTTGTAACCTCTAGTCTTATCTATTGATTTACTCTTAGATTTGTACTCTCTATCCCTTCCTGTCACGGTCTGTTTATCATTTCCTATATTAATACCTTTCTCTATTGCCTTGTCTCTAATCTTTGAATTACCACATCTTCCCAAATTTGATCCCATGCCCCCAATATTTAGTTTAAAGCCCTCTCTACCGCCCTAGTTATACGACTCGCCAGAACACTGGTCCCAGCATGGTTCAGGTGAAGACCGTCCCAACGATACAGATCCCACTTTCCCCAGTACTGGTGCAAGTGCCCCAGGAATTGAAACCCATTTCTCCCACACCAGTCTTTGAGCCACGCATTCATCTCTCTAATTTTATTTACCCTATGCCAATTTGCTCGTAGCTCAGGTAATAATGCAGACATTATTACCCTTGAGGTTCTGTTTTTAAATTTAGCCCCTAGCTGCTCATACTCTCTCAGCAGAACCTCTTTCCTAGTTCTACCTATGTCGTTGGTACCTACATGGACCATGACCACTGGCTCCTCCCCCTCCCACTGCAAGTTCCTCTCCAGCCCAGAGCAGATGTCCCGAACCCTGGCACCGGGCAGGCAACACAGCCGTCTAGACTCTCGCTCTTGGCCGCAGAGAACTGTATCTATCCCCCTGACTATGCTGTTCCCAATTACCACTACATTCCTGTTAACTCCTCCTGTTTGAATGGTTACAGCACGGAAGGCGGCCATTCGGCCCGTCGAGCCCATGCCGACTCTCAGCTAGTCCCATTCCCTTGTCCTTTCCCCATAGCCCTGCAAATCTTTTTCCTTCAGATACTTATCCAACTCCCTTTTGAAAGATAACATTGAGTCTGCCTCCACCACCCTTTCAGGCAGTGCATTCCAGATCATAACCACTTGCTGCGTAAAAGAGTTTTTTCTTACGTCGCCTTTGGTTCTTTTCCAATCAACTTAAATCTGTGTCCTCTCGTTCTCAACCCTTCTGCCAATGGGAACAGTTTCTCTCTATCTACTCTGTCCAGACCACTCATGATTTTGTTGTTGTTGAGAGAGTTTTTAAGGAGGAGAGAGAGGTTGAGGTGAACAGGTTTGGGAAGGGAATTCCAGTGCTTAGGGCCTGGATGGCTGAAGGCACAGCCGTCAATGGTGGGTTGAAGGAAGTGGGGGATGCACAAGAGGCCAGAGTTGGAGGAATGGAGAGTTCTTGGAGGGTTGTAGAGCTGGAGGAGGTTACAGAGCTAGGGAGAGGATGCAAGGGGGTAGAAAAACATGGCTTCCACCTATATCACTGTGAAATAGAACTAATACAGCATCTTTTGGTGTTGTATAAATATATTTGTCTCAACTTCTTTTATCCTTTTTTTTTTCCTTTTTCACACTTTATTGTCTATCTTTTTCTCTGTCCTTATTATTTTCTTTCTTTTTCAGCCCCTTTTTCTCCATTTTCTGTTTACTGTTCTCTCTTATTTTGTTTTCATCTGTCATTGGCTACAGGTGTGAGTGCCGCTATCATGGTCTTCTTTTGCTTTTTCTTATTTGAGTGTAACAAGTAAAGAGAAACTGTTCAAGGAGCTGAAGACACTGCCTTTTGATAGATAGGAATGGTGCCATGGAGGAGATTCAGTGGAGAAGAATGGAGTGGTTGACAGTATCAAAGGCAAAATAGTATAGGAAGATGAGGAGGGACAATGAGTCATGGTATCAGTCACACATGGGACTGGATTTTCCTATGCTATTCTAGAATAGCAGTGGAAAAGAGGGTGAAATTGAATGGTAATGCTAAGGAATCTGCCCGGAGCTCCATTTCCCAGCCCATATTCCGCCTTACTGCCGCTGTATCAAACCTCCTCACAATTGCCAGAAGAAAGATGGTAGTAGGCCTTAGGGCAGTGGTGGTAAGTTCCCAAAGTCCATCAATGGAGGGAGAGGGACCTAATAGCAGACTATTTATACAGTATGGTAAACGTTTCACCTTTGGGATTCCTCAGTGATTTGGCTTCAATTGTCTTGGTTTGTTAGCAGATTTATTTTCTTATTACTGTCCTATATTTTGAGAACTTGGACTACTATTGGATTGCTTTTTTCTGTACTGCCACTTTCTAAATACGTATTATACTTTTCTACCATTCAAGGTCCTTTTCATAGTCCCAAATTCTCCTATTCTCTACTCTTTTCCAGATGATCTTCCTCACATTTGGAGGTTTAGTTTTCAACTCATGTAAAGTTATCTGTCAAAGCACTTTCTCGTAGTAGATTAATTGTCATCAAGTTTTGGCTCTTACTTTTAAATTACCCCAATTTTTTTTAAATTCATTCCTGGGATGTGGGCGTTGCTGGCAAGGCCAGCATTTATTGCCCATTCCTTATTGCCCTTGAGAAGGTGTTGATGAGCCAGCTTCTTGAACCACTGCAGTCTGTAGTACTCCCATAGTGTTGTTAGCGAGGGAAGTCCAGGATTTTGACCCAGCGACGATGAAGGAACGGCGATATATTTCCAAGTCAGGATGGTGTGTGACTTGGAGGGAAACTTGCAGGTGATGGTGTTCCCATGCACCTGCTGACCTTGTTCTTCTAGCTGGTAGAGGTCGCGGATTTGGGAGGTGCTGTCGAAGAAGCCTTGGCGAGTTACTGCAGTGCATCTTGTAGATGGTACACACTGCAGCCACGGTGCACCGGTGGTGGAGGGAGTGAATGTTTAATATGGTGGATGGGGTGCCAATCAAGCGGGCTGCTTTGTCCTGGATGGTGTCAAGCTTCTTGAGTGTTGTTGGAGCTGCACTCATCCAGGCAAGTGGAGAGTATTCCATCATACTCCTGACTTGTGCCTTGTAGATGGTGGAAAGGCTTTGGGGAGTCAGGAAGTGAGACACTCGCCACAGAATACCCAGCCTCTGACCTGCTCTTTTAGTCACAGTATTTATGTGGCTGGTCCAGTTAAGTTTCTGGTCAATGGTGACCCCCAGGATGTTGATGGTGGGGGATCTGGCGATGGTAATGCTATTGAATGTCAAGGGGCGGTGGTTAGACTCTCGCTTTTTGGAGATAGTCATTGCCTGGCACTTGGTATGCGAATTTTACTTGCCACTTATCAGCCCAAGCCTGAATGTCATCCAGGTCTTGCTGCATGCGGGCATGTACTGCTTCATTATCTGAGGAGTTGCGAATGGAACTAATCACTGTGCAATCATCAGCGAATATCCCCACTTCTGACCTTATGATGAAGGGAAGGTCATTGATGAAGTTGCTGAAGATGTTTGGGCCTAGGACACTGCCCTGTGTCACTCCTGCAGCAATGTCCTGAGGCGGAGATGATTGGCCTCTAACAAACACAACCACCTTCCTTTGTGCTAGGTATGACTCCAGTCAGTGGAGAGTTTTCCCTTGATTTCCATTGACTTCAATTTTATTAGGGCTCCTTGGTGCCACACTCTGTCAAATGCTGCCTTGATGTCAAGGGCAGTCACTCTCACCTCACTTCTGGAATTCAGCTCTTTTGTCCATGTTTGGTCCAAGGCTGTAATGAGGTCTGAAACAGAGTGGTCCTGGCGAAACCCAAACTGAGCGTCAGTGAGCAGGTTATTGGTGTGTAAGTGCCTCTTGATAGTACTGTCGACGACACCTTCCATCACTTTGCTGATGATTGAGAGTCGACTGATAGGACGGTAACTGGCCGGATTTGATTTGTCCTTATTTTGTGGACAGGACATATCTGGGCAGTTTTCTACATTCTCGGGTAGATGCCAGTGTTGTAGCTGTACTGGAGCAGCTTGGTTAAAGGCGCAGATTGTTCTGGAGCAGAAGTCTTCAGCACGACAGCTGGGACATTGTTAGCGCCCATAGCCTTTGCTGTATCCAGTGTGCTCAGCCATTTCTTGATATCACGTGGAGTGAATCTAATTGGCTGAAGACAGGCTTCTGTGATGGTGGGGACCTCAGGAGGAGGCCAAGATCGATCATCCACTCGGCACTTCTCGCTGAAGATGTTCACAAACGCTTCAGCCTTGTCTATTGCATTTGCGTGCTGGGCTCCGCCATCATTGAGGATGGGAATGTTCATGGAGCCTCCTCCTCCCGTTACTTGTTTAATTGTCCACAACCATTCATGACTGGATGTGACAGAACTGCAGAGCTTGATCTGTTGGTTGTGGGATCGCTTAGCTCTGTCTATAGCATGTTGCTTCCACTGTTCAGCATGTATGTAATCTTGTGTTGCAGCTTCCCCAGGTTGGCACCTCATTTTTATGTACACCTGGTGCTGCTCCTGGCATGCTCTTCTACAGTCCTCATTGAACCAGGGTTGAACACCTGGCTTGATGGAAATGGTAGAGTGAAGGATATGCCGGGACATGAGGTTACATAATTCTGCTGCTGCTGATGATGACCCACAGCGCCTCATGGATGCCCAGTTTTGAGCTGCTAGATCTGTTCTGAATCTATCCCATTTAGCACGGTGGTAGTGCCACACATCGAGGCTGTCCTCAGTGTGAAGACGGGATTTTGTCTCCACAAGGGCTGTGCGGTGGTCACTGCTACCAATACTGTCATGGACAGATGCATCTGCGACAGGTAGATTGGTGAGGACGAGGTCAAGTAGGTTTTTCCCCTCGTGTTGGTTCTCTCACCACTTGCCGCAGGCCCAGTGTGGCAGCTATGTCCTTCAGGACTCGGCCAGTTTGGTCAGTAGTGGTGCTACCGAGCCACTCTTGGTGATGGACATTGAAGTCCCCCACCCAGAGTACATTCTGTGCCCTTGCTACCCTCAGTGCTTCTTCCAAGTGGTGTTCAACATGGAGGAGAACTGATTCATCAGCTGAGGGAGGGCGGTAGTTAGTAATCATCAGAAGGTTTCCTTGCCCATGCTTGACCTGAAGCCATGAGGCTTCATGGGGTCCGGAGTCAATGTGGAGTACTCCCAGGGCCACTCCTTCCTGACTGTATACCACTGTGCCGCCACTTCTGGTGGGTCTGTCCTGCCGGTGGGACAGGGCCTATCCAGGGATGGTGATGGAGGAGTCTGGGACATTGACTGAAAGGTATGATTCTGTGAGTATGACTATGTCAGGCTGTTGCTTGACTAGTCTGTGGGACAGCTCTCTCAATTTTGGCACACTGTCCCAGATGTTAGTGAGGAGGACTTTGCAGAGTCGACTGCGCTGGGGGTGCCTTTGTTGGAGAATCATAGAATCATTACAGCACAGTGGGAGGCCATTCGGCCCGTCGAGACCGTGCCAGCTCTCTGCAAGAGCACTTCAGCTAGTCCCAATCCCCCGCCCTTTCTCTGTAGCCCTGCAATTTCTTTTCTTTCAGGTACTTATCTAATTCCCTTTTGAAAGCCAAGATTGAGTCTGCCTCCATCACCCTTTCAGGCAGTGCATTCCAGATCATAATCACTTGCTGCGTAAAAACGTTTTCCCTCATGTCGCCTTTGTATTTTCTGCCAAATCACCTTAAATCTGTGTCCTCCGATTCTTGAACCTTCCACCAATGGGAACAATTTCTCTCTTTGTACTCTAGAGTCATAAAGGCACAGAAGGAGGCCATTCGGCCCATCGAGTCCATGCCAGGTCTCTGTAGAGCAATCCAGTCAGTCCCATTCCCCTGCTCTATCCCCGTAGCCCTGCAAGTTTATTTCCCTCAAGTGCTTATCCAGTCTCCCCTTGAAAACATTGAGTGTCTCCGCTTCCACCACTTCCGTCGGCAGCGAATTCCAGGTCATACCACTCGCTACGTAAAAAAGTTTTTCCTCACGTCCCCCCTGTATCTCTTGCCCAAAACATTAAGGGCTGGATTTTGTCTTGAGGTCGGGTTGGGGTCGTGTAATCCGCATTTCGTGTTTCCCCCCCGACTCCAGATTAATGTGGATGAATGATGCAATTTTCACTTAATTGGGCAATTGAGTTCCAGCATGTGGTTTCAGTCTGAAAGTCACCTCTGATGATGTCATCATTGCTGACTGTTGGTGAGAGAGGACCTGCGTGGCTTGCTTTTGATGTGAGTGGACCTGGATGCAAAAATGGGGGGGGAGGAGAAGGAGAGAGAGGAGAGAGAGAGAGAGAATTTTTTTGCATCCAAGTCCTCTCACAGCAAAGGCCAGGCAGTCTCTGAACACATTCAATGCAACAGCATCAGAGGCGACTTTCAGACCTAATACTACTACTACCTTCATCACATCTCCGTTGTGATAGTGGACCTGCAGCTCATAGTCAGCTATCCACTTGTGCTCCCGCCAGGTTTCACTGGAGTGTTTCACACCAGGCGTACTTCACGTCAGAAAAGGGTTAAACTAGCTAAAACGTTTCAAAATGGCATTACAGAGCCAATTTAGGGCTTCTTAAGGGCTTTAATGGCCTCTCCCACCTCTTGGAGGCGGGATGGAGTCGGGAACCCCGCAACTGATTGTCAAAATTGCGTGGAGTCGGGATGGGGTCGGGACCCCCGACCCTGCAAATTTAACCCCCCACACGCCTCCAAACCAGACTCCATGGGTCATTCAAAAATCAAGCCCTACATCTGCGTCCCCTAGTCCTTGTACCATCAACTAGTGGGAACAGCCTTTCCCTGTCTAGCCTATCCAAACTCGTCATAATCTTGTACACCTCTATCAAATCACCACTCAACCTCCTTTGCTCTAATGAAAACAAATCCAGCTTCTCCAACCTGTCCTTGTAGCTAAGATCCCCCATCCCTGGAACCATTCTGGTAAATCTCCTCTACACCCTCTCAAGGGCCTTCACATCCTTCCTAAAGTGTGGTGACCAGAACTGGACGTAATACTCCAGTGTTCGCCTAACCAGCGCTTTATAAAGGTTCAGCATAGCTTCTCTACTTTTGTACTCAATACCTCTATTTATGAAACCCAAGATCCCATATGCTTTGTTAACCACTCTTTCAATATGTCCTGCCACCTTCTGGGACCTATGCACATTAACTCCCAGGTCCCTCTGTCCCTGCACACTCTTTAAAACTGTGCCATTAAATGTATATTGCCTCTCCCTGTTCCTTCTGCCAAAATGCACCACCTCACACTTCTCTGTATTAAATTCCATCTGCCACTTGTCTGCCCATTCTGCTAGCCTTTCTATGTCCTGTTACAGTCGATTGGTATCATCATCACTGTTTGCCACACCCCCAAGTTTGGTGTCATTGGCAAATTTAGAAGTTCTATCTCTATCTCTATCTCTATCTCTATCTCTATCTCTATCTCTATCTCTATCTCTATCTCTATCTCTATCTCTATCTCTATCTCTATCTCTATCTCTATCTCTATCTCTATCTCTATCTCTATCTCTATCTCTATCTCTATCTCTATCTCTATCTCTATCTCTCTCTATCTCTCTCTATCTCTATCTCTATCTCTATCTCTATCTCTATCTCTATCTCTATCTCTATCTCTCTCTATCTCTATCTCTATCTCTATCTCTATCTCTATCTCTATCTCTCTATCTCTCTCTCAAAAAAGCAGTGGCCCCAGCACTGACCCTTGGGGAACACCACTGTCTACCATCCTCCAGTCTGAAAAACAGCCATTTACCACAACTCGCTGTTTTCTGTCCTTAAGCCAATTCCTTATCTAAGCTGCCATTGACCCACCTATTCCATGAGCCTCAATTTTGTTAACCAGCCTTCTATGTGGTACTTTGTCAAACGCCTTCCGAAAATCCATGTAGACAACATCCATTGTATTCCCTTCATCAATCCTCTCTGTTACTTCATCAAAAAATTCAATTAGATTAGTCAAACACGATCTGCCTTTTACAAATCCGTGTTGGCTCTCCTTAATTAGCTTAAACCTCTCCAAGTGCCCGTTAATTTTTTCCTTGATTATTGTTTCTACAACTTTACCTACCACTGATGTTAAACTGCCCGGCCTGTAGTTACTAGGATTGTCCTTACACCCTTTCTTGAACAATGGTGTCACATTTGCCACTTTCCAATCCTCAGGCACCTCCCCCGCATACAATAGAATCATAGAATGGTTACAGCATGGAAGGCGGCCATTCGGCCCATGGAGTTCGTGCCGGCTCTCTGCACAAGCACTTCAGCTAGTCCCACTCCACCGCCCTTTCCCCGTAGCCCTGCAAATGTTTTTCTTTCAGGTACTTATCCAACTCCCTTTTGAAAGCCGTGATTGAGTCTGCCTCCACACCCTTTCAGGCAGTGAATTCCAGATCCTAGCCACTCGCGGAGTAAAAAAGTTTTTTTCTTCTGTCGCCTTTGGTTCTTTTGCCAATCACCTTAAATCTGTGTCCTCTGATTCTCGACCATTCTGCCAATGGGAACAGTTTCTCTCTATCTACTCTGTCCAGACCCCTCATGATTTTGAACACCTCTATCAAATCTCCTCTCAATCTTCTATGCTCTAAGGAGAACAACCCCAGCTTCTCCAGTCTATCCATGTAACTGAAGTCCCTCATCCCTGGAATCATTCTCGTCAATCTTTTCTGCACCCTCTCTAAGGCCTTCACATCCTTCCTAAAGTGTAGTGCCCAGAATTGGACACAATATTCCAGTTGAGGCCGAACCAGTGTTTTATAAAGGTTCATAATTTCCACGCTTTTGTACTCTATACCTCTATTCATGAAGCCCAGGATCCCGTAAGCTTTTTTAACTGCTTTCTCAACCAGATCCATCAATGCCTCCTTCCTCGTTGGGCTGGAAACATACTGATCAAGAAAGTTCTCTTGAACACACTTCAGAAATTCTTCCCCCTCCCTGCCCTTTACACTATTACGATCCCAGTCTATATTAGGATAGTTCAAGTCCCCCATTATCACTACTCTCGTTCTTGAATCTCTCTGTAATTTCCCTGAAAATTTATTGCTCCATATTTTTCCCACTAGTTGGTGGCCTATAGAATACACCTAGTAGTGTAATGGCACCTCTATTATTTCTTAGCTCTAGCCATATAGATTCTGTCCTTGACCCCCTCCAGGACATCCTCTCTCTCCAGCACTGTAACATTCTCCTTAACCAATACTGCTATACCACCTCCTATCTTTCCTTCCCTATCTTTCCAGAACACCCTATATCTAGGAATATTTAATACCCAATCCTGCCCTTTTTTGAGCCAGGTCTCCATTATTGCCATGACATCATATTCCCATGTGGTTATTTGCACCTGCAGCTCACCAACCTTGTTTACTATGCTTCGTGTGTTCACATATATACACTGTAAACCTATGTTAGACCATCCTGTGTTCTCTCTTAGTCTGACCCCACCGAATACCTTACTATTTCTTGCTTTAGTGCTATCCGTCTCTCCCAAACCTTTGTTTCTCAACCTCTCTGCGCTCATCTTGTCCATGAGACCCACTTCCTGCTCCCTCGACCCTATTCCCACCAAACTGCTGACTACCCAACTTCCTTTTCTGGCTCCCATGTTAGCTGACATGGTTAACGGTTCTCTCTCCTGAGGTACTGTCCCCCTCTCCCTCATCATCTGCAATCATCACCCCTCTCCTCAAAAAACAACCCTTGACCCCCTCCATTCTTGCAAACTACCACTCCATCTCCAACCTCCCTTTTCTCTCCAAAGTCCTTGAAAGTGTTGTTGCCTCCCAAATCTTTCCCGCAACTCCATGTTTGAATCCCTCCAATCAGGTTTCCATCCTTGCCACAGTAACGAAACGGCTCTCAAAGTCACAAATGACATCCTTTGTGACTGAGACAAAGGTAAACCATCCCTCCTCATCCTTCTTGACTTGTCTGCAGCCTTTGACACGGTTGATCACCCCATCCTTCTCCAATACCTCTCCACCGTCGTCCAGCTGGGTGGGACTGCACTCGCCTGGTTCCATTCTTACCTATCTAATCGTAGCCAGAGAATCATCTGCAATGGCTTCTCTTCCCGCTCCTGCATTGTTACCTCTGGTGTCCCCCAAGGATCTATCCTTGGCCCCCTCCTATTTCTCATCTACATGTTGCCCCTTGGCGACATCATCTGAAAACACAGCATCAGTTTCCACATATATGCTGACGACACCCAGCTCTACCTCACCACCACTTCTCTCAACCCCTCCACAGTCTCTAAATTGTCAGACTGCTTGTCCGACATCCAGTTCTGGATCAGCAGAAATTTTCTCCAATTAAATATTGGGAAGACCGAAGCCATTGTTTTTGGTCCCCGCCACAAACTCAGTTCCCTAACCACTGATTCCATCCCTCTCCCTAGTATCTGTCTGAGGCTGAACCACACGGTTCGCAACACGGTGTCATATTTGACCCTGAAATGAGCTTCCGACCACATATCCGCAGCATAACGAAGACCGCCTATTTCCACCTCCGTAACATCGTCTATCTCCGGCCTTGCCTCAGCTCATCCGCTGCTGAAACCCTCATCCATGCCTCTGTTACCTCTAGACTTGACTATTCCAACGCACTCCTGGCTGGCCTCCCACATTCTACCCTACATAAACTTGAGGTGATCCAAAACTGACCTACATTGGCTCCCAGTTAAGCAACGCCTCGATTTCAAAACTCTCATCCTTTTGTTTTCAAATCCCTCCATGGCCTCCCCCCTCCTTATCTCTGTAATCTCCTTCAGCCCCACAACCCCCCCCACCCCCCGAGATATCTGCGCTCCTCTAATTCTGCCCTCTTGAGCATCCCTGATTATAATCGCGCAACCATTGGTGGCCGCGCCTTCTGTTGCCTAGGCCCTAAGCTCTGGAATTCCCTGCCTAAACCTCTCCACCTCACTACCTCTATTTCCTCCTTTAAGTCGCCCCTTAAAACCTACCTCTTTGACCAAGCTTTTGGTCACCTGCCCTAATTTTTCCTTATGTGGCTCGGTGTCAAATTTTTTGTCTTTTAATACTCCTGTGAAGCGCCTTGGGACGTTTTACTATGTTAAATGCGCTATATAAATACAAGTTGTTGTTATTGTTGTTGTATGTGAACCCAATGCATATATCAATAGGAAGAGATACTCTGTAACTGTGCATACAACAGAAGTGTCATCCTGCACATAAATGCCTGTTATCCAGCAGCAGACATGATGCTTTTAATCTGCGTTATTTGATGGGCCCCAGAGAATGAACAGATGGCTTTGGAGACCAGGATATTGTTTGCAGCCATACCGATGATGCCCATCAAAAAGCCCCACAAAGCAGCAGAGCACAGCAGAGATAATAATAAGGGCCATTCTACCACCCAAGTTATGATGGAGCAGACAATAGGAATTCTTAAGCAATGATTCTGTTGTTTGAAGCACTCTAGTAGTGTACTGCGCTACAGTCCAACCAAAGTCTGCAAAATCTTCACTGTCTGCTGTATGTTGCACAACTTTGCATGCTCCCTCTTTCTTTGAATGTCAGAGGGATGAGGAAGAGGTCCATGGGCCTGGAGGCCCACTGGAAGAGAATGAGGGGTAGGAGGAGAGTAACACGGATGGAGAGGATGTTCTGGCAGGGAGCACTCTGTTATGGACAACTACATCCTGTAATGGACAACTCCTGCCATTGAATAAATGTGCATATGAACATCTGCATATTGTAGTTCCAAAAACATGTTAGCTATTCCCTGAAATCAAGCTGACCTCCCAGCTTTCAGTCCCTCCCAGCACTGATTCACTTTCCATAACAGTGCCCAAAAAATACACTGGTCTAGAATTTCCACATTTTATTCAGCATCATTTCAATGTATAATTGGGGCAGGTAACTTTTTTGGCAACAAAAAAGGTCCCAAAATGACTTGGGTCAATATATCGCCCCAAAATTAACCCTTTCAAGTTCTCGTGCTTTTTGGCCCTTCTAGCGATCCACCTGCCGAGCCCTGAGTGAGCTCCTTTATTTGAGTATAATGGAGGCCAGTGGCACTGGAGCTCTGGGTTTCCTGCGTTTACACTCTCAAAACACTCAGGTTAAGTTAGACTGAGGATTATAAGGCGTTGGTGTTGCCAGGATCACCTGAGGCAGGCAAAGTGAGGGATTTGTGAACCTGAAGAGTTTCACTCGCGATTTCTGCAATTGGGGAGAAAAAAAAATTCTGTTTTATTTTGTATTCTGCCTACCAAGACTTGGACTTTTTTTCTGAGAGTGTGAGCCCACTGGGAGATTTTCAACCCTCACCTAGGTGAGGGCTTCTAGGAGCAGGTATGGCATTCCATTTGGGCATACGTAAACGTTGGTCCCTTAGAGGCTGAGACAGGAGAAATTATTATGGGGAATAAGGAAATGGCAGAAACGTTAAACAAATATTTTGTATCTGTCTTCACAGTAGAAGACACAAAAAGCATACCAAAAATGGTGGGGAACCAAGGGTCTAATGAGGGTGAGGAACTTAACGTAATTAATATAAGTAGAGAAAAAGTACTAGAGAAACTAATGAGACTAAAAGCCAACAAATCCCCTGGACCTGACGGCCTACATCCTAGGGTTCTAAAAGAGGTGGATGAAGAGATAGTGGATGCATTGGTTTTGATCTTCCAAAATTTCCTAGATTCTGGAATGGTCCGAGCTGATTGGAAGGTCGCAAATGTAACACCGCTATTCAAGAAAGGAGGAAGAGAAAAAATAGGGAACTACAGGCCAGTTAGCCTGACATCAGTCGTCAGGAAAATGCTGGAATCCATTGTTAAGGAAGTGGTATCAAGTCACTTAGAAAATCATAACATGATTCGGCAGAGTCAACACGGTTTTATGAAAGGGAAATCGTGTTTGACAAATTTATTAGAGTTTTTTGAGGATGTAACTAGCAGGGTAGATAAAGGGGAACCAGTGGATGTAGTATATTTGGATTTCCAAAAGGCATTCGATAAGGTGCCGCATAAAAGATTATGACACAAGATTAGGGCTCATGGGGTTGGGGGTAATATAGTAGCATGGATAGAGGATTGGTTAACGGACAGAGAACAGGAGTAGGGATAAATGGATCTTTTTCAGGTTGGCAGGCTGTAACTAGTGGGTGCCGCAAGGATCAGTATTAGGGCCTCAGCTATTTACAATCTATATTAATGACCTAGATGAAGGGACCGAGTATAATGTATCCAAGTTTGCTGATGATACAAAGCTAGGTGGGACAGTAAGCTGTGAGGAGAGCACAAAGAGTCTGCAAAGGGATATAGACAGGTTAAGTGGGAGCAGTAAGGTGGCAGATGGAGTATAATGTAGGGAGCAGTAAGGTGGCAGATGGAGTATAATGTAGGGAAATGTGAGGCTATTCACTTTGGTAGGAAGAATAGGAAAACAGAATATTTTTTAAATGGTGAGAAACTTTCAAATGTTGGTGTTCAGAGAGATTTGGGTGTCCTCGTGCAAGAAACACAGAAAGCAAGCATGCAGGTACAGCAAGCAATAAGGAAGGCAAATGGCATGTTGGCCTTTATTGCAAGGGGATTGGAATATAAGAGTAAGGAAGTCTTGCTACAATTGTACAGGGCCCTGGTGAGACCACATCTGGAGTACTGTGCACAGTTCTGGTCTCCTTATTTAAGGAAGGATATACTTGCCTTGGAGGCGGTGCAACGAAGGTTCACCAGATTGATTCCTGGGATGAGAGGGCTGTCTTATGATGAGAGATTGTGTAGAATGGGCCTATACTCTCTAGAATTTAGAAGAATGAGAGGTGATCTCATTGAAACATACAAAATTCTGAAGGGGATTGACAGGGTAGATGCTGAGAGGTTGTTTCCCCTGGCTGGTGTGTCTAGAACTAGAGAGCATAGTCTCAGGATAAGGGGTAGGCCATTTAAGACTGAGATGAGGAGGAATTTCTTCACTCAGAGGGTTGTGAATCTTTGGAATTCTCTGCCCCAGAGGGCTGTGGATGCTGAGTCTTTGAGTATATTCAAGGCTGAGATAAATAGATTTTTGGACTCTAGGGGAATCAAGGGATATGGAGATCAGGCGGGAAAGTGGAGTTGAGGTCGATGATCAGCCATGATCTTATTGAATGGCGGAGCAGGCTCGAGGGGCCGTATGGCCTACTCCTGCTCTTACTTATGTTCTTATTCACTTGAGTTCATGGAGGAAGAAGACCAACCACATAGGATGGTGAAAAGGAAAGTCAGGCAGCAATTAAGGAGAATGAACTCCATCCAATATTACCTCCGCCCCCATAGAATATATAAGCAACATGGGTTATCTGAGGAACTTATTGAGATGATTAAAAAAAGATTGCGCCTCACCAAAGGGACAATTGGGGATTCTGGGGAGCCTGCTACCTACTGCAAGAGACCTGAGGTCATGGTCATCTGCCTGCACTGCTCTCTGTGGGTATGAAGGTGACGACTGCACTCAACCTTTATGGCATAGGCTCCTTTCAGGCAGCTATGGAAAGCTCAATAATATCAGCCAGGATGCAGGGAATGCATTTGTTAGGTGACTGGTGCACTTTACAGGAGAGCTGGGGAATTTATCACTTTAACATTACAGCAAAGCAGCAGTGTTATAGGGCCACCCTGTTTTACAGAGTTTCTGATTTTCCCATGGTCCAGGGTGGAATTGATGGCACCCACGTTGCTTTCTGAGCTCCAAAAGAAAACCCCTTCAAGTTCCTCAACAGGAAGGGCTTCCAATTCCTGAATGTACAGATTGTATGTGACAACATACAAAGGATTCTACACGTCAGTGCGAGATATGCTGGAAGTTCTCAGATGTTTTCATCCTTTGAAATCTGGCCCTCGCTAGCCTCTTCAGGGAATGACTTATGGGTGACAAAGTCTACCTCCTGCTCCCATGGATAATGACTCCACTAAGAGAGGTCCAAAATGTAACAGAGAAGTGCTACAACAAGACACCTGCTTCTACATGACTGGTCATTGAGAAGACCATCAGGGTCTTAAAGGGACACTTTTTCTATCTAGACAAGTCAGGAAGAGCTCTGCTGTATGCTCCAGCTCGTATGTCACGCATGATTGTCGCTTGCTATGACCTGCACAACTTTGCCATACAAAAAAGTCTGGACTTCAACATTGCTTTGTTTTAAAATGATTTCAAAGGCTCACTTTAAACTACAGAACCTGACACCACAGCTCAAAGCCCTTGGTTAGCTGGTTGTGGGTGTGCTTCATCACAAATTGTAAATATGTGCATTTCCAATTTTTATAAAACAACCTGCAAAGTAGATAATCTTTCTTTGCTATCCACTCACCAGCAGGTAATCTGTAGTATCAGCAAGAGGTTAATTCCACTCATTCTATAGATCCTTCGTGGGCAGTCCTGAAGTAAGTCCATTTGAAAACATATTTGAATTAATTAACTGAAGTAATCCACATACCTTCACCAAACAGTGCTTGTTGTACTCAGCAGCTTTGGATGATACCTTCTTTAGCGGGACTGTCCTGGCAGCTAGAGTCTCTGTTGCTTTTCAAGGGCGTCTCTCCTCCTCATCCTGAGATAATATGAGTGACATATGTGAATGCAATATGAAGAGGAAAAATAGATTACCTTTCAGTCTTCTTCAAGAGAACATCTTTCACATACTATGTATCCTCTCAAATGGCAATCTTCTCAGGTCTTACAGGGACTACAATAACTGAACATCACTTCTTTTCCACATATACTTTTAGTCCAACAATGAACTGATGGTCAGGGATGGGGCAAGAATGATAGGACTTGATATGGGACTTTAAGAACTTCATGACTTTTGCCATTCTCTTTGATGTTTTTATGCCTCATCTTGTTCCATTGTTTGGGTTGTTAAATTTTGATGAAGATTTGGTTCCTGACTTCAGTTATTGGGTTTAACTACTTCAAATTAATTCACTGTGTGTTTTAAGATGTTTCTGAGACATTATAAGACACTTTATAAATGCAATTCTTCCACATTTTTTTTTTCAGTTGACAGTCTTGCAAATATGGTGTTCAGAACGCTGTATAAAAACAAGCGTGTAACTTGTTGCTGGAACCTGTTTATGAATGATCTCTTTTGCTGCCATGTCTTTTTTCCTCTTGTAGGTCATGTTATTCTAGTCCCTGGAAGCCAATTCGATTCATTCTATGGGATATCAAGAAACAGCTGAGCGCACTGGATACAGCGAAGACTATGGGCCCCGGCAATAGTGCTGAAGACTTGTGCACCAGAACTAGCCAAGCTGTTCCAGTACAGCTACAACACTTGCATCTACCCGATAAGGGGGAAAATTGCCCAGGTATGACCTGTCCACAAAAAGGACAATTCCAAACTTGCCAATTAACGCCCCATCAGCCTACTCTCAATCATCAGCAAAGTGATGGAAGGTGTCGTCGACAGTGCTATCAAGTGGCACTTACTCATCAATAACCTGCTCACCGATGCTCAGTTTGGGTTCCGCCAGGACCACTCGGCTCCAGACCTCATTACAGCCTTGGACCAAATATGGACAAAAGAGCTGAATTCCAGAGGTGAGGGGAGAGTAACTGCCCTTCACAACAAGGCAGTATTTGACAAGTGTGGCACCAAGGAGCCCTAGTAAAATTGAAGTCAATGGGGATCAGGGAGAAAACTCGCCACTGGCTGGAGTCATACCTAGCACAAAGGAAGATGGTTGTGGTTGTTAGAGGCCAATCTCAGCCCCAGGACATTACTGCAGGAGTTCCTCAGGACAGTGTCCTAGGCCCAACCATCTTCAGCTGTTTCATCAATGACCTTCCCTCTATCATAAGGTCAGAAGTGTGGATGTTTGCTGAGGATTGCAGACTATTCAATTCCATTTGCAATACCTCAGATAATGAAGCAGTTTGTGCCCGCATGCAGCAAGACCTAGACAACATCCAGGCTTGTACTGATAAGTGGCAAGTAACATTCGCGCCACACAAGTGCCAGGCAATGACCATCTCCAACAAGAGAGTCTAACCACCTCCCCTTGACATTCAATGGCATTAACATCACTGAATCTCCCACCATCAACATCCTTGGGGTTACTATTAACCAGAAACTTAACTGAACCAGCCACATAAATACTGTGGTAACAAGAGCAGGTCAGAGGCTGGCTATTCTACAGCAAGTGACTCACCTCCCGACTCCCCAAAGCCTTTCCACCATCTACAAGGCACAAGTCAGGAGTGTGATGGAATACTCTCCACTTGCCTGGATGAGTGTAGCTCCAACAACACTCAAGCAGTTTGACACCATCCCAGGAAAAATCAGGCCATTGATTGGCACCCCATTCACCACCTTAAACATTCACTCCCTCCACCACGGGCACAACGTGGCAGCAGTGTGTACCATCTACAAGATGCAATGCAGAAACTCACCAAGGTTTTTTCGACAGCACCTCCCAAATCTGCAACCTCTACCACCTAGAAGGACAAGGGTAGCAGGCGCATGGGAACACCACCACCTCCAAGTTCTCCTCCAGGTCACACACTATTCTGACTTGGAAATATATCACCGTTCCTGCATCATTGCTGGGTCAAACAGCACTGTGGGCGTACCTTCAGCACATGGACTGGAGCGGTTCAAGAAGGTGGCTCACCACCATTTTCTCAAGGGCAATTAGGGATGGGCAATAAATACTGGCATTGCCAGTGACACCCACATCCTGTGAATGAATAAATTAAAAATGCTGCTATTCTGCACTAGCACAATGTGGCAGTTTGCTGTGAGTCTATGTCCTCCTCCTTTAGGGGATGCTGTTTTCTTCAGCATGGCGGCAAACTTGGGGTGCACTTTCTCCATTCCCCTCCCCCTGTAGGTGGTGCTGTTACTCTCCAGGTGCACCCAGTCTTTGCTCCTTCTCTGTGAGTTCCCCCTGAACCTTATGATGCTCTGCAATCTCATACAAAGCCAATTTTCATTTTTCGCAAGACTTTCAATCAATGCTTCTTGTGGCCCTTATGAAGAAGTTGGAACCTATTGGGAGTACATGGCCAATTCTTGAATTTTATTCAGGATGTGTACAGCAATTTTAAGATCCATGTAAAGATAGATGAGTTACAGCCTATTTTTCTCAAAACAAAAGTGAAGCAAAATTGTCCAGTGTCACCCATCCTATTTGATGTCTTCATCAATGAATGGCACCATAAATAACAGTCTTTTAGTGTCTGTTACAGGCATTTTGGAAAATGCTCCTTTTTACATACTTTTACCAAAAACTGCTGCTTCTGGTGGAGTGATGTTTCTGGTGGATTCACTTGAAAATCTAGTGTGCTCTTCTCACCATTTAGAACAATGAGCTAATCAATGGGTTATTGTGTTGTATCTCTAATCTCCTCCAGCCCTACAACCTTCCGAGATATCTGCATTCCTCCAATTCTGACCTCTTGAGCATCCCCGATTTTAATCGCTCAACCATTGGTGGCCGTGCCTTCAGCTGCCAAGGCCCCAAGATCTGGAATTATCTCTCTAAACCGCTCCGCCTCTCTCTCCTGCTTTAAGACGCTCCTTAAAGCCTACCTCTTTGATCAAGCTTTTGGTCATCTGCCCCAGTATCTCCTTATGTGGCTTGGTGTCAAATTTTGTTTGATAACGCTCCTGTGAAGTGCCTTTGACCTTTTACTATATTAAAAGGCGCTATATAAATACAAGTTGTTGTTGGCTACATAAGGTGCCACAGAAGATCTTGAAGCTATTGCCTAGAGGATAGAAGGGTGCCTGTTGCAATTGTAACTCATTTGGTACTGGAAGTCCTGGTGGATGCCAAACTTATCCTCAGGACACTAAGACAGGGGTAAAAGGAATTTTGGTCTTTCTCCAAAGACAGCAAAATCTCAATGAAGGTTAAACTTCTATTGTGTGCAAACAATTTTCCTTCATGGCTCAGAATTCTTAGGCATGTAATGGAATGGCTTCCATTGGTCCATGTGCGAGATTCAGGACCAGGCTGTGGCAAAAAGGGAAAATGATTGCAGAGAGCGAATCCCGCCGCATAAGGAGCTGGATTAGTAAACTTGGTGCACAGCATTACACTTGGATGTCTAGAAAATCAACATACTTGGCATGTTGCAAACTTTCCTGCATAAGTCCTTCCACCACACTGAAGCCTGCTGTATAGCTGATGGGGAAATTCTGAAACTTAGTGTGGCAGCTGCTGAAAGGAGAGGTATGAGGACACATTCTTCTGTATACAGGGTTTGAAGCTAACCATGATTCGGTTGTATAGAGGCAAGCAGACACTACTCAAGCTTCACATTTCCAACTGGTAGAATCGCTGTTTGATAGGGCATGGTCTACGTCCAAGCTGTGCTATGGTCAGGATGGTGGCTCACGTATTTTATTGTGAATTATGCTGGTCACCATGCCTCTTATGAGGAGTTTCTGTTAATGTGCTGTTTGCCTAGTGAAAACTTTAACCTATGGTTGTCAGTTGTCTACTGACCAACAAGTGATATCCTTCTTGGGGTCAAAGTTGCACTGAAATGTCAAGATGGAAGATTGGAACCCTCTTTGGGTGATTCAATGATCTAATAGCTGAACCAGAGAGGTCTGTAGTACTCTGGGTCACTATCCATGATGAACAAGCCAGCCGGATTATTGATGGAACCTGCACTGGGATTTGAGATTCATCTCACACACCTCCACATAACTCTGCAAGACATTGGGCTGGATTTTGACATCTTTTGTCATACCCATTCACTTTAAGGGACCTTCAAATAATCAGATTAAATTAAAATTTCGTCGGCCCGCGAGATGATGCACTCCAGTCCCCGCGGCGCCCACCTGTCCCGGAAGGCCTCGAGCTTACCGGCGGACACCGCGTGCTCCATCTCCAGGGCCACCCGGCCGCGAACATAGCCGCGGAAGAGAGGCAGGCAATCGGGCCGGACGACCCCCTCGACCGCCCGCTGCCTGGACCTATTAATGGCCACTTTGGCCAGGCCCAGGGGCAGTCCCACGAGGAGGTCCTCCGACCTGCCCGCTCCCCTCCGCACCGGGTGACCGTAGATCAGGAGCGTGGGACTGAAGTGTAGCCAAAAATCAAGGAGCAGCCCCTTCAAATAATAAAACAGGGGCTGCAACCTCTCGCACTCCATATACACATGGAACACGGACTCCTCTAGGCCGCAGAAATGGCAGGCGGCCTGGGAGTCCGTGAACCTACTTAGAAACTTATTGCACGGGACTGCTCCATGCAACACCCTCCAGGCCATGTCCCCAATAGAAAAGGGGACGACTCCCGCGTAGAGAGCCCTCCATTGGGGACCTCTGCCGGACGGCAGGGTGGCACGTCAAGGCGTGTCCGGTCGGTAGGCGAAGATGACAAAGTGGAGAGTGTGCAGGAGCAGCCCGTACAGGAAACCCCTCCGCGCAGAGCTAAAGGGCACGGAGGGCATTTCCCCGAGAAGGCTCAAATTGCGAGGCGCCGGTTCCCGAGGGGGTTTTCGGTGCCGCGCGCCGATGAGGAATTCCGTCTGAACGGGGGTCAGTTCGGACGGGATCGCCCCACGTGCCTGAGCCTCCTCGATACACCTAGTGGAGTCGGGGGCCCAGTGCCACTTTCAGCAACCCGATGGCTTTGGCCGCGCACCAGACGTCGACCCAGGACAGGCGCTGCGCCAACTCCTCCGGCGCCATCCAGCCCGCTCCTCCGCCATCGAGCAGGTTCCCGACCCTGGTCACCTTGCCAGGCACAGGCACAGCCCCGCCCTCCGCCAGCCGCCCGATCCAGTGGTAGCGGAAGTGCGGATTCCTGAGCAGCGGCTCCCGAAGGAGAGCCGCCACTCCTGACGGGGGAGAACTCCGCCTGGAGGCAACCTTATTCCAGACCCATAGCAGTTCCTGGTAGAAGACAGGCAGCTCCCGCAGGTAGGCACGTGTACAGCCCAATATCACAAACAGGAGCTGCGTGTCGTAATTGAGGCCATGCAGTTGGCGGAAGAAATACGTCGCCATCGCACACCATCGAGGAGGATTCTCGACGTAAAGGTAGCTCTGCAGCGTCCGAAGACGGAAAGTCGCCGCCTGGGTGTGAAGGCACACCAGCGCCTGACCGCCCTCCCTAAGTGGGAGACTCAGAACCGCGGCAGAGACCCAGTGCTTCCCTTTGTCCCAGAAGTCGTCGATGAGCCTCTTCTGTATCATGGCGACAAACGCAGGGGGCGGGATCAAAGTGACCAACCGGTACCACAACATGGCGGCCACCAGCTGGTTTATGACCAGCGCTCGACCCCTGTAGGACAACACTCGGAGCAGTCCTGTCCAGTGTCCTAGGCGAGTGGTGGCTTTGGCCTCCAGCTCTTGCCAGTTCGCCGGCCAGGTGTCCTCGGCGGGGCTGAGGTAGACTCCCAAGTAGAGGAGGTGCGTGGTGCTCCAGGCGAAAGGCCTGAACTCCTCCGGCAGGGAGTCCACCCGCCACTGGCCCACCAGGAGTCCAGAACATTTCTCCCAGTTGATCCTGGCGGAGGATGCGTCCGAGTAAATCTGCTGGCATTCTCGCATCCTCCGCAAGTCGACGGGGTCCGTGACCATGAGGAGCACGTGACCATGAGGAGCACGTCATCGGCGTAAGCCGAGAGGACGACCTCCACGGCCGGCCCTTGCAGAGCCAGTCCCGTCAACCTCTTCCGCAAGAGGCGCAGGAAAGGCTCCACGCAAACGGCGTATAACTGACCGGACATGGGGCATCCCTGATGTACCCCACTCCCGAAGCGAAGGGGCGCCGTCAAAGACCCGTTAACTTTTATCAGACACTCCGCGGCGGCGTACAGAAGTCGGATCCGGGCGCCGAAATGCGTCCCGAACCCGAATGCGCGCAGAGTTCCGAAAAGGTACTCGTGATCCACCCTGTCGAACGCCTTCTCCTGATCTAGGGAAAGGAAGGCGGCCGACAGACCAGCCCTCTGGGAATGGTGGATCAGGTCCCGGACCAGATGGATGTTGTCATGGATGCTCCGGCCCGGGACTGTGTAGGACTGGTTGGGGTGGATCATGTGGGCCAGCACGGTGCCAAGGAGGGCCAGACATGGCCCTGGCAAAAATCTTAGTCTGTGCTGAGGAGGGAGACCGGGCGCCAGTGTTTTAATAAGCGGAGATCGCCCTTCTTTGGCAGCAGGACAATCACCGCCCTGCGCCAAGAGAGGGGCATCTCCCCGGTCGCCAGACTTTCCCCCAGGACCCACGCGTAGTCACCCCCCAAGACGTCCCAGAACGCCCTGTGGAACTCTGCGGTCAGCCCGTCCAGCCCCGGGGATTTTCCCCTTGAGAGCTGGTCGAGGGCGCCGGTCAGCTCGCCAGGCTTAGCGGAGCATCCAGTTTTTCAGCGCCCTCCGGGCTGACCTTTGGCAGGTCCTCCCACAAAACTCTGCGCGCATCCTCGCTGGACGGATCCGGAGAGAACAGAGCCCCGTAATAGGCCCGGGTCTCCGCACTGATCCCCTCCGGATCCGAGACCAGAGATCCGTCGTCGGCCAGCAGCCCCAACAGCTGCTTACGGACCCCTCGTCTTTTTTCCAGCGAGTAGAAGAAGGTGGGAGCCGCGGTCCAGGTCCCGGAGGAACTGGATCCGCGACCTCACGAACGCGCCTCGGGACCCGATGAGCTGCATGTCCTTCAGCGCGCCCTTCTTCTCTTCGTACACCTTCCGCAGGGCCGGGTCTTCGACGACTTAACCGAGACGGGACTCCAGGTCGAGCACCTCCCTCTCCAGCTGTCCGACCCGGCCCTCCCGCCTCTTGGTCGACCCCCTCGCCGTACTCCTGACAGAAGAGACGGACGTGAGACTTGCCCATATCCCACCATAGCCTCAAGGAGGGGAAGCCTCCCTGCTTCCTTCTCCAGTCGGCCCAGAACCGACAAAATGAATCCCGGAACCGCTCGTCGTCCAGCAGCAGGTTGTTAAAATGCCAGTACGCGGACCCCCCCGCGCACGCAACGGAGCGAGCTCCGCCCACACCAGGTGGTAGTCCGTGCACGGCACCGGCCGCATGGAAGCCGCCGGAACGCAGGAGACGTACGCCCGCGAAATGTATAGGCGGTCGATTCTGGTCCTTCCTCCTCCAGACCTCACAGAAGTGAAAGCGCTGGAGTCGGGATGGAGATTTCGCCAGATGTCCACCAAGTCGAGGGACCCGACCAGGTCCCTCAACTTCTCCACCGCCGCCTGGCACGGCGGGTGACCCGAACGGTCCCTCGCCTCGAGGGTACAATTAAAATCCCCCCCCCCCCCCCCCCCCCGAGGACGATACACTCGCCGACGTCGATGGAGCTTAGAAGAGCGGACACTTCTTCAAAGAAGCGCACTTGCTGCGCACCGGCCTGGGGGGCGTACACGTTCACTAGATGAAGCGGCACATCCCCCAGGCGAACAGTGACCTGGAGCAAGCGGCCCGGCACGTGCTCCTTGACCCCCAAGATCACCGGCTGAAAATGCGGGGCCAGCAAGATGGCCACCCCGCTACAATTACTGGAGAGGTGACTCATGCTGACCCCTCCTTGCCTCGTCTCCCGGAACGGTGTGGGTTTCTTGCAGGAAGCACACCACTTACCTCCCGTCCCGGAGGACCGAGAAGTTATTAAATCTGCGGTGCGCCTCTCTGCTGCCGTTGATGTTAAGGCTGGCTATGGTTATCTTCATGACAAGAGCATAGTGCAACCTCTACTTAACCTAACGGGAGGAGGGAGAGCGGCCGCTAGTCGACCGCCACTCCCTTTTCAGCCCAACGAAGAACTGACTCATCCGGCGCCACTCGGACGGACTCACGCCCTCATCTGTGCCCAAGGTTATGACTGTGGCACGGGCGGAGCCGACAAGCAGCGCCGGATCTGACCACCTGTCGAGGGCCAGCCTGATTTTGTTACGACGACCCTGGCACGTGGCCACAAAGTCCCGGAGCTCCGCAATGGGGATGAGGGAGGACTTGGCGAGGGGCATGAGACTATCCACCGCCTCACTGGCGATGGAGTCCGACTCGTCCTCAGTGCCCTCCGCCAAGTCCCCGTCCTCCTCCGGGGGGGTCGTCATCGGCCAGCCCTGCCTCTGCCTCGATCCCACCCCCAGGATCGACGGCAGAGGAGTTCTCCCTGGGCTCCTCCGGGGGCGCCGGGTCAGGAAGCGGCGGCGGTTCGGGGCCCCCCTCCACCCCAGGCACCGGGGTATACGGGGAAACCGGGGAGAGTCAGGGGGCCTTCTTCTTCACCGCCCCCAGCCTCTGACCCAGCGGGCTGGGAAGCCTTATACAAAATCTCGACCATGTCGAGCAGCTCCTGGGAAATTTCCCGACTGTCTTGGGCGAGCTCGGCCTCATCCGCCCTAGTCCCCAGGGCGCTCGACACAGCGAGAGGTAACGGTTTTAAGAGCGTCTGCGCCGCGGGTGGTTCCGCGGCCCCCCCCGCCCACGAGCAGGGTCACTTCCCCATCCCCGGGAGGCACAGGCAGGACAGACTCATCTGTCATACCCTCCCGAGGGTCAGGCAACTCCTGCCGAGTACTGATGGTGGCGACGGTGGGAGGGGGCGCATCGCCCGCGACAATTCCCATTGCGAGGAGGGACCCCGCTCCTCCTGGTCCTCCTCCTCCTCCTCGGAGTTACGCCTCCTTTTCGGATTGGGGGGACCCGGGTGCTGGGAGACCTCCATACCTTCCGAGGCCTCACCCCGCCGCCGAGCGAGCTTTTTTGCGGTTCCCTCGGGCCCGAGCCTGGCTGCGGGTCTTGGTGTTTCCGCCCTGGCGGTTGTGGCCACGGGCCCGGGCACGAGGCCCCCCCCACTCCCAGAACTCGCAGCCAACTTCGTGAGGTACGTGGGTGCGAGCTCCGGCAACTCGTCGTCGATGTCTTGCTCCACGAGGGGACCCGCCTTGAGGTGCTTAGTCTTCCGCCGCGCCTTCCCCCCGCCCGGACGCCCGCCACCCCTCCTGCCGGAGGCTGTGGTGACATTGACCTCCGACGACGACTGCGCATCAGGTGCCACGGGTGCGCAGGCTGGATCGGGGGGGGGAGGAACGGCGGCGGCGCCAGCCTTGGATGTTCCGGCGGCCTTAGAGGCGGGGCAGTTTTTCCGGATGTGCCCCACCTCCTTACAGGCGTGGCACCGCACACCGTCCGACGTCCAAAAGGCGCGGTAGGCGGTCCCCTCGTGGTTTACTATAAAAGCGCCTGCCGTGTCCTCCTCCCGCGCCAGCTGCACGAAAAGCTGGCGCCGGAAGGAGAAGACGTGCCGGAGGCTGGCTTCCCTGCAGCCGAGTGGGATCGGCGTGATCCCCGACCTCACCTCCCCCAGCTGACGTAGGTGGTGGGGGGGGGGGGGGGGGGGGGCGAGGAGGAGGAGCTCACCCGAAACAAAGGGCGGGACGTTGGATATAATGATTTGCTGCGCGGTGGCCTCCAGCGGATCCACCGGCAGGAAGGTCCCGCCCACGGTGAGCCCCTTTTCGACGGCCAGGGACACCGCCCGCTCCGACCCCAGGAAGAACACAGCCTTCCCGTACATTTTCGAGGCGGCGACGATGGCTGAAGGGTCAACAACCCCAGCCATGGCCTTCACACATGCCTCGATGGTCATGTTGGGGTGAGTGTAGCTCTTCACCCCGTGCTTTTTAGTGACTAGGTGGAAAGGCGCAGGGGCAGCAGAAGCAGCGGGATTAGCCGTGGCCGTCACACCCGCGTATGACCTTGCCGGCCCCGCCGCCGAAGATGATGGGCTCGCCATCGTGGGGTTACCTTGTAAAGGGCTACACTCACCCCAAGTCACAGGCCTGATGGAAATGGCCTTGGTTGTTTTGTTTCTTTTTTCCCGAGCAGAGGGAGCTTTTTAAATAGGTGAAGGCACACCTCTCCCCTTGTTGACTGAATTGGGAGAGGGGCCTTCTCCCCCCTGCTCAATAGGCGATTAATAAAAAGTGAGGTGCCTCTATAGGGAGAGGGGGGGGGGCCGGGGAAGGGAGAGGGGGGGGGGGCCGGGGAAGGGAGGGGAGAGGGGGGGGGG